>QTSX02001424.1:600000-1047761 GCA_014839935.2 Entomophthora muscae
GTTGGAGTTCTTCCTTTTATTGGCTTTGTGGATCCCTTATCAATTGATTAGATTGGTTTCTTCATTTAACTTTGGATTGATTGTCTGTATTATTTTTCCAGAGCCAATATTTATAAGCTGTTTCACCATAATTGTTGTTGTCATCATTTCTGAACCGTTAAACTCTTACTTATATTAGGATTTTTATTGTTGTTTTTTGTTTTACACTTGCTTTTGTATTTTTTGCTTTTGATTAAGTGTTTATTAATCAAATTTTAACGTGTTTTCTAACCCAATGGATTTAACAATTCATTGATGTTGTTGGCTTCTGTTTTTGCATTTAATAATGCATTTTATGATTCTTTATTTGTGACCATAGTCTGAAAATTTGAGTGTTTAATTTTCCCTTTGTGAAAGTTATTAAATCCCTTACATTACCTTTTTCATTGATGAATACAACTTTCTTAACAACTTCTTATAAACACAATGGTAAAATGTCATATTCTTGCCCCCAAATTATATTTTTAATAAAGAATTTATAACTTTGACAATTTGTTTACTTTTTTATATTTTTTTTAAATTTATTGTGTGAGCAAAGATACACAGAAAACAGTTTATATTTGCTGGTTTGCTTAAATTTAGTTAAGTGTACTATGAAAAAACAGTCAAGTTCCTTAGGTCAAAGTTCCTAAGGTTGAAAGTGCAAAAATTGAAAATTGGACCCCCAAAAATGCAAAAATCAAAACACTATATAGGGTGCAAAAATTGAAAATATCAAAGATCAAAGTGCAAAAATTGATTTTCCAGAGATTAACTTTGAAGCAGAAAGAAAAAACAGTTTATAATATACAGCTATATATTTCAAAATCTTTTCTAGTCAAAAAGACCCCAAGAAATTCATTTCTGCAATAAAAAAATATATTATAGATAATAATAAAATCTTTAACTAGGTGTTTTTAAAAGAAATTTTATTTTAGTTTTAAAAGCAAAATTAGACTAGAATTTATATGTAACTGTATTTGATTGAATATAAGATATTAAACTTCACAAAAAACTGCTTTTTAAATATAAGTTTAGTAAAAAAGGTTAATTTAATTTCCAGCTTATGTAAGCTATAATAATACTTCATTATAAGCAAAATAAAGGATTTTTCCTGCAAGATACAAGCATATGAATTTAGGTATTTTGGTTTATTAGTGACCTTATTTAAATGATAAAAGTTATAGAAGTCTATCATTAAAATAATGTAAAGTACATCACTTTCTTATTAAAGATATACTATACACTTTTATACTTAATAAAAGATATAGTCTTATATCTTATTTATAAGTCACAATATTTAAAGATATCAAGAATCTTCCACTTACATATTGTAAAATGAAGACTTGAACATTCTTATGTTAAAAACACTGTACTTCCACTAAAAATGATATAGATAGAGCAAATTTTGTATACCAAAAAGAAACATTTTATATATCTATTTTACTCTAATATAAAGTAAAAGAAATAGTAGAAGATAATTGAGGGTAAGAAAATGAGAAGAAGAGAAGAGAAAAGGAGAAGATAAGAAAAAAGAAAGTTTTTTCTACTTGGTATCAGATTTTATATAATCCACCCTCTTGACAATACAGAATTTTTTTAAAAGTTTTTTGGCCCCCAGCGCAGCCAAGGAGCCAACAAAACTTTTAAAAAATTCAAGGAGGAATGAGAGGTGGAAAAGAGAAACCTTCAAAAAACCAAGATCATATTGCACTTTGTTTTGTGCACTTTGATTTGGCACTTTGATTTTTTCCCCTGAAATAACATAGGGAAACATAGTAAAATCTTTTATTAATTTAATATTTTTTAAATTGCCTCCAAAACACACCAATTTATTAATATTACAATAAAATAAAAAGCTACCAAAATAAACTTCACTTTTTCATTTATTTAATTATCAGGTCTTAAAGAATCTACATGAGGAATTTCAAAAGTTTTTAATAATTATTTAAAATTTTATAAGCTTATAAAAAGGGTGACTAAATCTAAAAAGTTGATTTTTGGTTTCCTCACTTTTTATTTGAGAAAATTAATAAAACATAATGAAAGAAATATTAATTTTTTGCAAAAATTTAATATTAAGTGGTCCTAGTTTTTTGGTACCTTTTTGGATTCTGATTTGACTACTTTTCAATTTCTGCACCCATTAAGAAACTATATGTAAATTTTTAAAGAAGTTTTTATGTGACAAAAAATTTGTTTTTTAAAAAGAAAGAGCTTATAATACTATTTCATATTAAGATTTGAACAAAATAAATTCAAAAATTTGCCTAAAATTAAAAAAAAACTTTTTTTAGCTCTTGATTTCTTTTTTTACATATAGAAAAAAAATTAAATTTAATTGTTTGTGCTGTGCTGTTTTAGCAGAGTTACAAGGGGAAAAATATTTAGAAGATAGATAACAATCTTTATTGTGAGATAGCAATCATATAGTTCATGTGAATCAAGGATAACAGAAACATGATTGTTGATCACATGGTTGGATGGAAGAGGGGGGTGGCTTGATCCTGATGATGAGTCAAGCGCCAAAAAAAGGTATCCACCATAAAGGATCATCATCTATTCATGTTGTTGGATTTGGTAATTTGAGTTGACTTCATAGTCTGGCTTTAAGTGACCGTATAATTGGATTGCGGGTCACAAACCCGCTTGGTTAGAACCTTGCTGGCGGGTCAAGCCTGCGGTTTTGACACACACACCCCCAACTGAAGTTTGGCCTCCTATGGGGGTAGGTTGTCAGGGAGGTTGTCAGGAGCCCGGGAGCCATATTGAACTAATTGTTGTTCTGTGGCAGGCAGGGAAGTTTCTCATTGTTTCTGTCTTGCTTTGCAGGATTGTAGGCAATCATGGTGTAGGGTCTTGTCTTGCTTATGTTTACTAAGTCTTTGCACAAGGTAAGTGTTATTGTCATTTACCTTTAGAATGATTGCTGGCCCCACCTTCTTGGGTTGTAGTTTGCTTTTGTCAACATTCATGACCCAAACTTTGTCCCCAACTTCATGTCTCTCACAGATGGGGACAAAGGTTTTTTGTAGACATTCATTCTCTTTCACTGTTTGTTTGCTGTTAGCTCTTACAACGTGAGGGTCTGAGCGTGGAGGGACTTCACTTGGAATTTCCAGTTTAGGTTCTGTCAATGCCTGAATGATATTTGGCTGTGTGCCGTATACCAGTAAAAACAGGCTTTTCCCAGTGGATCTGTTCACTTGGGTTTGGCATACAAGTAGTGCAGTTGATAGCTGCTTATACCAGTCTTCAGGTCTCCTGGCAGTGAGTTTGGCTAAGGCTTGCACAAGGCTATCATTAAGCCACTCTACACGTCCGTTGGCCTGTGGGTGGTATGGTGCTGTTACAGTATGTTTTACCCCATTTTTTGCGAGGTATACATTGGTTGTTTCAGAGGTTAATTATTTCCCTCCATTGGTTATCAGGAGTTCTGGATTTCCAAACTTGCTAATTATCTCCTTGCTAATAAATTGTTGTACGTTGTTGCCAGTGTGTGCCTTTACTGCTTGTGCCACTGGTCATTGTGTTGCAAATTCAATGGTGGTGATGATGTATTTCTTGTTGTTGTGTTTTCCTGGCATGGGGCCAACAATTCCAAGAGCCCATACTTTGAAAGGTAGCTGTGTGTGGATGGGAAGTACTGACTTTGGTGGGGTTTTGCTTTTGGCAAACTTTTTGCATACCTCACATTGGTCTAGGACTTCTTGAACGTTGCAATATAAGGTTGGTCACCAGGCCTTGTGCTTAAGGAACTCATAGAGGTTTTGGCTCTTAGTATGCCCAAGGTCTCTGTGATCCCTTAGGATGGTTTCTACCCACTGGTGTGTGGGAATGTAAGGAATGGTCGTGCCATCAGACATTTTTCTGTGTAGGGTCCCATATACGTCAGCAAATAGGTGTTCTTTTTGATGACTGTTTCCTTTGTTATGTCAGTTGTGCTGGGGGAACCCTTTGTCCTTTGTTTGTAGTACTAAGAGAGGCCAATCTGGGTTGAGTCCATTTTCTCCTCTTGAAACACTGACATACAGGCGGGACAGGGGGTCTACCATGGCAAGCTTGGCCCCAGGTTTGTACCAGATGAGCATGTTAAACCTCTCCAATAGCTCTATCCAACAAGATTGGCGGCGCAACAGGTTTGCTTGAGTTTTGAAATAGATGAGTGACTTGTGATCAGTTAATGCTGTGAATTCTTCCTGGCGTTCTAGGTAGCAGCGCCATTTGACAAGGCAGTGCACAATAGCCAACAGTTCTTTGTTGTGGATAGGGTATCAACATTCACCATCTGTCAGTTTTTTTGATTCATAAGCTACAGGCAAGAAGTCACTGTCATTATTTTTGATTCATAGTACCCCCCAATGGATGCATCTGAGGCGTTGGTTTCCATTTGATATTCCCTGTCATGTTTGGGGTATTGCAGGATGGGAGCTGTTTTGAGTTTCTTCTTGAGGCGTCTAAAACAGAGGTCACATTGGGGGGTCCACACAAACTTGGACTTAGTGCCTGTTATGACAGATAAGGGGGCAGTCAAAACGCCACAGTCAGGTATGAAGCGGCGTACATAGGCCACCATTCCTAACAAGGTGCGGAGTTCTGACTTGTCCTTGGGTGGTGGCATCTTGCAGATGGCCTGTATCTTTTGACTGTTGGGTTTGATGACGTCCTTTGAGACTGTGTCCTAGGAAGGGTAGTTGTTTGCAGAAGAACTGGCACTTGGAGGGCTTGGCCAACAGCTTGTGTTGTGCAAAGGTAGCAAAGACTGCCTTGAGGTCCTTATGGTGTTGTTCTATCAAAGGGCTATAGACAATGATGTCATCCAGAATTACCAAGGCATGCTTGCCAATGTGGGGAGCAAACACCTTGTTCATGAAGGTCAAAAAAGTTTACAAAGTGTTTGTCATTCCAAAACCAAGTATCACACACTTGTATGAGCTGTATTTAGTGTGGAAGGTGGTTTTGGGTATGTCTTCCTTCTTGATACAGATTTTGTTGTAGCCTGTGGTTAGGTCAATCTTGGAGAAGACTGTGGCACCGCCCAGGGCATTGAAGAGGTCATCAATGAGTGATAGTGGGTAAAAATTCTTAATGGTAACTTCATTTAGGGCTTGGTAGCCTGTAACTAGGCGCAGAGTATCATCCTTCTTTGCCAAAAAGAATAAGACAGCACCAAAAGGAGACTATGAGGGGCAGATGAGACCTTTCTCCAACGCCTCTTTGAGGTAGGCACATAGAGTGTTGTCTTTTTTTGGGGTAAGGCAGTAGATAAGTTGTGCCTTAGGTACAGCTCCTTTGAGTTGGATGTAGTATTGGATGTGTTTCTCTGGCAACAACCCTGGTAGAGCCTCCTTGAAGATCTCTGGATGGCAGGCTACAATCTCAAAATCCTGAGGTGTAGTGGTATCTTGATGGTCCTTGAAGTGTATGATCTTGTACTGGCAAGAGTCCCAATCAATTGTCTTGAGGTTCTCGTTTTTGTCCAGGGTCTCTGTAAAAAGTACAAAGACATGGTCGCGCAGAAGTTGGTCTACCAAGTCTGGGTAAATCTAGTGATTGATACCTTCATGTTTGATATTCAGCACTGAGGTTAACCAGTCTACAGGGGGGTTGTTCCTTTTCAACCAGTCCAGTGCCAGTACAATGTCAAACTTGGGGAAGTCAATGATGAGACCCTGGATGGTAAAATGCCGGTTCTCTAGCATGACAGAGAAGGAGGCAGTTTCCCTTGTCACAGCAATGTGGTGTTTATCAGCTAAAACCATGTTCTTATATCAGGGAATTCTTACCTGACTACATTAATTTTATGGATTACTCAAAATTTTATTCTTCAGCACAAATGGTTGACAACACTTCTGTTGATAAATTGGACAACATAGATCCAAGCAGGACAGGGATCAAACCCAGAACCCTGAAAACAAGCCAAATGTTATTTTACAGTCAACTTATCAACTTAGACTACCTTATTATATTGATTCCTTGGTTTTGACTTTTGCTTCTGACTTTGGTTCTTCTTCCAAAAACATTATTATATAACTAAGACACGTCACTTGCCGCTCAAAACCTGATTGGCTGGTTTTTTCTTTCTCTTTGCTTTTGAATCCACTGGTTTCATATCTTGACTTGGCTCTATACTTGATCTGCCCAAAGATTGGTGTTTAAACCGCTTGATTGTCTCTGATTTTGTGACTTGTTCTTGTCTCCTTATCTGCCACAATAATTTAACCTTATTATTGAGTCCAAAGTTGAGGCACAGATCATACAGGTGTTAGTTTCATTCATAAGTATCATGAAAATCCTCTGTAAATCACTCTTACCCCCAATAAACACTTAAATTTTCCAGCCTATATTTTGAGGGTATTTAAGTGAGCCACATTTTCATTCTTACTTGTTCCAAAAATAAAGATATTTCTTCTATCCTATACTTGTCTAAATTAATCTCTTGCACCCATTTTTAAACCATAAAATGAAATCAATTCATGTTCTGGTTTCTTTCCTTTCAGTGGTATTGGCCCTTGGAAACCCAACTCCCACCACAGACTGGCACAATTCTTCTCCTGGTGACTCCCACCAGAAAGAGTCCCTGGATAATGGCTGGTTCAAATATCCCTCAGGTCACTGGGGAATAAAGTTCCAGTACAACCAGTCCACAACTCTACCTCCACCTGCTGAACCTTCTTTGGTTAGACCAAATGCCTCCTTCTACCTGTTTTACTACCTGATTGAATATTACTTGCTGGGTAGATTCAGTTCAATGATGGGTTGTTTGCCTTCCTAGGGCACTTCAGTTACCTAGCTATGGTTACAATTCCTATTGGTTTGATTATTGCAGGGCTTAACTTAGGGGCCTTGGCTCATCAGATTGGGAACTTGTTCCCTCTCAAGTGGGTCCCTGACATCTTAATCTGCAAAGGATTAGTGGTTAGTTTGAACTTGTCTAAAAATCTACTGTTGACTAGGGCTTGGTCTGCACCTGAGTCCAGGGGTGCTGAGCCTGTATAACTGCAAAAACAGAAAGGGTAGGACATCAGTTTATTGGGATGTCTGGCAATGGTGTAAAGTACTGGATATTCTAAGGGAACCTGTATCATAGGGCACTGATTCAAGTCCTCTGAGCAATATCCATTTTTTGGTGAGGTGGGAGTTTGGTGGGGAGATCTTGGCTCGCTTAGTGCCCTCCCCAGGCTTTTCCCTTGTCTTGGTTGTCTTGTGTGGAAGTGATATAGAAATGGATACAATTTGACTGGCTAATGTTCCCATTTCCATGTCCATTTGAGCCTGCAGGTTTTTGGTTTGAATTATTGTTATTTTTACCAGGAGGAAGTTAATTAGAGCGCCCAGTTGGGTGCAAGCCCTTGGGTTGCTCTCTCTTTCCTGTTTACCCTTGTGAAAAGTGGTGGAGTTTGTTCTACTTTCTCTGCCTTGCAATACAGGCTTTTTAAGTTGGTCACTTGTACCAGGTTTAGATGTCTGATTAAATGCAACTTGAGTACATTGTAGTACATGAGGTGGGTAGATGGAGTATCAAAAGCCATATCTGAGGGGACACATAGTTGGAGTTCCTTGTAAGCCCAGGTGGGCTCCTTCACTGTGCTTGTTTGGGTTAGATTATTCACTTGATGTATGATCATGAATGTGATATCCTTCAGCACAAATCTTGTCAAGAAGCCCTGTTTAAAGGTGTCCCAATCCTTCACATTGTGTTCTTTGTGCCACTTGTTGCACCAGGTACCAGTGTCATGTGTCAATTGGATGAAAATCTCCCAATTCAGAAGTTTTGTGGGCATTCCATCTGGTCCAGCTTACTCTGGGCAGATTGGACCCATGCTGTGGTGTTGTTGTTGTTGGCTCCAGCAAATGGTTACAAAGCGGCACACTGCAATCTCTGGGCCATGTAGGCTGGCATGACACCATCCTCAGTTACTCAGGAATGGCAGTGGGTGCTTGGAAGAACCCTTGTGCCAACAGGGCGTTGAAGGGAGGGAGCAGGATCACCATGTTCTAGTAAAAGACAAAACTATCATGGATCTTGGTATGAGGAATTTACGGTGTCCAGTCTAGCAGGAGGCTAGACATGATTCTATCAAGGATTTGTTGGCCGCAGCAAGTAAGGGCAACATGCGGAATTTTGAAAGATAAGGTAGGATGGGGAACCTACCTGTTCTACCAATGTCATTACTGTGCTGTTTTAGCAGAGTTACAAGGGGTAAATGTTTGGAAACTAGATAATATTCTTTATTGAGAGGTAAGCATTATATAGTCATTGTAAGTTGTGGATAACAGGAACATGATAACGTTAATCAAACGGCAGGATGTGAAGGGGTTGGCTTGATCCTGATAATGAGTCAAGCGCCAAAACAAGGTATTCACTGTGTGGGGTCAGCTTCTGTTCATGTCGCTGTATTTGGGAATTTGAGTTGACTTCCTAGCTTGGCTTTGAGTTACTGGATAATCAATTTGTAGGTCACAAACCCACTTACTCAGAACCTTCCTGACAGGTCAAGTCTGTTTTTTTGAAAAGCTTTAATTTGGGTTTCTCTTTTTTCTCTTGACAGTGGTTTCCCCCAATTAGGGGGGGCAATCTTCTGATATTATGATCCCACTAATATGGTCTGATTGGGGGTTTCACAAAATATATCATTTTTCCTGATATGAAATTAATTTTTTTGGTTTTGGGTTCTTTCCTTGTTTTTGTTATTTCAGAAAATTACTGACAAGCGCCAAGCACAGGTGGCAAGCTGATACTCAACCTGAAATATGGTTAAATTATTACAGTATAGAACCAAATAAAATGTTTATAGCTTTTCACAAGTGCTTCCTGTACTATCAAGCCATTACCTAACCTTGGAGCAACAAAAGCTCACTTTCATTATATAATCCCAGCCCGTTGATGGGATCAGCCTTTCAGTATATCATACCCCTAATATTAGTTTCCTGATACCTAAATGGAATATAACTTTCAGATATAGATATTTATGCCCCTAGCCATGTAAGAGCATAGTACTAAAAAGGATGGTAAAGCCCAGCTGTATAGACATAGCAGAACTTACTTTCTATAATTAAAGAGAAAAAATAGATATCAAGAGATTGGGTTGAACTTCAATGATAGCTTAGCTATCAACTAGTCAAATTTCATTTATTTATAGGTGAAAGGTAGTGAGGGAATATTGTGTAAGAATAGTGGGCGCAGAGAGTGCATTGTATGCATGTCAAATGAAGTTGACACTGATTGCTTTCAGAGTCCTTTACTCTACTCAAATTTACTTGAGATCTGGGTTCTTGACAGGTGCTCACTACTTAATAATAAAGATTGGAAACAACAAGAGCTTTTGAATGTGGGTTTGGAATATGCAGATCCAATTCATATTTACCAATATACAGTTGCATGCATGACATGACATCATTTTCATTCAACCAGTTATTCATGCAGGAAGTTCACTTCATCTTGTTTTGCTTGTGATTGGGGTTCTTGACAAGTTTCTATGCTTAAGGAAAGTTGTCAGCTTAGCAAGACCTTTTGAATGCAAGTTCAAGCATTGATTTCCATTACATACTTGATGAGTTACACTTGCATTAATAGGAACATTCATGCATTAATCTATTCATGTAAAATGCATGAATACCCATCTTTGAGTAAATTGCAAATTTACTGCTACAGCCCATATGGGTCATTATTTTAAAAATTAATCTGTTTCTTGTTAACTGTGCTACTTTGCACTTTAAAATTGTGTTTTAATTTTCTTATCAATAAATTTAAATAATTACAACAATTTTAACAAAATAAATCTTATTTGATCCTTATAATATAAAAGCCTATATTAAATCAAGCATTTTCTACTTACAGATAAATTAAACTGTATTAAAACCCAGTAACAATCTTAAATCATATACCATTACTTCTTGAAAGCTGATTAGTAAAAAATGACATCATTCTAAAAAGATCAACATAAAAATACAATAAAAACTGATGTGATGCTTTTTGTTGGAAATTAAATTGCTGTCTAAAATCTTAGCTTTTTGCATATTTAATAAATAAATATTAAATAATTTTTAAGCAATTTATAAAAAAATCTAGTAAAAAGTTAAAAAACTAAAACTAAAATTAAAAATAAACTTTTGAAATTTCAGTGATTTTATTTAGCATAAGTAATTTATTCTTAAGTTAAATTTTATAGAAAGTATATAATAAGACCTTATAAAAAAGATTAAAAGTTTTTCTTTTCAAATTCTTAAGTATTTAATATTAATAAAATAGCTTTATACAAATTTTACAAAATTATATTTTTATACAGTATTCTAGAGATAATATATATAATTCAAATATAAAAAAGAATGTATCAAAATCTTGCGTTATTTAATTAAATTTAATAAAGGTTAAAATTTATTTAAACTAAATTGAAAATGATCTTAGTCATTGTATCTATAAAAATAAGATACAACTTTAATTATACAAGTAAATATTTATATGTAATTAAAAATAACATTTTTATTTTGATAGATTTAAGATATATAAAGTTCATTTTTTAAGAACTGTTAAAAGTTATAATAAACTTAAGTTTATTTAAAAAAAGTTTTTTGAGTTGTTTATTAAAAGTAAGCTAAATATTGATTTTTACTTTAAAAATAGTTTACTGATTAAAATATCATACTTTAATAGTTAATTAGCATATTTTATTTCAAATAATAATTTTATAAGCTTACATTCAAAGCCACTTCAAGATACTAAATCTGTATAAAATATAAAGTTGCAGCACGATTCCAAAAGCTGAGATTAAGGGCTTTTGAATGATACTAGTTTGAGCAAGATTGAGGTACTATTTGCTGAGATATCAACAGTTAACCAGAGTATAAAAAAGGGTAAATAAACAATGATATCAGACTTCAGGGGTGATATTGATAAATTAAGGAGATCAGTTGGGGATCAGTTGGGGTTTTTGCCTGTAGTGCAAAAGCTCAGCTAACATGGTATTTAAACAGCTCAACTTTACAGAAATTTATTTTACAATCCACACCTTTACTCCTCTCTGATAACTGCACATCTATTTCCAAGCAAGAACTGCCTGAACCAAGCCAAGGAATCCACCCTCTATCATTATGAAGCCTATCAATTTTGCACCTCAGGTGACACCCTTCTTCTCACTGGGGGTTTCTACTAAGAGAGAAAGAATCTCTATGCTTAAGCAAGAATTCCTCTTTACTGCTGGCAATGATCTTAACAGCTTTGTTGAGCACTTCTTATTAAAAACAGAGTTTGGAAAAAGTACCTTCTTACCTGTCATATAAAATTCCAAGACAGATAATTTCCTTAACAACCTAAAGGAATTGATGTCAGAATCCCCTGCCAAGCACATTCCTTCCCTAAGAGCATTGGTTACATCAAGCTACAGTTTGAAGGAGCTTTGGGATTGTGGATTTAAAATGACAAAAAATGAGTATTCATATTCTAAAAAAATAAATAATGCTAAAAAAGTATCATTAAATTCAAAAAATAAAAAAGGAAAAAATGATTCAGTAAAGAAAGAAAACATAAAAAATATTTTAAAATATATATTAAAAAATTCATTTCCGACCAGCCAATTCACTAAAAAAATTCCTTGGATTGATCTATGAAGAATTACAAAAAGAATTGAGTGAATAATCAACTAAAATAAAATACTCATTATTGAAAACAAAAAAGAAATTTATGAAGATGTGAGAATAAAAGACAATATTTCTATTTCACTTTCCACTTTCTATAAGCTTATTCCTAATAATATAATTAAAAGCAAAAAGCAAACTGATAGGTGTAACATTTGCAACTTAAAAAAATCATTAGAAATGAAGAAAAGGGATTTGAGTATAAAGAAGTTGCCATTGTCTAAATCTATTAAAGAAAATTTAGAATCTATTGACCTACATGAAATGTTTTATAAGCATCAAAATAAAAAACATATTAGTGATATAAATAATCCTGATGATAATTCATGTAAAATAGTAATAGACTGTAAAGAAAACTTTAAAATAGGCAGGGGTCCTATAGAGACAAATAATTGTTTTTAGGAGAAAGTACCTATTTCTTTATTAGGATTTGCAATTGCTTTTAAAGAAAATGAGAAAAATAAATATGAGTATCATGACTTTTTATCCAAAATTTTATCTCATGACTCTTTGTTTTCAGTTCAGTGTTTGATAAGTCTGCTTAAAAATAATAAATTTAAGAATATTAAAAATATTAAAGTTTGGACTGATAATGGTAATCATTTCAGATCTTATAAATTCTTATATTATCTCTTTAAAAAGGTACCTAAAATTATAAAAGAACCATTAAGATTAATAGATTTGTTGAGTTTCATGGCAAAAGTATTGTTGATGGTCATTTTGGTGTATTATCTAAAATATTTAAACAAAAGGAAAATGAGATTTATATAAAAAATATAAATGATCTCAAAATGGTTTTTGAGAGAGAGGAATAAAGAAAGGATTTATACAGTAGTTTTAAAAGCTATGGCGACAACCAAAAATACCTCAGATTTAAACAAAATGATTTCAGATTCAAACAAAATCCAAGTTGCGCAAGATTCAGGATTCAATTAATTTATAAAATTTCAGTTAATAAATGGAATGTCAAACAAAAAACAAAATTTCACTAGCACATTATATGAAATTATATCAAACATCAAGCGGTGTAGTTCAAACCACAAACAAAATGAACTGACGCAACAAGTGAAATGGATGGATGCTGTTCTGGAGTATATTATAATCCAATCAGGATTCATATGAGGCACCAACAGAAAAACTAAAACAAAACAAAACTTGAGCAATCTAGAAGCAAGATTACAAAAGCACAAAACAAAATGAACTCACACAAGATGTGTAGTATGAGCAGCCTAAAATAGAAAAATAACAGTTTAACAGCCAATCAACAGCTATCCAATCTAGGAACAGAGGCATTTCATCCATTTTCATGGCTCCAGATTTGTATGAAAAGGTTTTGAGAACCTTCCAAATATGGACTCAAGATTACAATAAAAATAAATCATTAAATTTTAAAATTTCTACTTTTAATGATTTTATCCTAGGTTTTTTACAATGGTTTTTACAAGCAATATCTTTGACGGCGCCAGCAGCCAAGCCAGCTTCAATGGAGGCAAGGCTCAGAATGTGGAGGCACCTGTTTACATCCAAGCCTTTGAGGCAGGTAACAAGGAAGCTGACCTGTATCTGACCACCAACCCCTATGGCTTTGACTTGTTTGAGAGTCACTTAGTGTCTAGCTCTGCCCCTGCTCCCGTACCCACCCCCGCACAACCTGCCCACCAACCAACCAATCAGGATGGCAACCTTGATTTGGAACAACTTCCTGCCACCAGCCAACCTGCCCCCCTACAGCCAATCAGGCTTCAGCTCCCCTGGCCCAGCGCCCCAAGCAACAAATCATCACCACCCAAATTCTTCAGGAAATTGTGGCACTGAATCTACAGGGTCTATCCTGAGAACAGATTGCCACCCAGTTGCAATTTACCCAAGCTACTTTCATGCAGGAATTCAACAACCTGATGAACAGGAGTAATCTGATTGGGACAGCCAAGAAGCCCAAGAAGGCTCCCAAGTCACAAATATCTGAGACATACCCAATCATGCTTGACCTCCTCCAGCAGGATCCCAAGCTTCCCTTGACCCAGGTCCAGAAGCAGCTTGTGCACCATAACATATGGGTCTCCAAGCGCATGGTGCAGCTCTGGATGTATGGGAAGGTGGCTTCCATATGGGTTCTTACCAATTTTTCCAGCAACCAATGGGATGGCGCTGAGGATTCCCTGTATGACACCGCCATCAAATCAACCCTGGTCTGATGCCTGACTAGTCTAACTGATGATGTCATATTCATCTCTTATTACATGCTATCAATAGCTTTTGATGATTTTGGCAAGCAAGGAAAAGCCGCTGCTAAGAATAGAAGGAAGAAGGTCAAGAAGGGGATGTTCATTGGTACATTTCTGGCTGTTTCAGCCATGGGTTTTGTCTACTATCAGACAAACCCAGATTTTATTGATGGCTACTCATACAGCCACATCCTTGGTGGATTACTTGACTCCTGGGATGGCTCAAATTCCAAGTACCAGGTTTTCTTGAGCCACCAGATGGAGGGTAGCTCCACTGCCCTTGAGGCCATCCAGGGACGCGGCACCAGGCCTCAGTCTACTCCGCCAGCCATGCAGACGTCCATCTGGCTGATGTTGTCTTCTTCAACATGGGATCCACATTACAGGAGTGCTGCCCTCAGGCTTTCAACAACCTCTATCTTGGGGTTCTTAACCACAATTTTCTCTTTGACCACCAGATGGTGGCTGACTTGTTTGTGCAAATGATTTTCCATGTGAACATGGGCAACCAATCACATAAGGATAAGCGCCTTCCACCTTGGGCCACTACCACTTACCAGCCCATCCAGCTAATGACCAATGAGGAATATGACAAGCGTTATATGGCAGCCATTACGCAAAATCCTCCTGTCTCCACCCCTGCCACCAACACCCCTAACCCGCAAGTCCAACCCACCCAATCCCAGACCCCCCAGGCCAGCACTGCCTCTACGTCTTCCTTCCCATGTTATTCTGCCTCCTAGGCATAACTCTCCCCCGCCCCAATAAACCCCTATCACCAAACATTTTCTATTTATATTATTTTTTTGAATTTCAGTTGTTCATGTTCTCTTTGTTTATAGTTGGTTTCATTCTTTATGTTCAGCTTATTTCTATAAAACCATATATTTACTATGTTGTGTATCTAGATCCAGAACACAGTTATTTTTAGCACTTAAACATAGCCCCCTGTGAAAATATCAACAACAATTTGGTGATCAGCTAAATTTGAATTAGAAAATTATAGTGTATACTGTTTTTAGATAAAATTGTTAGTGATCCAAATTCAAAACCTTAATGATAAACTTTAAGCCAATCAGGAGCCAAGTGATAAAGTGATTTTTGTGACATAAATGGTCATTCAATAATTCTTTGATGCATGTGCACTAATTAATATGATTAGCTGGATCTTTTGACATTGTATGCCATTGCCTCTGTGGCAAGTTGTTGGTGGACTAGTGCCCAATCAGCTACTGGGTTAGCACTAGTCCACCAACAACTTGCCACAGCGGCAATGGCGTACAATAGCAAAAGATCCAGCCAATCATATTAATTAGTGCACATGCATCAAAGAATTATTGAATGACCCTTTATGTCATAAAAATCACTTTATCACTTGGCTCCTGATTGGCTTAAAGTTTATCATTAAGGTTTTGAATTCAGATCAGTAACAACTTTATCTAAAAACAGTTAACACTCTAATTTTCTAATTCAAATTTAGCTGATCACTAAATTGTCATTAATATTTTCACAAGGGGCTATGTCAAGCGCCAAAAATAATATGGTAATCAAGGAAATAATGCCAACACAAAGCAAACAACACATATTGAGATGAGCGTAAAACATATACAAAATGGGTAAAAAGATGGGATAATGCAGTATATGGGAAAACAAAAAGGAATAAACAAAGAGGAAACAGAATCATAATAATACAGAATTTATTGGGAAAAAGCTATAAAAACATATGGAAAGGTTAGTCAAAAATCAATGAGAGAATTGGAGAAGCTTCTGAAGGATCTTGACTTGGCAATTGCCAAAATAAAGGACATTGACTGCAAGGTCAAAGCCAAAATGAAGTCCGCCGTCCTCACTGGGGACAAAATTGACAAGGTGTCTGCAAAGGCACTAATGTCAAAAATGCCAGACACCCCAGAGAAGACCATCAAGTGTCTTCTCAACATCCAGAAGACAATGATGGAGGGCCTGTAATTTAAGGCATACAATCTTTCTGCGCTGTTTGTCTGGGTTGATGACCCGGAGATGTATGAACATCTCAAACCCACCAACTGTGCCAGAGAAGAGGATACCAAATTGTCTGCGCAATTGATTGCGCCAAGCATGGCCAAGCTGGATGAGGCTGCGGGCAAGGAAGAAACACAAGAAGGTAGCCTAAAAAATAAAAATTAATAACAACTTCAAAATCCTTACCTTTTTTTAGAAAACATTGATGGTGAACTCTGCCAGATCCTGGTTCCTTTTGTCCCTCCCACCTTCTATTCAAATTTTGCCACTCACATAGCAAAACAATTCTATCTGTCCCCCCCTGTTGTGCGGGAGCTGGAGGACTGTATTTAAAAGTCCTTTCAGATGTTGTGGGAGGTGTTGGCAGAAGTTAAACATGCCAAGGGGGCATCCAAGTGGGCAGTTACCGCCTACAAGGATGCCCAACTGGTCCGCCTGGACCCAGTATCCCTCAGTGGAGTTTACTTTGTAAACTCTATTGAGCTTGTTTGGGAAGTCCTAGCAACGCTTCCATTCAATAATGTACCGGAGATGGGCAGGGCCCATGCGGCTGCTTGCTTCTGCTACCCCTTGGAGCACACAATTTCTTACCTATTGAAGAACTTTGGGCGCACAGTGGGCAAATTGGCTGTTGCAGACGCAACAGCTGTCAAGAAGGCAAAAATCCTCCTTGGTGAATTTGGGTTGATCTGGAGTGCCAACAAGACAGGGCTCCCTGCAGCCATGGAGCTGACCTTTGCAAAGACCAGGCACAACAAGAAGATCAGCGCGGTCTATAATAAACTGTGTGAGTTCACGGAAGCCTTTGCTGGGCAAAGGCTTCATCTGGTTGTTTACCTGGGGTTCCTATTCTACTTTGGGATGGGCGCATCTGTAGAGAACCTGGATGGGCTCCTTCTGGGAATCAACAAGGCCCGGCTTGCACTCAACGGGAAGAAGGTCCCCCCTGGATACAACTTGGTGGACCATGTAATCCAAGATGCCCTGATCCTGGCTGGGATATACAGGTTTTTAGCCCCGCCTGAAAAGCTACTGCTTCACTCCCACCTGACTCTACTGCCTTTCACCAGCAGGAGGGAGTATTTCAATAAGGGTGTATCCACTTTTCAGGGTGTGGCAGTGGAGGTTGTGCACCACCTCCATTGTGGGGTGAGTACATACCAAATGTCAAGATTTTGGGGTCTTGAGGTATTACTTTTATTAAGTGACATTGTATTATATGTGTTGATAGGGGACTGTATGGCAACAGTCTATAGCTACCAATTGGGTCTTGGGATATGGCTACGGCTTGGCGGAGTCCTAAGGCTGTAGGAGAAGAAACACAGTTCTGCAGATAGACAATGGCGCGCTCTATCTGGATACAACTGACTACTAGGCGTTGGCTAGTAGTGATACTATACTTAGAGATCTTCAATCTCTAAGCCAAGGGTGATATTTTTTCTGCTCAATCTCTAGTTAGGAGAGCACTTTATATAGGGTGGATAGGCCCTCTTGCCAGATAGTTATCTGACGCATCTAACTCTTACTAGTCAGTCTATCTGTTCCCCAGACTGCTAGTTTCAGCCCCCAGAGCTAGGCAGCCATGCCAGTCTGGCATGGGACTTCAATAGATTACCAGGCCTCAGCTTACTTCACTAGCGTGTTGGCGGCATCTTGTTTCCAGTTTATGCATGTGCAAGTTTAGTTACCCTGTCTATTGGGTTTTTGCATCATGCATTATTCTTCTGAACAACCTTCTATATCAGTTGTAGAATTTGAGGTATCTGAAGGTGCAAATGTTTGGCGTAACCCAACTTGCATTATATTCTTGATCATTCTGTCTTATTGGCTATTAAGTGTTCTGTGATTGTGGCCCAGGGATCAAGTTTGTTTGTTCAGGTCAAGTCCAATTGGCGGACCATTTTCAGATCAGGATCAATCCTTGGGGTAATCATCAGTGTATCAATTGGCCAAATCCAAGGGATAGGATAAGTTGATGCTTCTACAATCAAGCCAGCTAAATGGCAATTGGCTGTCTAACCAATCAACAAAGGGGAATAATGGTCAAGTTTATTACATTATCCCGGAGGCTTGACATTTCCCCCGGCTAGACTTGACCATATATTCTTCTCTAGACCAGAGGCCTTGTGCATATGGACAATACTTTGAACTACACAAATTACACTAGCAAGACAGACACCAGACAGTACATTGCCAAAATGTCCAAAGAAGAGTGCAAGGTATTCTACAGCCTTTTGCTCAAGGCCAGACAGGCGCTGATCCAAGGGCTTTGAGATGGTGGCTCAGAATCAGCGTTCACAGGGTTAGAAGACCCTTTCCAATTGGAGATACAAGAAGACGGCAAGCAGTCAGAGGAGAATGCTGCAACTACCTCCAGGAAGCGTCCCATTGAAGAGCCTGTCAAGGAACAGTTGCCTAAGCAGGCTACTTGGGTCTCAAGCCGGGCAACTGAGGGGCAAGAAGTGGATGTAAGTCCAGCCAGGGATTGATACAACGCCTTCGGGGGAACACAAGAATCTGTGTTTAACCAGTTCCGTCTGGGAGAGGAGGGCTTCTCCATCAAAGATCTATTCCAGGGTGAGGATATTATCCCTCTGTTCCTTTTTGTGGTGACCCAGAAGCGTCCCTGGGTAGACTTGAAGAAGAGAATCACAGGTACTGCCAGTGGGTTCTACGCAGTGGACAACTTGTCCTCTCAGCAAGATCTCCTGCAGGAATTGACGGGCCTTCTAGCGGACCCGGCAACCGTACAAGCAGTAGATATGCCAATCTTGGGGTTTATCCTCAACTTTGGTCTTGAAGTCCTAAAAAGCTGGATCCTCCCTTTGGATCCTTTTCCAGAGGTGTATAGCTCCTTGGGAGTTGAAAACTCTGATGCGCGGGATAGCCACATTTGCCGGGCTACTAGAAGGGCCTGGGAGGCGCTTCATTGCGGCAACAAGAAGTTGGCTCTTTGTGGAATGGCCTTGTGTGGGGATCTACTCTTGACCCCAGACCTACGTCTGCCCATGGGGACATTCGACAATATGGCGGCACACTGGGAGAAGTATTGCAATAAGATAGGTGGGATTCAAGCTCCTTTGCCGCGTATCTACCAGTACACCTCCAATTTCATGCTTGATTGCATGGTTCTTTCTTGCTGTTTCCCTCTGGACGCCAGGCTTTGGCAACTGGACGCTCAGCAAGCCTCCATTCCTCTTCCGCTGGTTCAGTACTTGCAACAGCCAATTGCAGTGCGCAGAGTGTGGCTGAAGGTGGCTACTTCCTTCTTTGTCAGAGGGCGTACTTTCCCTTTTGTTCCTGTTTGTAGCGTGGTCCAGTCAGGAAGACGGCGCAAGTCTTCACAGGCCCAGGGGAAGATAGTGGAACATCAAACTCTAGTGAGTCAGGACCCTAGCAACAATGAAGAGTCTGAAGAGGACCAGGATGAGGACAACAAAGATGGAGAGGGCTCAGAATATCAAGAAGGCAATCCTTAGTCTTCTAATAAATACCTATCTATACAATTACATTTTTAGTTTTTGTATATCATTTGTAAGGTTTAATTGCTGCCAATACTAGGCATAGTAAAGAAAGGTTTAAGAAATCTGGCGTGTACTCAATTAATGAGTTGTCTGTCTGCCAAATTCTTAATAGTATATGCGTCCTGTGAGGTTTTTTCTATAACCTTGAAAGGACCCTTCCATAAGCTATCCAACTTATGGGATCAACCCACAACCTTATTGTGGTATGAAACCTGGCTTCCCACTTTGAATTCCATCAAAGGACGGCGCTTTGCATTATTGGCTATCTGGCCCTTTGTTCTGGACAGGGAGGTTTCTGAGAAAGCTTCAGCTTGAAGCTTGATCAGCGTCTCAGCTAACTTAGTTAGGTACTGCTGATAAGTCATATCTTTGGGATTGCCCATGGCAGAGTACAGGATTGGCGGAATAGCAGGGTGGCGTCCATATACTAGCTGGAAGGGCAAAAACCTAGTGGTGCTGTGGATGGAGATGTTGTAGGCAAAGACCACAGCAGGCAGGAACAGGTACCATTCTGAGGTACAAGTATCTGCTAATTTCCTCAGGATGGAGACTAATGTTCCATTCACTCTCTCCACCATACCATTTGACTCAGGATGGTATGGAGTGGAGAGGACTCCCCTCACGCCCATGAGCTTGTTCAGCTTGGGAATGACATTGGCAGTGAAATTAGTGCTGTTGTCTGTGAGGATGAATTGAGGACATCCATGTCAATGGATGATGCGCTCTAAGATGAAGGTGGCAGTCAACTTGGCGCTTACTTGCTGTAGTGGCTTGGCTTTGACCCATTTGGTTAAGTGGTCAATGGCCACTATGATGTATTGGAGGCGTCCTACGCACATTGGGAGCGGACCTACAACGTCTATGCTTACAGTGTGCCAAGCAAATTTTGGTTCCACTTTCTTGTACTGGTGGCAGCCCACAAATGGCTTCTCATTCTGGCATTTGGAGCAGCAGGTGAGGGTCTCTTTGACGTCAAACAGAAGAGACTCCCAATAATAGTGGAGCTGTAGCTGAGCAACAGTTTTCCAGAATCCCCCATGGCCTACTGCCTTGTGGGCAGCAAGTATGATTTCAGGCCTATCTGACGGACAAGGGAATAAGTACTTTTTACCTTTGTGATATTTGTAGAGTTTATTGTTCTCTACCCAACAGTCTTTTCTTAGCTCCCTTAGAATGGCCTGGACTTCCTCTGGCTTGTTGTCAAAGGTGGCTTTTACCATCTTGTTGTACATGTTGTCTGCTTGGGAGGATACCAGTGCTACAGTAGGTAGGCAAGACAGGCAGTCAGCATTTTGGTGGCTGGCTCCAGGGCGGTGAACTATCTTGTAGTCAAAGGCTTGGAGTTTCAGTGCCCATCTGGCAAGACGTCCTTTGGGCTCTCTGAGATTCTGAAGCCAACTGAGGCTGGCATGGTCTGTTACCACAGTGAAGTGTACACCATGCAGGTATACCCTAAACTGCTTATAGGCATATATCACAGCAAGACATTCTCTTTCTGTGACGGTGTAGTTTTTCTTGTGGACATTAAGGGACCTGCTGGCGTAGGCCACAGGATGCTCAGCTCCTTGATTGTTGTGTTGGGATAGCACTTCTCCCAGTGCTGACAACAACACGTTGGTGTGGACAATGAAGGGTTTGTTGAAGTCTGGATACATCAGGACAGGGCTTGACAAGAGACTGGTTCTAAGAGAATCAAATGCAGTCTGACACGCTGTTGTCCACTTGAAGGTAGTCCTGTTCTTAAGGAGGTTGAACAGTGGCTTGCCAGTGCAGGAGAAGTTGGGAATAAAGCGTCGGTAGTAGCCAACCATCCCTAGAAAGACCTGTATGTTGTGTTTGCTTTCTGGTTGCTTCATATCTGTGATGGCTTCAACCTTAGCAGGTTGAGGGCAAAGTCCAGTTGTGTCTACAACAAAGCCAAGGTATTTGAGTTGATCTTTGAAGAACTGGCATTTTTGAGGCTTTATCTTCAGATTGGCGTCAGCCAGTCTTTTGAATACGGCCTCTAGATGATCCAGATGTTCATTGAAAGTCCTGGAAAATACGTTAATATCATCCAAATATACCAGGACGCAGGACAACTTAAGGTCTCCAAGAATCAAATCCATAGCTTGTTGGAATGTGGCTGGGGCGTTACACAGACCCTGGGGCATGTGTGTTGGCTGGAATAACCCTTGAGAGGTTATTATTGCACACTTCTCCTGTTCTTCAGGCGGCAACTTGATTTGCCAGTATCCAGAAATTAGATCCATGGCAGAGAAGTACTTGGCTCCTGCCTAGACAGTCTAGGGCATCATCAATCCGTGGGAGTGGGTACAAATCTTTCTTTGTTATCAAGTTGAGCCAACAGTAGTCAATCACAACCCTGTTGCTACCGTCTTTCTTCTTGACTATGAGCATAGGAGAAGCCCAAGGGCTCTTAGATGGCACAAGCATGCCCCTATCCAAAAGCTCTTTGATCTCCTTGCTCACTACCTCCTTGCTGGCTTTGGACCTTCTGATAGGACGTAGGCAAATAGGCTTCTGGTTGCCAGTGTCAATGTGATGGGTGACATCTGTGGCACATCCTAGATTGAAATCATCTTCTGCAAAAATGCAGCAATATTTTTTTAAAAGCGCGCTGGCCTTTTTGCGTTCTTCCTCTTGCAAGGACAATAGGTCAGCCAAGGGAGTAGTTGTATAGGCAGAGGCTTCAACCTGGTCTGGAAGCCCCATGTCAGAGAAGTCACCTATGCAATGGAATTCTTCTATCTCAATGACAGGGAGGAGGTGTACAAAGGCAACTACCTGGTGCTTCTTAATTTTTAGGTCAAATTCTTGTAAGTTAGCTAAAAGAACATGAATTTCCTGTTGCCCTGGAATGATGATTCCAGGGGCAACACATGGTTCAAAACAGGAGCGGCTCCAAGGCTGATGGATCTCCCCATAGAGTCCTTCAGGTATGTCTAGGGTTAACCCAGAGTTGATGACCATCTGGGTGCCGCTTCTTAGCGTGAAGGTTGACCTCAACCAGAGGGGAATGCCTTTGTGCTCCTTTATTTGCGTAGGCAGCCACTTGCCCTTTTTCCCCTTGATATGATAGGGTACTGCTACCACTCCGTCCTTGTACGCCAGGTGGATGCTTTTGGTTTCCTTTGGTGGCATCTTCTCCTTAGAGTAGTACAGTGGGATTGTCTGACTGAGAAGCGTCAAGGTGTCCACTTCCATGTCTAGCTTAACCCTGTATTTGCAAAGGAATGCCGTCCCAATCAGTATATCATAGTTCTGACTGGGCAAGACCACAGCAGGCAAAGAAACCGCAATTGACCCAAATCTCATTGGCAGTGAACTGTATGCTCCAACCAAAGTAGTGGTATGAATGCCAGCAGGTACCATAGACCTTGGAGTGGGCCACGTCTGGAGCCAGACCCAGTCTTTTCACCAGGCGGGTTGAGACTATATTGATGGGGGCCCCACTATCTATAATGGCCCGTACTTTTACCTTATTCACAGAAATATCAGCATAAGTACATTTGGTATAAGATTTGGATTGGAGGTTTAATAGATGGATACCCAGTGGTCCTGGGGTATTGAAATACTGGCAGAGGCTCTGGCCAATCTCAGGGAAGTTGGCTTCTATGGTCTCCAGTGGCATGGAGAACTGTACACCTTTCAGTGGCAGCAAGTTGCTGGACACGTTTGGGTTAGAACCAGTACATACCTCCTGAACCTGAGCAGTGTAGGGCTTTGAGACGGTCTCTATTGTGTTGGCGTCAATTTTCCTGGGGCAGCCTCTCCCTTAGGTGGGGATTGCATACAGGTTGTCCACTACTAGCTTATGGATAGAGTCCTCCTTGAAGTCCTTTTCTGGTAGGAAGAGATCAGGAAGGGGCTGGTTGCTGGCCGTGGATGTGTCCGTGGATTTTGCCAAGGTAGGTGTTGTCTCCTTGCAGGCAGGCATGGAGACCGTAGGGCTAACCTCTGGGCGCTGGCTGGCTGTTCCTTAATTGGGATCTTTTGGAATAGGGAGGGGATTGGCGGGACCAGTATATTCTGTTACTGGCCTGCCTTCCCTTTTCCCTGTTCTGCAGGTTTGGCTACCGTGACCACATTGACAGAAGCAGGATTAGGCTTTCCTCCTCAACAGTCTGCCGCAAAGTGACCTCTCTTTCCACACTTATTGCAGTTGCCCAAATTGCAATAGGATTTGTTTTCTCCTTTTGACTTATCTGCATCTGAAGTGGACTCGGTTGGCTTGGGGGTTTGGGAGCGTTCCTTGAAGTTGTTAAAACTTTTACCTGACTGTCCCTTGTTAGGTGCTTCAAACTGGGACCCAAGTCTGCTGAGGTAGCTAGTGATTCTCTGTGTGTCATTGGACTGGTCAAGTACTGGGAACATCACGTTGGCAAGCTCACAATATGGTTGTAAGGCTCTGCTCATAGTGATGCGGCAATCCAAGTTGGAAAGTACCCTAGCTCCAAGGAGGATCTGCGCCTTGTGGTAGAAACAGTTGGCAAAGTCAGAGACAGTCTCGTATTTTTTAAAGGAGATATTGCTAAACTCCGCCTTTCTGGCCTGGAGTTTTGTCTTGCTGCCAAATTTGTTAATGACCGCCTGCTTGGCGTCTGCGTACATCCACTCTTCTTGTGGTAGGCAAGGCATGATGACGTCTACGCTGGCAGGGTCCAGGGCATTGATGAGAGTAGTGGCCTTCATGTGGTCTGATGACCCTCTCATGGACATCTCAAATAGCTGTACAAACGTTCTGATATTTCCATTACAATTGAATTTGGGTAGGTTCAATGGCTTGAACTTGTGGTCTGGCACCAGAGTCTCTTCTATGGGGGTGGCCATTGGTCTTCTGGTGGGAATAGAAGGAAGTCTGGTGGAAGTCATGGGTGTAAGAGGAGGCAGTGCTGCAACTCCCATGGGTACATTGCGCGTGTACTGAGAGCCATTACTTTCACAATTGGATCCTACTTCATGGAAGTAGTTGGGAGAGGAAGTCTTCTGCCTTTCCAAGGAAGAGGCAGGAAGGGGAGACAGGCCTTGTCCAGAGCTACTACTGCCTGCTCTGCTAGCCTGTGTCTCAAGCTTGCTTAGTCTTGTAGCAAATTTGAGCTCCATCTCCTTTCTAGCTGCTTGTTCTTGTATCAGCTGTTCCAGTAGGTTGCTGTGATTTTCCTCCAGCATAAGGACCGTAGAAGTAAGCGTACCCTGGCGTTGTTTGTCCTTCATGCGCCCTTCCTCCAAGTGGGCGATTTGTTTGTGTGCAGACTCTAGATCCTTGTACAGCAAGCTGGCCAACTCCCGTACACTCTTGATGGTCTCCCAAAGATCATTCTTGTTATCCACGTAGGTGTTGTGGTATAGGCAACAATCATGAGGGTCCGAGGCAAGCTCCTGGGAAGAAATGCCCAACTGGGTAGGGAACTTCCCATTTCTCAGGCTGTCAAGCTTACTTGCCAGCTTGTTAACGTATGCCACCAACTTGTTATACCGGTTGGTACTTCTCTTGTCAGTGTTGTTCATTATGCGGCGTAGAGATTCCTTATCAGGAGTCTCTCCATTTTGTGTCGCGTGTTTGGCCAACTTGTCAACCCTTTGGGTTAGGCTGATACAGTGATCTGTCACATTGGTGATCCACTGTGGAGTGATGCCAGTGCTTTTGAAGCAGTTGGCAACAATTTGCCTGACCTGAGAGTTGAATTGTTGTACTATCTCATCCACTCTGAAGTGGGCATGGTTGGTGGTTTTAAACAGGTTTCTAAGGATACCCTGTAATGAGTCAAAGCTGGTGTTTAACTTATCAATGGTGGCTAAGTGGGCTTCCTGCAATTCATTGTGGCTGGCCCCTAGCTCTGTGAGCTCCAAGCTTTGTCTTGCAACTAGTTGCTGCAAGTGTTTAATGCTTGGGTGAACAAAGTAAGAGAGGAAGTCTTTGACTTGTCCCTTTTCTTTGTTCAGTAGCTGGCTGATCTGCATGCTGTTAGCCTCCTGGTACTATCAATAAGCAGTCCAGAGGTCGGCGGCATTCAGATTATAACTAAACAGAGTGAACTCTGCTTCCTGTTGGGCCCCTTTGTGTCAACAACTGTGTAGGAGTGCGCCTAGCATGGCGCGGACCTCTTCTAAGGAATACTGGCAAGGTTGATGCAGTCCTGGGGCATAGGCGGGGTCCAAATGAAGGCAGTCATCCTGGAGCTCAACAGCTCTGTGTGGTGTGATTGCCAGGCGGAGACTAGTGTCTCTTTTGGTATCACTAGTGTCCATACAACCCCCCATACTTATCAACAAAGCTGGGATGGGAAAGAGGCAAGGCAGCGCCATGACTTGACTCTGATGGCAGCTTGTATTTGTAGTGAGCACCACTGTCAAGATTTTGTGGTCTTGAGGTATTACTTTTATTAAGTGACATTGTATTATATGTGTTGATAGGGGACTGTATGGCAACAGTCTATAGCTACCAATTGGGTCTTGGGATATGGCTACAGCTTGGCAAAGTCCTAAGGCCGTAGGAGAAGAAACACAGTTCTGCAGATAGACAATAGCGCGCTCTATCTGGATACAACTGACTACTAGGTGTCAGCTAGTAGTGATACTATACTTAGAGATCTTCAATCTCTAAGCCAAGGGTGATATTTTTCTGCTCAATCTCTAGTTAAGAAAGCACTTTATATAGGGTGGATAGGCCCTCTTGCCAGATAGTTATCTGACGCATCTAACTCTTACTAGTCAGTCTATCTGTTCCCCAGACTGCTAGTTTCAACCCCCAGAGCTAGGCAGCCATGCCGGTCTGGCATGGGACTTCAATAGATTACTGGGCCTCAGCTTACTTCACTAGTGTTTTGGCAGCATCTTATTTCCAGTTTATGCATGTGCAAGTTTAGTTACCCTATCTATTGGGTTTTTGCATCATGCATTATTCTTCTGAACAACCTTCTATATCAGTTGTAGAATTTGAGGTATCTGAAGGTGCAAATGTTTGGTGTAACCCAACTTGCATTATATTCTTTGATCATTATGTCTTATTGGCTATTAAGTGTTCTGTGATTGTGGCCCAGGGATCAAGTTTGTTTGTTCAGATCAAGTCCAATTGGCGGACCATTTTCAGATCAGAATCAATCCTTGGGGTAATCATCAGTGTATCAATTGGCCAAATCCAAGGGATAAGATAAGTTGATGCTTCTACAATCAAGCCAGCTAAATGGCAATTGGCCGTCTAACCAATCAACAAAGGGGAATAATGGTCAAGTTTATTACATTATCCTGGAGGCTTGACACCAAAGAACCCACTACAGGCGCACACAATAAAAATATTATTCCAATAAATTTTATTACAATTTATAGTATTTTTATTATAATAAATTTTTATAATTTTTATTTCAGCAAACCAGTTTTGCAAAATATTTTACAGAAACAGTTTTCATAAAAGCATAAAATTATATGTTAATAAAATAAATTCTAACTTGTACATTTTACGTTTAATTTTTTAAAAACTATATTTATATTTATTTGACCAAAGTGATTTAAATATTTTTACGTAATCCAGTATTGAGCGTTTGGGGTTACCTCAGATGGTATAATAAAATAATATATAATAAAATAAATAAATTACTTACATCTATTGATGGATCTTCTGAATGTGATTGCGGGTGTGGAAACATCTAAATATAAAATGATAATTAATAAATCTTGAATAGTAAATAAGAGAATATAAAAAAATTGGACACACTAAGACTTTAATTGATTGGCTGTTTGGCTAGGCACGCAGGGATGAACAAATCAGCGTGGCCATAGAATTTGGTCACGGTCTCAGCTGGGAGGGTGTGGATCCCGGCCTGCAGCAAATTAAAGAGGTCCTCAGTCCCAGTTGGGGTTCCTCGCTTGACAACTCGCTTGAGTCACCCAAAGACTTTCTTGATGGGATTTAGGAAGGGCAAATAAGCTGGGAGGAAGAGAAGGCATAAATTTGCCGTGGTCAATTGCTGGGGGCCCACTGCAATGCTTGTGTTGATCATTGGGAATTCCTCAAGAATGTCAGCCACCTTGTGGAGACCAACGTTGTCCAACACAATCACATTGGTGAAGCCCAGGCTTGTGCGCCTCAGGTGCTCCTGGACCAATCAGAGAAATGATAGGAAGGTCCGGCTATTGTGGGAGCCTAGTATCATTTGGTACAGCTCAACCCCCTTTGGAATGAGGAGAGCCACCATTGAGTATGCTGTGGCACGGACTGTAGCACGCCAAGCCATCCTGTCATTGGAGCCTTTGGGGACATAGCCATACCCATTGTGTATTGACAAGGAAAATGCTGATTTGTCAATATAATATAATTTGACCGTCTCCTTGGCTTTGAGGGCAGTGTACGCCTCAGCGTAATTTTTCTGGGTCTTGATATTGGCTGGGCTGTTCCGATTGTAGGGGGATACCCCGAGCTTTTTCCAAGAAAATTGCATTCCCTTCACCAGATGGTAGTAAAAGGAAATTGAGGCCTCAATCCCAAAAGTAGATTTAACTATGGCCTGTATATTTGCCAGTTCAAGATGGCAGTCCTGGGTGATCCACTGGCGGATTGCCCATTTGTGCTCCTTGGTGAGCATGGTAGAAACACGCAAGGATTTCTCTGCGGCAAGGATACGACCAGTATTGATGAATTTTTGGAATGTCTTGCTGGTGTACTTGGGATCCACTCCAACAAGGGCCGCAGCCGCCTTGTAATCACTCAATTCCCGCATTAGCTTAAGCAGGATGATGCGTTTGATGTTGGGGATGCGCTTCTGGGCGGGCTTTTTAGCAGTGGGGATTGACTCGTTGGCATTGGGCACAACACAGAGCATAGGTACCTTGGTATAGAAGGCTGCAACCTTTTTTAACACCAGCTGTCCCTCATTGGTTAGATAGAACTTGGGCTCCTTGTCCTCCTCTTGATTGCCATCACTGATGTAGGGCTTGTAGCTAGTATCAAGTACAGGCTTCACCTTCTCCAGCATGGCTGACGGGACCAACTCTTGCCGGTACACAACGTTGAACACATACAAAGTAAGTTCTACCTCCTTGTTTCTAACTTTCTTTGTAGTGGTGATCTTGGTTGGCTTCTGGGTTAGCTTTGGGACCCAATAGTTTATGCTCCGCACCCTAGCAGCTTGTGCTCCTTGAACCGGCTGTGTCAGTGCAGCGTCACTATGGAACTCTCCTCTCCCGTCTCCTCCTTGAGTAGACACTTGGGTTGCACTAACTCTATTCTTTGACCCGTGGGGGCAACCGCAACTGCGGCGCACAACAGGTGTATTGGTACTTTGTTGTTATGTTCCTTCCATTTTAAAATTTAATAAAATATTAAATAAATTTCAATTAAGTTACTCCCTAATTTTAATTTTTGCTTTTATCTGAATATGGATATTTAATTAAAGTTTTTCCCACCCAATATCCCAAATATAGATTTTTTATTTCTTAATTAGTTGTTTTTGGTTTTACAACACCCATTTTAGAATACTCAAAAAAATCCACCCATTTTCCTAGATTTTACTGCCAAATTAAAACACCCAACACAATTTTTTTAAATTTATGTTTCAGATCTTGTGTCTTATTTTAGATACCTTGGTATCATTCATGATTACAATCCATTACACACATTGCGTGAGTGATTTTGTTTACGTAGTGAGTTGCTATTGTGTTTTGTTTTTGGTTTGCGTTTTGACACACCTTGCTTGGGTGTATTTTGTCACCAATTCACATAGTAAACATATGTACACCAAAAGTTAACTCACATCATTTTGTTTGTGAACCAATGTATTTTGGATTGTATTTTGAATGGTTTTGCTTTGTGTGTGAGCCCTTTGTTGCTGTGTTGACTCATTTTGCCCATTAACGCCAATAAACCCTGTTAACAGAGTGTATATTTTAACCTGAGAGTTGGATTTTGTTTAAACCTGAAATCATTTTGTTTAAATCTGAGGTATTTTTGGTTGTCGCCATAGCTTTTATAACTACTGTATGAGTCATTTATAAATAATTCAGATGTTTCCCAAAAAACCTTTTTTACATCTATGATAGAAAATCTAGGCCTAAAAAAGCTGGCTTAAAGTGAAAGCATTTTATATTAATCTTTCATATTTAATGAAAGATGGTGAGCTGTATGTTTCACCTTTAACATTTGAGGATGTTAAGGAGTACTCCAAAATAAATTACTGTGAAAATCCTGCACAGATGACAGAGAAACAAAGAGAGCTGATACTACTAAAGGATTGGTAGGAGATGTTCATTAAGTTGGACGCATAACAAAAACTTATATTTCACATAGAGTAAATAGCCTTTTAAATACAACAACTTTTTTTCTAAAAAATAACTAAGAAATTAATTATATGAGCCAAAGATAGGGTAATAGCAATTATAGCTTTGGGGCTGCTATTACTCTCCCATGCAACTCATATATTTGATTCTTGGCTTATTAAAATAGAAAAAAAGGGTTTAGCAAAAAATACAGTTAATAAAAGAAGAATTATTTTTATTATTTGTATATTTACACTCTTAAAATTTTTTTCAGTAAACTAAGCATTATATTAATGTTCAAAAAACATAAGTTTATGACTTAAATGATACCAAAGAAGTTAAAATGCTTTGAAATGCTTAAGCTGGCACCTTGGCTTAATCTAGCAAATAATGACCCATATCTTGGATAATTCCCAATTTTATTGGCCAGTTAATTTATGTCAGGATAGTCCTGACAATGATCCAATTAAGGAGGGTATGATAAGTCCCCTAAAAATTAAACAACTGACTAAGTAAAGCCTTGTCAGAGGTTGAATTCCAGAACAGTATACCTCAATTATAGGATAAAAATTAAACATCCCATAGATGTCACAAATGATATTTTGCTTCTAATAACAAACGGAAATTGAAAGCAGGAATTGAACCTTGGTCCCACACTCTGCAGCCTTCCTTCCCAAGGGGCCAAGAGCCCAGCTGCCAGCACTTTTTTGGGCTCAAGTCAGTGGGTTGTGTTACGTTAGAACACCAAATGGAGGGTATAGCACAAGCTCAGAAGATAAGAAACCAACAAAAAACCTTGGTCAACCTGTTGAATATGTTAAGCAATTTAAACATTGTTATTAAAAAAATGGGTTAAAGCCAGAGTTGCTCTGATAGCCCTTGAAAATCTGGACCTTCCCTATTTATTGCCAATTAATTATGATAAGAAAATTATGCAATACACACTGTTTAAAAAGGGTAGCGCTTGATCCACTAGACACCAATTCTTTTTAAAATATGATGTCATTGATTCAAATTCCAAGGCAGGGTCACCAGTGTCAAAACAGCGGGGTTGACCCCCCAGAAAAATTCCACACAAGAGACCCTGTGCCACTCAAATGACTTCCCCATCACTTGAAGCCAAATGCAGAAGTTGGCTTGGTTTCCCAAATAAGGCAACAAGAACCACTTTCAATCTCTACTTGATGGACAGCTCAATTTGGCGCGTGACTCGTAGGAAGGATTGAGCCACCCCCTATCAAATCCAAATGATTGGTTGTCATAATCATGTTCCTCTTAAAAATGATTCCTTCAAACTATATAAGTTATGCACCTCAATAAAGATAGTTATCTAGTTCCTAAATATTTCCCTTTGTAACTTGCTAGCACAGCACAGTTACAACACCGGCTACTGAAAATATCCTTGTCTGCCAATTCAAAGCCACAATATCCCCTCCATCCCTGCCTCCCGTAAAACTTTCCCATCCCCTTCTAGAAGCTTGTCTCTAGATACCCTGTCCGCCTTGAAAATAAAGGAAGTCACTCAAAGATGTTTGAACGTTTGGGCTTGCTGGCCCCAGTGTTTGGTAACTTGGCCAGAGTGTGGTGCAAGTGGCAGCAGGTTCCTTGGCCGGCTCTTTATATTTCATCTACCTCTGATTATTATTCTGGTTCTTCCCTTGGAATGGGTTTCTTGGCTTTGGTTTTAACGTCTCTGTTCAGCTATGCTACCCGAAGCCCTCAAGTGCTCTGCCCCCACTCCTGATTTGGCTGGCTGCTCCTCAAACAATTGGCCATTTGCCTATTATACCCGCATTGTCTGTCCTTGAATAGTGCTGCTTGCCATCTAACTCTAGCACTGACGGGCAGATTAAGCATGCTCTACCCCTGGGAAACTGCATGTGAGGATCTCATACTCCCCTCAATCTTGCCCAAGATTGATCGGTACTCTGATTTCCTATTGCATGCAAAGACACTATACATAATCTCATTTATTACCAATATATGCTAAGATTTAGCTTCAATTTTTTACCCCTGTATTTGTATCTCATTCCTCTCCTTTAGAGAACTAAATGTAATGAGGGAAAGAAGCCAGTTTGCTGCCTGCAGTAGTTTACCATCTCCAGCCTCATGTCACCTGCAACATTGGCTTCAGGGATACTACATGCTGTCCTCTTTAATGCAGATATCCACTTGAACACTCCACCTGTGGTTGGTACCACCTGGAGCCTTTACCACCTGTTCTTTGGCTTTTGGACCCCCAGTAGTATGCTGACAAGGGCTACTCCTGATGTATAACCCTCCCTTGCCTGGCACTCACCCCCAAGTCCCCATGTTGCTGCCCGAACTGCTATTAGTCCAAAAGGAGCAGCACCACAAACCTTTTAAGTGATAGGCTGCTTGTTTGAACTACTGAATCTTCATATCCTTCTAAGTGCTAAAGAGCAGGTACAGTTATATAAAGGAATTAGAAACCACCAGCCATTGTTTAAAGCAGAGGCAATTAATAATTACTGTAGGATGAGATACTTTAGGCTTTAGAGGAAAGTGTAATTGATTAAAAGTAGTAGTTTACTTTCACTAGCAATGACTATCTTTCATTGGAATATACCCACTTATTGAAGCTGTATTGCAGATATATCTGATAAAGTTACCTCTGCCTCGAAAAAGGGATGAAACCGTAGAATATTTGCCGTTGCTTAATTTAAAGTAATGGCTGATAAAGATTTTAAATCGATGCCGCCTGAGTGCTCAAAAGACGGCTTCAAGCCTTTAGCTAACTAAGGAGTGCTTTCCATGAGTTCTTTATGTTGGTTGAACGATATTAACAAAACAACGGAAAAGCCAAATCAGGAATAAATACGATTGTGAATCTCTAAGCTGTATTGGGTAGGAAAATACTTACTTCAAAGAGAAGGTGCAAGTAGGACCTGTTAGATGGCACGGATGACCTTATAGTTAGCCTTTCCTGCCCTGAGAATAAGTCCCCAGCCCCCACCAACTAAATCGGCGGGTTGTAACAGTGAAGCCGAGATAGGTTCGGAGGCAGTGACCCGTCGATGGTTGATGTATAGGCCATTGGAGCGAATAAGTCTAGTGGCTTCGCCTAAGGAAACACTTGAATGAGAGACAAGCACATAACTAACCTTTAGATTTGGCCAGGCCAGATGCACAAACAACATTGACTATTGGTTGGTTTATGATGGCAACTTCAGGAAGAGCAACAACGAGATCTGAAGGAGCGTTTTTGAGCCCAAAAGCAAGCTCGAGCTCTGAGGCAGACATGTTTTGAAGTTTTTGGGGATCCGAGAAAAGCGCTGAAGTGATGGCTTCTGCAGAAGCAAGAGAATCAACTAAAACTTTAAACAATAAACTTATAAACAGTATACCACCATGGACAAGAGATGTAACTTCCTGTGCTAACCTGCGCTGGCCGTCTAGAGCTTCGGGGGTTTCCTGAGGGATTAGATGTAGTAGATTGCATTACATTGTGGGCCTTGAGGATTTTATGTACGGCTTCAGGCTCAACAAAGGTGAAGCTGAGAAACAAGCGTTGCAGCTCGGCATCAGGCATTTTCATAAAGTACTATGGATGAGAAATTATGGAGTGGGTTACTTGATAAAATTGGAAGGGAGAGGTGAGCTTGGGATCAAGCCAAAGTGCGTTTTCAGCAGACTTGCCTATTTTTTCACCGCTGGATGTAGTCAGCAGAGGGGTTGTGAACCCAAAAGCATCTTTGGGGTTTGAGCGTCTCTTGTGGATTAAATCTATGCCTGCCAAGATGTTTCCCCATTGGTCCTGTCCCCCTACTTGTAGCTGGCAATCATAGTTATGATGCAGATGCCAGAAGTCGTGGGCTTGAAATAGCTGGTATGAAAACTCAGTAAAGGATAGGCCTTGGGGAGAGCCCAGACGACCTTTGACACTGGAGGTTAGAGCGAACAACTGTCGCTTACCTGTCTTTGGCAAGCATCGTGGAGAGGCGAGCATGGCGGCCTGTAAGAGTAAAAAATTCTAGGGCGCTGATCTTTCCAAGCCATTCTATGTTGTTTAAAACAAGTGTGGGTGTTTGTCTAAGGTTGAGATGCGAGACTGCTCTCTCGAAAAAATTGGAAATTTGGCCTTCAAGGCTCTTTTGGTTTGCATTTAATTTTTCGGGTTCAAGCAGGGGCCTTTCAGTGTTTTTACCACTGGGGTCCCCAATAGTACCAGTAGCCCCACCGATCTAAAAATCAGTCGAGAAGATTAAAGTTATTTACTAAGGCAATGATGCCGTGGCCATACTGTCTAAACCTTAGAAGAGTGACGAGGGAAAACAGATGTCCGAGGTGCAAGGAAGAGGCGGTTGGATCGAAGCCGCAATACACAGTCCGCGACTCAGTTGAAAGAAACTCACCCAACTTTTCACTTAAAATAAAGGTCAAAATTAAAATATATGGCCGGCTAGTTATTGTACATTTGAGGGCGTTTTTGGAAAAATTTATTCATATTTCAATTAAAAACTATGAAGTAGATATTATTCTTTAACAGGGCATGAGAATAGGTTCATGTTTCAATAATAAACCCAAATCAAGCAAAAAATCAAACACAAGGGTATTATTTTTACTTGGTAAAAAACTTTAGCAAAAATGTTACTTTTAGGCTATAATTCCTATCAGTTTAATATGCCCAGTGACAATTTAGATAAATTTAAAGCGCCGAGTGAAATTCGAAAATTAAAGTAGTTCATCAACCAAACGACCGACCCCCTCCCCGAAAATATCAAGAAAGCTCTATTACCAACTATAGAGGCATAAAAGGAGGTCCGTTTAAATTTTTGAAACGCTTCGAGGATGGGATTAAAAGAAGATATATTTTTATTATTTTGAAAAAAAAACTAACTAAACAAACGGTTTAGGGCATTTCTACAGCTGGAAAATAGAAACGATAGATTCACCTACCTAGTTGACTGAGATATTAGCTGGCGGCATTTGAGATCTTCGTACAGCCCTGGGATGACAGTAGGTGTACCCTTTGAGCTGTAATGACCCACCGAATGAAAAGTACCAGCTGCAATCCTTCCCCTGGCCTTGCAAGACCATTTCAACATGGAAGCCAAACTACCCATAAAGAAGGGTTTTTTGTAGTTAGCTTTTAAGCTGGCTAGGGCTGGGTAAAAATTCTCAGTGGTTTAATTTTAGAGATATAATCCTATCTGAAACGTATCCAATAAGGCAAGCCATCCATCAACCTTTACCAGTGTTGTGGTGAACACAATCGAGCTTCCATTATTCAAAATTTGTAAATCCCCAAGGATGCCTTTAAATACTCAATCATTGCAAATAAACCTTTGTCTCTTGTTTGACTAATTATTACCAATTTTACATATTTGTTGTTCACCACAAGGCAACTGTGGTAAAATCGACTCCCTGGTGATCGACTATTAAGTAAAGTGATGTTGTAACTGTGCTGTTTTAGCAGAGTTTCAAGGGAAAAATATTTGGAGACTAGATAATATTCTTTATTGAGAGATAATGATTATATAGTTGATGTGAATCATGGATAACAGGAACATGATTGTGTTGATCACAAAATGGGATGATGAAGGGGGTGGCCTGATCCTGGTAATGAGTCAAGCGCTAAATCAAGTCATCCAATGTATGGGATCATCATTTGTTCATGTTGCTAATTCTGGGAATTTGAGTTGACTTCCTTGTTTGGCTTCGAGTGGCCGGGTAATTAGATTGCAGGTCGCAAACCCACTTAGTTGGAACCTTGTTGGTGGGTTGACCCTGCTGTCTTGACACCAGTCAAACTCCAAAGTGCTAACAAGCCATTTTCAGATCCCCAGGCTTAGTTGCAAATAGGAGATGGCTACAATAAGTGTTGAGCCGGTACTTTGAAAAAGCTGAAACATTAGCGGTCTGAAGAGGACAGCTACCATTGTTTGCAAAGGTTAAGACAGTGGCTGTGGCCTAGCTGCAAGATGTATCTTATTAGGATTCAGCAAGGGTGGATGCAACCTATAGATTGTGGTTATAACCCTCTTATAAACTAAAAGGACCACAATCAAGGGTAATAGCTTAAGCAGGAAACAGTAGCTTATTGGGGATTGAAAAGCAGAATATTTATAGCCTTGGTAGGCAGGGTGATATTAAAGGGTATCTAGGGATGGCTGAGTTATTAATTGCAGTAGGGGCTGGGAAAGTTTGCGCCTTTGAGGGATCAAGCACCTTCACAGTTTTTGTGAGTGGAGCTGAACTCATAGTGGGGGTTTTGTTTAATCTATTCCATCTAAAGTCTTGTGAAAATGGGAGTTTGGTTCATCATTTTTGAGCATGAAAGATGAACCTGAGCTGATTGCTGAGCCTGTTAGGGTCAGATGGTGCAGGTCACTTTTCAAGGAGAGATGATATGAATAAAACAGACATATTTTCAGTTGCTTTATGTCAGGGATTCCTTCCCTGACTCCATTAATCTTATGTATAGTATGTTTAAAAAGTCAAAGACACAGCAACTGTAAATTCACTGCCCCCTTTGGCTTTGGATAGGACTGTATTTCCTTGTCACACAAAAAAGACCGCTCAAAGTCCAGCAAAACGCTAAATTCACTCAATGATTTAGCTCACACAGTGGATGAAAGATTTGTGTTGGCATACCCTGCAGAACCCCTGGCTTTAGTTGCCCTAGCTTGGGAAGAAACACTGGTTAATTTGGACTATTTATTAGCTTGGTATTGTCTGCTTTTAAAGATGATCAGGAACACCCAATCAAATGGGGCCACATCAATAACCACAAAGTCAACTAGATCTTAAATGGTTAGGATGTCTTCCAGCCAATCAGGGGGGGTCGCGGAAATTACATTGAAACCCTCCAGTCCCCCTGGCCCTGGCCAGCAAAATTTCTCCCATGGCCCAATCAGATGCAACACTTGAGGTCATGTGATCAATACCTGCCAACTCACCCCTTTTAACAATGCCAGGGGACTTTGAGTCCCCTGCTTGTCAATTTTCCAATTTATTAAAGTTTGGGTCTTGTTGCACTTGTTTTAAAATTTTGTAGTGATTGGATCTCATTTTGGGTTCCTATCGCCTAAGTTTCTAAAAGTGTTAGTTATATCCCTAAACCTTACCTTACATCCACCTGTTTTGAACCCTGTCCTTCTCCTGGGACTCCTGAGACAAGCTCAAGCATATAGCTGTTTTTCTTTTGTTTTTGAAGCTTACGCTCAATCTTTAAAGTTTTAATCAAATTCATTATAAATACTTACTTTATATTGATTTTTTACTTTAAATTCTTCATTTTGAACCTGCCTTTGCTTTCACCCTCTAATAAAGACACCCAAGATTACTGTCAAGCTCCTCCAGGCCTCCCAGTACATTTTCTGCCTGTCTCCTTGTTGTGGCCCCCCTGTTTGACAATCTGTTAATTTTTTTACATAGACAAAGACCACCTACCTTGCCCAAATTTTGCAGTGAACTTAACGATGATACTCCCAGCGTTGAAGTTTATGGTATTTTCTTTGGCCCCCTTTTTGCTCCTCCTATGGGTGACCTCACCAGACCTATGGTTAAAGATCTCCTCTTCTGCGCGGCTCATGAGCAAATCCCCTCCAGCCTTTTGAGCCTTCCTGGCAGTCTCCTTTATTCTGGGGAGGCCGTGATGAAAAGCTTAAAATGCAATGATCTGGACTTGGATAGCATTGACTATGCTCCCCTTGCCCCTGTAGCTGAGGACCCACTAATGTTCTCCCTCCCTGACCCAGAGGAGAGCAACTTGGTGCCTTTGCGCACTCCTGCAATGCCCTCTCCCGCCTCCGCCTGTACTCCCTGGTTACTCACCGGTTTGGCGCTGATGGCACTGAATGCGTATTTTCCTCAGTTGTCCCCTGTGTCCTCCTTGTGGTCCCCCCTTTGAGAGGCTGTTCCAGTACTTCACTGGGCAGCATCCTGGTGGTTTGTTTTGCCAGGATGGGAGGCAAACTTAGTTAGTTTAGCCCCCCTCTCTCACAGCAACACAGCAACACAGTAACCAAGTACTTGACACCAGTTTGTTTCCTAGCCTTGATTCCAACAGGAATCAAACCCAGAACCTTCAGAAAGAACCTATTGTTAGTTTAGAATCAACTATGTAACTTACTTTACCTATTCATAATCATCCAATTGAACTGTTTTTTGCTTTTGCACTTCAAAACAAGTTTGAAAAGGTTAATAACTTAAGTGATAACGTCACTTACCGCTCTGCCTTTGATTGGTTGCTTGCCGCTTGCTTGCCGCTCTGGGAATCACTGGCTCTATACTGGGAGCAGGCTCCATACTTAAATTCATATGAGAGGAATCAAAGTAACCTCTTAATTACCCTGGATCTGGTGGCATGTTCTTGTTTTCTCTCAACTCTATACTTTATTAGAGAGAATATTAAGATACCACTGGACTCACATATTCTACAGGTAATCAAATCAGCTATAGTTTCATCTACATCAAATGGTAAATCCCCTCCTATCCTAAGATCCTCCTAAATGTTCCAGCCACCCATTTTGGTATTTAAGGAAATCATTTCTATTATCTTCACTTGTTCCAACAATAAAGACTTTTATTCCACATCTGCCAAACACTTACCTTCTGATATCCTATTTTGAAGCCATGAAAGGAATTCTATTCCTGTTCTGTTTTCTAGCTTCTTTCTTGTCTATGGTGTTCACTTTAGAGAGCCCCACACCCACTACTGACTGGCACAACTACTCTCCCAACAATGCTCATCAAAAGGAATCTCTTGCCCATGGATGGTTTAAGTACCCCTCCGGCCACTGGGGACGCAAATTCCATTATGGTTGTTTATTCACTCCCCCTCTGCCAAACCTTTGTTAGTTAGACTTATGCCTCCGTCTACCTGTTAACATACATGGTGGGGTAGTATATGCTTGGTCGCTTCAGCTCTATGCTGGGAAGATTTTCCTACCTGGGTCACTTAGGCCATCTTGCCATGATCACAGTACCCATTGGCTCAGTAATAGCAGGGCTTAACTTAGGGGCCTTGGCCCACCAAATAGGGAATTTTTTCCCTGTCAAGTGGGTCCCTGACACTTGAGCAACAGCAGACTAAATTGAGAGAAGGCTTCATCAATTGGGAACCTCTAGCTGTGAAGCAGGTGATGATGGTTAAAATTGTAGAAATGAAAATGGGTTGTAAAGGAAATCAGAGCCGTAGCTGGAGGTGTCAGAATTGACAATTCTTTACCCCTGGAAACTCCAGGCCCAAGGGTGGGATTCAAACCCTGAACCTGAATTCCTGTGGGCTGCCAACCCCATGGACTGAGGGCCTTCCTGACCGCGTTTTTCTAAGATTGAGCCTCTGCAAGCTGGAGCCCCTGCTAAGTCTCAAAGCCAGAAAACCAGTACAGGTTTGACCATGGTGGCGTCCAAGGAGGAGTCTCTCAAATTGTGTCAGGATAAACCCTGACACATCTTGTGTTACAGAAATGCCTTGGGAAAACTCTACTATTCTCCACAATCCCAATTCTAGTTTGATGACTCTCCTAGCTGCTCTTGACAATGAGTTATGGCTTTTTAAAGTTTGGCCGCCAGCTAAACTTCCTAACCAATGCAAAGTGACAAAAATATGCAACCAAGGCACAAGAATTGATGTGAATCTTAATTTGAGCATAACTCAGCAACCACTGGACAGATTTGGACGTCCAAACACACATTTTGAAGCCAAACACCAGGATAGTCAATCTGTGCTATTTTTAGACAAAATACGGATGCAAAGCCCGATGTGCGAGATTTTGCAAAGAAACATGAGACATGTTGTTCAGAAGATGCCCCCAAAACCTCAGTCTGATGCCATCAGCAGAGTCCCTTAGACTGTCTAGAAGATTTAGGAAGATTTTAAAGAATCCAATGAAATGGTATATAAAGGTGCTGCTCACAATGATCCCCTTGTGATCATTCTAAGTTTAGCCCAATAAAAATAAGTTGAATTTAGTTGATTTTGAAATGTTCATATTAAATATGTGTAAGTTGTTTCCTATGGAGACCCGTCAAGACCTACTGGGCCCTGAAAAATTGCCTAATGAAGGCAGAGAAAGTTCCTCTGTGAACTTCATGAACTTGAAGTCCTCTCAGGTGACTAATCAGATTCAATTACTAAAGGAAAACACAGGCTTTAGGCCTGACCCCATGATCACAGCCAAAAATCAAGAAAATTGAGTGACTAATTTGGACAGTCTGACCAATGAGAGAACACCCAGCCGAGGTGCCATTTTTGTCAGGGCCTGCCCTGACAAGTATCAAGTTCAGATGTGATGTAACAATGACAGCAAATCAATTTTAACTCCAAAAATACTGAATGTATAAAGACGTTTAAATGTTTGTTAGAAAGCTGCAGACAATTCAAGCCATTTTACTTATTGGATAAATTGAGCATAAGAATCCTGTTTGTGTGCTAAAGAGCTTGTCAAAGAAATTCATACATTGTCCTTATTGATATCATGCATAATTTCAGAGATCAAATAAAAAGCTGCAATTATGAGTATAGCTTATTAGTCCCATACCCAAGTCTAGACCAGAGCCTGGGAACCAGAAATTGCAATTAGCCTAAATGGTCCAAGTCCACCAAATCTGCATGAGAAGATTAGCTGCATGAACAATGTCATTCATGCAAGCAGATCTCAGCAATTACCGAGCGTAAATCAATGATGAAACCCGCGTTTAAAAGCTCCAGATCTGCCAGACAACTTTCCTTATGTAATCAAAGCTTATTGATGCACCTATTTATGCGATAAGTCAAGTTCAAGAGTGATGGCAAAAGTGACCCCAGTTTAGATGCAAATCTAACTCCCTTCCTAAAGCTTGCATTGGAAAAGTTGTAAAATGAGTGCCATTAAATGAAGAAAGGACCTCAGCATCAACCAATACATCCTAGTTTATCCTAGTTAGTCCTTCCTATATTTACATCTCCTCCCCTTCCCTTTCCCCTTCCCATTCCAGTTGTCTTCCCGTGAGTATTAAATAAAGGACTGTCTCAACCAACCTGTTTGACTTAGGATGAATGCCATAGCTCTAGACCACTCTTCTCTGCAATGCCTATCTGAGTAGAGTTGCCTGGGCCATGACAATTTTGCTGCTCTCACACCCAGGTCTCCTGGCCACCTGCCTGTATTCTTCCCAATATTTTGATGAAACCATCCTGGAAAATACTAAGTTTGGAGGCAGGATTCTATAAATTCCTATAGATTCTGCGCTAAAACCTTATCACCTTTTTGAATAAAGGTTATGTTATTTTGGCTCACACAGCTATTGCCTTATTTTGTATTTGCTATCTACCAATTCAGTACAAGATCTCCTGGTCCTCCTGCCCTACTGCCTGCAGTTTTCTGTCCTCCTGATGTACCCTTTGGCCCCGTCCATTTCACCAACTACCCTTTGAAACCCAAGTACAAGGACTACACCCCAGAAAAGATACTTGAACTCAATCCTTTAGCCTGCATACAATCTGCAGTTAGATACAACTGTCAAGGCATGTGGATATTCTTAACACCCAAGTTGTTTATAGGGAAATTCAACTATCTCCCTGCTTTTTTCCCATGGACCCGCCTGTGACCCCCAAACCTATGCCCGCTTCCTCACCCGGTCTTCCAACTAACCACACTGGTAAGCTGTTTGGGATTATGTACATCACCCTCACAGGGGTGATGCCACTATAATCCTGGCCGCTGGTCCTAGGTGGGCAAATTGGTCTCCTACCTTTTTAAGTCAGCTTCTTTCTTGTGGTGGGCTTTGCCTGCAAAAAACCTGGCCTGAGTTACCCCTGAAAACAACAAGCTGGCCGTTCAATACTGAATCCCTGACAGGAGGTCAATTTCTAATAGATGGCAGGCCAAGGGATAGCCAAAGATCATTGAGGCTTAAATTGCCAAAGAGGCAATATTTTCAGATATAGGGGCTGACATGCCCAAATATTCAAGCATTGGGTCTAAACCACTTTTATTTTCCAAGGTAAGTAAGATATCTAGAAGCAATTTTTTAGAGGGGAATGTGTCACAGTAGGTTCCATCATGCTGGGAATTATCCGCCCAAGTAGGAAGGCTTGAAAAGTCATAAAACCTTTATCAAAATTAACCAAATTAACAGATTTAAATCAAACAGTTGATTGAAAATGGGTTACAGCTGCTCCAGTCTGCCAGCTGAAACCAATTTCTCCTTGCAAATTGATGTTGATAAATTGTTGTAATTTGAGGTTCACCCAATACAAGCTTGTTAATCAGTATGCTTGTCAGAAATTGGTCACACAAGGGTTCTTTGCAACCTGGACCAGATACTTACCTGTAGATGTGGAGGTAATAGGAGGCCAGGATCCAGGCGGTATTTCTTAGTCAATTTTTGATATATATTGAATAATTTTCACTATTTCAACTCTAAGAGTTGATTCCTCCCAAAATTTTACTCAATAAAAATCATCTATCCCTTGTTCTAATTTACTTTTAAAAAATGCATCCTGTGGTTGGGTTGTTGCAATATATTCTGTACAATCTGATTCTCAAAAGAATCATGTCTGGAAGGTGGGGTCCTGCAGTCGGAACTTTGTTGTTGGTGCCGCCCAATGTTAGTTCAATGCCTGCCAATCTTGGAGTGGTTCTCTCATCCTGGAAACTGAAAATTGTGTTGCCTCCCAATATCCTGAATTTTATTCTGAAGACACTTTGATTTTTTCCCATGCAATTTATCTTGGGCTACTTTGGTTAGGATTAATTATTTTATTTAATCCTAGTATTACAATTGTAAATTTTAAAAAGATATCTGAAGCCATGTTGGTGGTTAATCATTAACTCTATGTGGATTTGGGTGGTGATTCCCCATCACTTAGAAACGGCTTCTTACTATCCTGCAATTTCCGTCACAGAATGATTAAGCTTTAAGGGAGTTGAGGATGGAAGAGGTGGGACTTGTAGAGAATCTGATTGGTTGATCCAAAAAATTTCAGCAGTTGGGGGACATGCATTGGAATTTGATTCAATGCCATCATAATTTGACAAATTTTGGTGGCCAGCGGGCCAGCACAGTTTTCTTTAAACAATTTATACTACATGATTTTCTTATTGTAGCTAATTGGCGCAATGTCAGGATTCTCCTTTTTTTATTTAAGCTGCTAGTAATTTTCCAGGATCAATAACATCAATTTTCTACTTCAATCTTGGTCATATGCACACAAGTTTTATTATTCAAAACTTTTCCTATCCTTTCCCTTGCCCTGCAGTTTGTTATTATCTATTTTAAGGGTTAAAATTTGAGTTTAAAGTTACCTTTACAACCCTGGACAATTCTTGAACCTGGGACCTAAAAATCAAGTTAGTTTTGACAAGCTCCAAAACCGCTTACCTTTTGTTTTTTTGCTTTGGCTTACACCAGCATTCTTGGATCTTTTTTTCCGTCTTTTGGATTGCTCTCTTGCTCTAACTAAGAGTTGACAAAACAATCTGTGGCTTCCTTTCTTCTCCTTCTGGACCCCTTTACACAAGTTTAACTTACCTAGGTTAAATCAACACTCTGATTGTCCTAACCTCTATTTTTCAGAAATGTTTTTCCTGGCCAAATATGGTTGAACTCTCCCCCTCAGTTCTTGCATTCCACAAACAAAGCACAATAAAAGGACTGGTTTTTCCAGTCTCAACAATAAGTTGAGATTGTTTGACTTGCACCCCAAAAAGGTACTTATTAGGTTTTGTGGCTTGTGTTTCCTCTTTCAATTCTTTTATCTTAGTTAAATCTTAGCTCATGATTCCTTTTGATTTTATCTTTCACCAGTTAGGCAGCTTTTACAGTAACACTCACAATTTAATTGTTGATAGTTTTAATCCTCCTGCTAGTGCAGACCATTTTCCAGACTTAGAAATTGACTTTTTAACTAAATTGTCAGTCATTAAGACTGGTCTCTATTTTATTTTCCTAGGGTTAATAAATTGTCTTAGTCCTTATTTTACTTCATATAAGCTCTTAGGAGCCTTAGTTCAGTTATTATTGCAAAATTTGCCTACCTTTCTATATTTGAAAAATATAAACATTCTTGGTTTAAAGGCCCTAGTTTACAAAAAATTGCCCCAAGCCTTCAGACCTTACACGCAAAGCAGGGAAGGTCCAGATTTTGAGAGCTATCTGTGCAAACCCAGATTTGACCCATTTTTAGCAACAACATCAAAATTGTTCAACATTTTCAAGGGTTTGGCTGAGGATCTACATTAGTTTTTTGTCTTCTGAGGGCGCACAATCCCTTCCATTTGGAATTATACCATAACAGAGCTAATAGGTTTACCCTAAGACTCATGATAGATGAAATCTCTAACACCCATCCCCAAGAGGTACAGTAGTTTTCAAACCTGTTGAGATAAACGGAAAATCTCAGTCAAAAAATGAAATAAAAAATCAAGAAATTTATACAAAATTACAATAGATTTAGATCCACTTTGATTTTGTTTTTAGACTGAGATTTTTTGTTTTATCAACAGGTTTGAAAATTACTATACTACTAATATTGTCTCTGCCTTAGCAAAGGAGAACACTCAAGTTGGTCAGTACTCACTACAGCCAATTCCAGGAACACTAGGTTGTAGCAGTAAAGACTAGCCCTCTACCTGATATATCACAGAAATTCCTTAAAGGAGGAGTGTGTCAAAGGGTTGGATGTTTATCTATTACGGTTAGCACCAAACTAATTTAACATCCATATATTGCCTGATTTAGTGCTAGACCAATTTCCAGCTGAGTTGTCCATCTATCCATCCATTCCAGATCTGAGTCACCCTCCTGATCCCCATCCATTGATCCAACTTATGCCCTTGCCAGAATCTATTTGGCTATAAATCTTACCAAACCATTTCAATAAAAATACCCTTCTCCGATCCATTCTTTGAAGCTTTCCTAAAGCCACCTCCTCCACACTAGAGTGAATTAATAAACTATGTAACTTTATATATATCCTTGAACTGACCAAACAGCTAGTATGGTGCGTTTGATGATTTTTTGCATGGAGATGGTGAAATTTGCTCCATTTATTCGTTTAATTATTTTAATATTTATTTCAGTAAGTTTATATATATTATTCGTGGGGGTTATTGGATTATGGGGATACATGTGTATAATAAATTTGAAACATGAACAAGATAACTAATCTGCAGATCCCAGTTTCTTGTATTTAACATCTTCAACGAGAATACTTCAGCAATAATGGCGGTGGCCCTTGGGTTTGTGTATGTCATCTTTGTCTTTTTGCTTGTTGCTCTGCCATTTCTTTGCGAGAAGAAAGGTATACCCGATCCCCCCTTGGATTGTAGCAGACTCCGGGCCGTTGATGCTTCCAAGGAAGTCTTTCCCTTGGATCGCCCCATGGTTTTAAACAAGAGCATGGTTTGGACTTACGACTGGGACAGGTCCCACCTCAGCCCCTCCCTCTTTACAGACTACCACTTTATCCGAAGGACCCCTAGCAATGAATCCCACTGCTTCCACGAGGTCAATACACCAGCCGGAGTACATACATGTGAGTATGAACAAAGCCGAAAGTACCTTCTTACAGCTCTAACCTTGCCAAGCCAAAATTCCTCTTGCAATGCAACCTTGTGCGTCACGTCTCTCCGTCTCCCAACAGACCACTACTCCGCCATAATGCTATCTGATCTAGCATCTCCGCTTAACGTTCTTCTAAAAAGGAAAGTCGACTTTGTTAACTTCAATCACGTGTACAAGCTGTCCTACAACAGCTCAACGGCAATCACTTTTGCCTGGAAACCCATCTGTCTCCGAATCCGAACCATCCGCCAGCTACCAGCTCCAAGCCATGTTATAGTTTATGAATACACCTTCAACCTCCTCATCAACGCTACCCTTGACTCTATATTCATCCCTCTCGACACTCCTCTTCCATCCCAAATTCAATACTTTTAGTTATAACCCAATAAAATATGTGTTGTTTAAGCTTAATCACTCCATTATTATATCTTGTTTAGCGCTCCATGATCTTAACCATTCGATTTAAAAGTGTGACATAAATTTACTTAATACCTGCTGGGGTGAAAATAAATACCATTAATTAAGTTTCTTCCCTATGCTAATTTAAAAATGGGGCTGATTCCAAATAAAAGTCTAAAATATCTACAAGCTTGCCGATACGCTGCACTATATAATTTGTAGTTTAATCAACCTTAGCATTTCAAAGTCAAACCTTGTTTAAACATCAGCCAATCAGAATTCTACTCGTGACTAACCTTTGGAATGGATCCTATATTACAAACCTGGCTTGAACGCGCCCTGGAGGACTACATTGCGCTTCCAACCCGCAGCAGAGCTCGGTGAGATAGGTACAGGATATCCCTGGGTGAGTCAAACTATCCCAATCCCAGCAGCTTCTGATTGGCTCGCACAAATAACAGGTGGTTCCTGATCAATTGTAACCTATGGGAAAGAATTTATCCAGTTCCGGGCGGATCTCGACAGGTGCTGGGTGGAGCAAGAAAAGCAGGAAGATGTTCCGTCACTCTGCCAAAGATTGGATGCTGGAACTGATTTTTAAATAACCTTTATGGGGTCAGATTCTTTTACAGGGAACAGTTGACATATAAACTGTCTGCATGTCAATTGTTAAAATTAATTTTGTCCCCAGTTCGACACTGTGATGCCGAATTTGATTCGTCATTGAATATCAAATAACAAATGCATTTCTGAAACCACTATATAAACCCCAATCTATTGCAATAAAGCTTACTGGATTACTTCTAAATTATTATCAATTATCATATCTGTAATTTGGCATTGCAGAATTTTGGAGGTCACACCTAAAGTCAAACTTGGATTGTTTTGTTGAATTGATTGAATTTTGTTGAAATGTCTACTCCTTTGCGTCAAGCAGTGACACCCAAAGCCCCACCCAAACCTTCTTCCTTGTTTGTGGCTACTCCCGTCAATGACTCCTCTGCGGCCATTAAGTTCTGGGCCTCCCAGTCTGTCAGCACTTTTAGTGGTGAAAGGTTTAGAGTGCAGCTCTATTCCTTTGAAGACTACTGTGACGCCTTCAACCTCCCAGACTCGGACAGATTAAGAGAAGTTGACTCCAAACTATGTGACAATGCACATATTTGGAATCACAACATGCTCTTTAAAACCTGGGAATAGTGGAAAACAAAAGCTAGAAAACGCTTCATTGGGTACAAACCAGACCCATATCACATCTTGAACCAAGTTAAGATTAGCCAGTTTACCTCCCTCCAGCCCTTTATCGCAAAATTCCAAGAGTACACAAACAAGGTTTTAACCCAGCAAACCAAGGGATCATCTGGGATCAAACAGAAGATCATCTCTGATAACTTCCACAGTTTAGTAGGCATACCCACCTTCAAAAACGCCCTCACTCCTGCCTACGCTGGACTAATCCACAAAGCTAGCCCAGCAACTCTGGAGGAAGCATATAACATAGTTTGTGAAAACTATGCTATATCTGTGGAGTGTGAACTCAATGAGGATGTGAAAGCAACATCCAAGTGGAACCCATTCTCCTCTAGCAGTAGAAAGAAGGAACCCTCAATTGCAGAAACATGTGAAGCCAAATTCAAAGATATACAATCCCAATTTGAAGCTATCTACCTAACACATGAACGCCCCAGCCATGGCCCCAGACCCATGCAAGGACCTTATGTGTTTACCAGCAATTTTTACAATTGCAATGATCAAGGACAAAAATCCAAGAGATGCACCAAACCTTGCTCAATCTGTAAGAGCACTGACCACACTAATTTTGGTTGCAATCAACGCATGTGCAACACCACCCAGTGCCCCATTGCTGTCATGATGGCAGATCAATACTATCAGAATGAGAAGCACCCTCTCACCACACCCAAGGTTGTTTCCACTTTGAATAAAAATAATAGTTCTGATTATGTTATTGATCACTATAGCCCTGTAGTCTCTCCTTTGATCACACCCAGACACATAAGATCTTGAGCCTCATCTCCCAACCAAGATTAAACACCCCCACCCTTGAAAAGACATGAAAGAGAGGCCAAACCTTCACCTGAAGAACAGCTAACCAAGAGCAACACCACTGTAACACCAGAAACCCAAAGTAGTGTTGAAATATACAATGAAACCTTTGAAGAAAGAACTCATGCACCACTCCCAAGTTACCCACACAACCACCCACTTCCTGCAATAGCAGATGGAACCCAGAGCACCCCAACCTGTTTGCAGCCTTGGAAGAGCAACTGGACTTCAACAACCCAGCACTGGCAGAGGACAAACCTAGGTACAACATAGTGACTGTGGAAACAGCACCAGAATCCCCAGCCAATCAAAACAATACAGCCAATAGTATTGAACTTGATTTGAAAATTCATAATGAATTTCCCACCAGCAACAATGAACCTATGGAAGCAACGTCATTTGAGAGTAATGCTATGGATGACATACCTCAAGTAAACAATGTGTACACAGGAGAGACAACAGACAGATACACAAGTACACCAATGGAAATATCACCTTTGGTTGAAGAAGAACCTATGGCCAATCCACCAATAAAAACGTCACCATTGATTTACTCAGACTCCACTTCAAACAATCCAATGGAGACAACACTGGTAGAAGCATCAGATACAATACTCAACTCCACAATGTATACGTTCAATACTCCTGCGGAAATGGGATTAGTGGATAACAATAAATCACACTTACCAAATGGAGGGCAACCATCAACAATGAATGGCAATTCTAAACGTGCTATCCCTAGTATCCAAAGATATCCACCAGATGCGTCAAACCTAAAAGCAGAAAAACTAGTGAAAGAGATCTTGGTTGACAAACTGTTTGCAGAGACAGCAGTAACAATCTCACTGGCTGACTTACTTTGAGAAAGCCCAAAATTGCGACAAAAGGCCCATAAAGCAGTCTCACCCTACAACCTCATAGGAAGGAATAACTCTTCTTGGCAGGCACTGGAGCTCCAAGAACGGAAGGAGCTGTAAATAAACAAATATCCCACATCATTCTGGATGAAGGCGCCTATAATAATTTAATAACTGTTAAATTTCTAGAAAGCTTACCTGATGTCACCATTGCACCATCTGATGTAACATTCATCATGGCTGACAGAAGCAAGAAATTCTGCCTTGGAATTGCAAAGAGATTAAACCTATGAATTGGTGGCGCAGAGATACAGATTGACGCAGCAATCTTTGATCACCACAAATATACAATATTATTGGGACAAAAAACAATGAACAATTTGGGCATTACAACCCAATACATGGGCAACAAATGGACGATAGAGTATAACAACTTGAAGGTCCAATTACATGTTACCTTTGACACACCCCAGATCACCAAATTCCTGTGCAAATCTATTGAGACAAATATTAGTAAAAACAAATGGTTGACAAAAACCAAAAATCCCAACTAGTCAAAGTCATAGAGCCATATGAATCCAACATAGTGTTAGACTTGGATGACTTACCAGAAGCCTCAGGCTTTGAGCATGAAATTGACACAGGAGATGCGCGCCTCATCATGTCCAGATTCTATTGCCTCCCACAATCTAAAGAGGAATTTTTTAAAAAAGAAATCAATATATTGCTCAAACAAGGACCAATTAGGCCTAGTTCCTCATCTTGGGCCTCTCTGCTGGTGGTTGTCCCCAAGAAAGGAGGCAAGCAAAGGATTTGCGTCAACTATATTCCTTTAAATAAGGTTACTATATGTGATAACTACCCATTACCTTGTATATCCAATATCTTGGCCTCGTTTGGAGGAGCCAAATGGTTCTCCAACATCAATCTCTTTAGTGGCTTTTATAAAATCCTGTTACAAAAAGAAGATCAACCTAAAACAACATTCATTAGTAAGTGGGGACAACTTAAATATACCAGAATGCATTTTGGGTTGAAAGGCGCGCCACACACATTTCAAAGAATCATGAACAATGTATTCTTGGGTCTCATCAGCCACTTTGTTACTATCTACTTAGATGATATCACCATATATTCAAAAACCATTGAGGAATACTTAGAACATCTAAAAATTTGTTTATATAGGATTAATAAAGCTAACCTTAGTGTTAATGCAGAGAAATCAATTCTTGCAGTACAAGAACTCAAACTCCTTGGACACAACGTCAACAGAGAAGTCAAACACCCAGACCCAGACAAGACCAGAGCAATCAGCAAATGGCCCAAACCTACAAATGAAAGCCAGGTTAGATTGTTCCTAGGAGTTGTCAGATATTACCATCAGTTTATACCAAATTATAATAACATCATAGCCTACTATTCAACCAAACACAAAAGGGCAAGGAGTTCAACTGGGGCCTAGAAGAGGATAATGCTTTTAATCAATCAAAAGAAATCATTACCTCTAATTCTGTGCCCATCTACCTGGACTTCTCAAAGGAGTTCCACATCTTCTTGGATGCCTGCAAAGATGCCATAGGAGCTGTCCTATGCCAGGAAGTGGAAGGAAAATTTAAACCTATAGAGTACATGTCAAAGAAGTTCATAGAAGCAGAATACAACTACTGCATCTATGACAAGGAAGTACTAGCTGTTGTCAGAGCCCTAGACAAGTTATGTTATTACGTGCTAGGGCACCTGCTTACCATTCACACAGATAAAATTGTGGTACACTTCATATCTAACAACCTGGGCACCAGCTCAAGGAGAATCCGCTGGTTTACTGACCTAATTGATTACAACTTTAACATACAGCACATACCTGGGAAACAGAACACTGTGGCTGACAGACTGTCCAGGCAGTTCTCACTGCTCACTGAGATAGCAGACTACAAAAACAGCTTACAGAAGTACATGGACGTTGCCACAAGGAAAGCGCACCCAAGGTCCAAGGAAGACATCTCAGAATTCATAGCAAACTCACTAAAATTTACATTAGTAAACAGAGAATTGTTTATAAAGACGGATGATGGGTTAAGGGTATTACCTACCAAAGAAAAAAGAGTAGCAATACTAAGGGAAGCCCATGACAAGAACAGACATTTTGGCCAACAAGCAACAGTAGAGAGACTCAAAGCAACATACTGATGGCCAAGAATGTACAGCAAAGCCATTGAGCACGTCAAGAAATGTCAACTCTTCCAAAGATTAAGTAAAAGAATTGAACATACAAAACCAATTGTACCTATTGTTGTGACAAAAATGTTTGAACTTTGGGGCATCAACTTTGTGGGACCCCTACCAACATCAAAACATGGGAACAAATACGTGTTAGTAGCAACAGAATACTATTCAAGATGGCCAGTAACGGCTGCTTACCCAGATAACACAGCACTAATTGCCGCCAATTACTGAATGAATAAATCATGCTACAATTTGGGCCACCAACAACAATATTGCAAGTCAAGGAACACACTTCCAGAACCAGATGATCACAGACCTAACCAAAATTGTTTGTATCAAACACAGATTTGCAACAGCATACAACCCGCAATGCAACAGAATTTTCAAAAGATTCAACAAAACATTGGTACAGACCTTGGAGAAATCTATTAAATACCAGCCTAGCACATGGGAAGACGTCTTACCTGCAGCATTGTGTCATTAAAGAACCAAGGTGCACGTGACAACACAACTGACACAATTAAAAGTAATGTATGGTGTGAAACCACCAACAGCCAGACCTGACGTCTTACCTGATACAAAAAACGTAGTCAACCACAGACAGGTGGTCAGGACTAAAGCTATGGAAGCCATCAAATAGAAGGTCAGAAAGATAGAAGGAACACAAGAAGGAATCCAACTCAACTTACCTATATTCAAAATAGGTCAACATGTTTTAAAATTAAAGAAAAGCTTAGCAAACAGCCATTCCGGGAAGTTCAATACTAAGTGGACAGGACCCTTCACCATCTATCAACTAAGCAATAACAATAATTACTACCTCAAGAATCAAGAAGGCGTTCAATTTATGAAACCAATCAAAAGCGCCTATCTGAAGCACTACTACAAATAATTTAGTGGCGGAGTGTGATGCCAAATTCAATTTGCATCAAATAGCAAATATTGAATGTATTTCTGAAACCGCTATATAAACCCCAATCTATTGCAATAAAGCTTACTGGATTACTTCTAAATTATTATCAATTATCATATATCTGCAATTTGGCTTTACAACACATTAGAAACGTCTAGATAAAGTCTACTATCATGTAGCCTACTGGAAGTTGGCACTTTTTAATAAGCAGAAACCTGTTTCCTGAACATTTTACTTAATAAAAAATAAGCTTCAAAAATACTTTCTAGGGTAATATAATCACATAGAATCCAAAAATAAAATAAACAATAATGCAAACTAATTTAAAATTAGAATAAAAATACACTTCAAAAATAGTTTACTATGAAATTAACTGTTTTCACTATAAAATTATTTTATTTGCCATATAAAAAGTTTATAAATTATTTTTCAAAAAAAGCTTGATAAAACTTGAGTATATCAAATAAAAAACTAAAGTTAAATACTTATTTTCAAGAATAGTTGATATAACAGCAACCCAAAATTAGATATACTTTAGTACCAAAACAACTATTTAAACTAGATAGTCCAGGCTCTAGCATAAAAATCTTTTATGAAAATTATTAATCATTTCTAAAATTTTAATTTAAATTATCTAGTTAAATAATATTATTGGTTTTAACATTAAAATTCTATAATAAAATATAAGAAAGAGCCAAAAACATTTATTATAAACTAAGTTGAAGGTTTTTTGCAAGAGAGTGCAGTGGCAATCTTGCTTATCTGCTCCCCAAGCTCAGATAGCTTGTACTTATTCTTTAAAGCTGTCTTTATCTGCTCTTTGTAAATGACAGCCTTGCACTGTTTCTCCTAATTGGAGCCCTTACTTCCATATACCAAAGGGAGGAGACTGTCTTCCCCTATTCAGCCTTAAGGTGCTCAAAGAAGGTGTTGTATCTGGGATTCACCCCAAAGGAGGACTTTAGATGTTTATGCCAGTTTTACAGGCACAATGTTGTCTTATTTTATCCTTGAGAACAGCTGATAGCAATTCCAGCTTACCTTTGCTGCTGGCTTGCCCCTGCAGCTGACCACCTTGCACCCCACCCACTGTGGCCCATAGTAGTAAAAGAAGGGTTGGAACTCAGCTTCATGGCTCAAGACATAAGGGTCATTACAGAGGAGCTCAAATCCTTGGCCAACATGCTCAGGCTTAATAAATGCAAGAGCAATAAACTTCTGGATCAGAAACTTGCATTTATCAGTTGTATCTTGTTGTGTGAGAGAGCTGAGGAGGGTCTTGCCCTTAAGACGTCTATTAATAGCCTGTTGGTAATGAAAGAAACACCCTTGGACCTTGTCATTAAAAGTTTTTACAAAGGTATTGTATTGGACTGTCTCATAATCCATGATAATTATTTTGGGGCCAAGGGCTTTATAGCGTTCCTTCTCTTCAGCAGCTAGGGTGACCTCATCTTTATCAGTTTCATCAGGATTGGCCCTTGTTGATGGGTCAGGATTCTTTCTATCCTCAGAGGGAATAGCTTTAAGCCCCTTCTGTAGAATCTTAAATGCTTTTAGGTATATCTCATCTGAGGCTACAGGAAGAAGAAGATATGCAAAGGGGAGGACTTTATCAAGCTGAGCATGCACTACCCACAGCTGATAGAATAAATTAGGACATGTTGCAAATGTCCCATCACAGAGCCAAGTCTCAGTGGCATGCAGTTGCTCTAGATACTTATAGGTGGCATAGCATATGATCCTTTCTTTTGCACCATTTCCATAATTGTGAAGAAGGAACTGTTCATTGTCTTGGGTCATCTGCAACTCAGGAGTAAGGATCAGGTCTTTATTTTGGGTTGCACTTTTTTCAATTGGGTTTTGCTCTTGGTTTCTATCACAGATATACTTAACAAGTTTTTCCCGGTCAGGGACAATGAAGAGGTTCTCTTTACTCAAGTGTTTGGTGGCTTTTACTGCCAGGTGAGTTGCTTTAATGTCTTTTGATACTGGGACCATTTGGAATAGGTACCATTTGAGCAGCTTCTCAATCAAAGTGATGAAAGGCATGCAGGTATGTTCCCCCCTTTTCCAAGGTAACTTTGTCCCAACCTTGGGTGTTTAGGCGTGCTGGGCAGCTTCTGTCTTCACATGTGTAATGTTTGCTCTTGCTTACTTGCTTCTGATTATTACAGTTAAACACATAGCCATCACTGACCATGCTTGGGACACCTTTGACTGACATTAATAGAAAGAATTTTGGGAATATCTTTGGTATCTTGAAGGAGCCCTTAACATTGCAAATATTGTTGGCTTTTAGTGCATCCCATGGCCCAGGAGGGGCATGTTAAAAACCAGGAAAGTACTCATGTTTCTCATCATCTTCATGTTCACCAGGGGAGGGTTCAGGGGAGGTGTAAGAGAGGGGGGCTAAACTAACTAAGTTTGGCTCCCATCCTGGGGAAGGATCTACCAGAATACCATCCAGTGCAAGACTGGTATGGTTGCTCAAAGTGGCGTCCAAAGAGAGGACACAGGAGATAGTCAGGGAAAGTAGGAGTCCAAACCCATCAAGATGATCCATCCTAGCACCCAGGAAGTACGCATGGGAGCGTGCTCTTGGGCATCTGAACCTTCTCCTTGAACCATGGGATCCATGTACACCAGGAGGGGAGGCATTGGAGGATCCAAGCTCTGGGAAGCTGGGAGAGCTGACTCAAGGGGAGATAGGTCAAGGTCATCTGAGGTGATGATCCTCACAAAGTTCTCGCTTGTAGTAACAATATCCTGAGTGCGCCAGGAATGTCCTCAAACAATTGAATAAATTGTGTAGGATTATTACCAACACAATGAAACAAATGGGAAATCTGATTTCAAAGATATGAAGTGGTAGTCCAAATCATCACCAATACTGGTGCTAAAGTGAACACCACAAACTTCACAAGGGGAAGCAACATTTTCTATAGGGTCAGGAGAGTTTGGCAATTTATTATTAATGAAAAACCAAGTAATTTGGGAAACCAACTTAAATAAAAATCTCATGAAAGTCTGGGGCCAACAGGAATGTCAACAACAAGTTATGCGCTTCAAGAGTGAGTAGGAGACATTTTTTTAAGTGTATATGAGTACCAAGCAGAAAGCAAAGCAAGTGGGGAGCAAAAAAAACTTAAAAATTAGTAATAAAAGCTATATAATTACTTATTTGAAGGTTTAAATTGCTTTTTTGAAAGTGAGAGCAGTAAACTTTAACTTCAACGTCAACAACAACTCCAGAAGCTCTGAAAAAGATGCTGGGGGCCAGGGAGCAAGGAATAAGGTAAGGAAAATCAAAAACCTATAAAACTATAAAGAAAAAAAGGTCAACAAAGGCTCCCAAACTTCTAAAAATTTGTTTGTTAAAGCTAAACATTTATTAATATATATAAAAGTGAGTCTTTCTGTCTGTCTGTAATGTCACCTTGAGTGGGCTTAAGCCATAAGGGATTTGACTGAATTGATTTTAAGTTAAATTTGATTTTAAAAGTTGATTGTTAAGCCAAAAGCTCAATTTGGCTCATCCTTACATTCAATCCCTTACATACATCTTTGAAAGTATACATATTGAATTTAGTGGAGTGTGGTCTAAATTATTATGAGCTGAAATATAAGCCACTCAAACTTTAATAAAGTTGTAAATTTACTTGATTTTTAAATTAGTGGTTAACCCTATTCAACCATATCAAAGTTGCTTATCTGTATAGATTACCTGACTCTAGAATGGTTGGATTAAAATTAGAAAGGAAGCAGCAATTGTTTAAGATCCTTTTATCTGATTGGATGTTTAAACTCTGATGAGGATTGAATTGACTGATGCAAAGAGCGCTTGAACAATTTAAAGTAATACAGTTCTGTTTACAAATATAAATATTAGTTTAAAGTAAGAGATTGTTGGCTTGGACCTTTAGAATTGATCTATTCCAAAGTATAGTAATAAAATGTTCCACTTGGATGCATTACCTGATCCAAGTGGCTGCACATTGTTTCAGAGTAAACTTGCTTGCCACAGCTTCACTCCAAAAGAACATCAGTGGAGTAAAAATACTATGATAAAATTATGATTCAATATAGTAATTTTCATGAAATTTAAAGGACTGTAACACTATTTTGAAAATAGTGTTGTTGTCAAGGGCTGGGTGACTCCCAGTGGAACCTTTGGTTGAGGGGAAGGGTTGATCCTGGAAGGCCCAGTAAATGAAAGGGGCCATTCACATCACATAATTGGCAGCAGTAGCCCAAGGACGCCACACTCCCATGTGGGGTATCACTTGCTAAGTGAGCCCCAGCATGGTCAAATAGGCAAATCCAAGCTTATGTAGTCATATGATGAAGCATAAGGAATGAGAGGAAGTTCTCCTGTGGCAGCGCTCATGGTCAGGCTTGGCTGGGCAAGTTGTGGAGTAGAGGAACACCAGGAAAGGAGGGTTGCAGTGCAGAAGCAGGAAACGTTTCTTGGTCTAGCACTCTAGGAGATGGGGTAAAGGCTGGCAGTGGTTGGTTGGAGGCAGCTAGAAGTTGCTCTGTTTCCCAGCGCTGGTGTTGGTACTGGAGGTACTCTCTGTTTGAAAGCACCAGAAGTATAAAATTTGTAATAATTTAATAAACCCCTGAAAAGTATAAATGCTCAGTGTGCATTAACCAATAAAGTTTATTAGATGAAGATGTCAACAAAGAAAGGAGATGCCAGTGTTCCCAGCTATATCCTGCTGGGACACTGCAATTGGACTTACTGTCAACTTCTTATTGGTTGTCAATGAGCTATTCTCAAGCTGGGCCCCATTGATGACTCCTGATTTGTCATTTAGATGGATCCTTTCATTATTTTTGCCCCGGGGAAGCCGGTAGGAGAATTTTGGTCCATTTGGCAACCCAAGTCCCCAATTCTGGGTTTCAGAGGGTGTGGGCCAATTAAAATCTTTTTTGCTTGGCTTTAGGACAGTTTCAAATTGCCCTCAGGCTTGGCCTTGACCAGGGTTCAATTCCCCACTTGGAATTAAAGTTTCCTTTGGTTAAATCTGCGTAATTGACAACACAATTGATTGGTCGCACAATTGCTCAATTGCAGGCATTGAACCTATGTAACATAGAGTTTTTTCTGGCCCATTCTGGGTCCTGACAGTTGTTGAATACTAAATAAGTGGAGCTAGTGATGGTTTTGGCTGATTAAAAAAGCAAGAAAGTTATATTTGGAACTTCTTATTTGGAGGAAAAGGGGAGGGGTTATATTCTTATCCAAAAGATGGAGGTGAAACTCAATTACTCAGTCTATTTATGCATTTGCTGCACAGTGGAGATTGGATTGAGAACAGTTCATAAAGTGGGGTGCAGATCAGCATAAGGGGACCTGAATTCTCTGCAGGAGTGAGGTTTGTTCTTTGGTCTAAAAATAGGAAATTGATTGATGGTGTCATTGTCTAGGCATAGGCTGGGACTTGCATGAAAGATCTTGGTTTCCTGTTAATGGTGGTTTAACCAACTGCTTTCAACACATTTCCCTACTTAAATAAAGCCATGGTGTTACTTGAGTCTGGTACCGTTTATCACATTGGTAACTTTTTACCATCCATGTCTTGAAGGAAATAATTGTAATTGGGAGCAACTGTCAGGACTGAGAATTATAGTCTCAACTGATATTTCCTATTTTGTTGATATTTATGCCAAGACTTCTGTTTGTTTTTTGTTTCTTCTTTACCATCTTTGGTCGCCTATATTTCCGCAAATACTGAACCATTTCAGCCCAAATTGATGTCAGCCAAAAACCCTCAATTCCAGCTTTCAGACTCTTACTCTTGACAATATATTTCTGGTTTGAAATCATTAGTTAATCTCACTTAAACACAATTCTCCTATCATCTTCTTTTCATAGAATTGGGTATAAAAACCCTCACAGTTCTATTATTCCAAGATATTCAATCTCCTCCTGTTTAGGCTCATCAATAAAACTATTGTCTCAATCCTAGCTTTATCTCTTGTATCATTGGGAAATAGTAATTTGTTGGTGATGGTTGAGCACAGGCTTTGATACAACTGCAGCTGTTGTTGAAAAAGTCTGAAGTCTTACAGCAACCTTAGAAATTACAAAAGGTTTTTACCATTTCTGGAGGAACTTCTTGGATTTGGAGTTCTGGAGGGAGCTTTTGAATAACAGTACATGTTGGCCAACTTGAAATTGTGGGAGCTTGTACTAAGTGTGGTCTCTGTCTTACATCTAATGGGCCTTGGGGATTATGTTCTTGTGATTGGTCTCTCTTAATTGGAGCATCTTGGTCTCTTGGTCTTCAGATTCAGGTTTGTCATATCTTTGAGGCAGATTTATACCAAATCTGTACAATATTTAAAATGGGATCTGTTTTGTGGATGAGTGGAACTTCAATCTGTAGTTCCAAAGGGCTCCTGGTAATTTGACATCCCAACTGTTTAGAGCTCCCATACAGGTCTTCTTCAAGGTTTGGATAAGTATTTTGTTAAATCTCTCAGTTAGTCTGTTACAGTGGGGATTGTAAGCTGTTAAAAAGTGATGGTTGGTGGACACATGAGTGATTAACTCTTTTGGAAGGGCCCAGAATGGGCCAGACAAAACCCTATGTTACATAGGTTCAATACCTGCAATTGAGCAATTGCGCAACCAATCAATTGCATCGTCAATTATGCAGATTTACCCAAAGAAAACTTTAATTCCAAGTGGGGAATTGAACCCTGGTCAAGGCCAAGCCTGGGGGCAATTGAAAACCGTCCTAAAGCCAAGCAAAAAGATTTTAATTGGCCCACACCCTCTGAGACCCAGAATTGGGGACTTGGGTTGCCAAATGGCCCAATATCCCCTATCAGCTTCCCCAGAGCAAAAATAATGAAAGGATCCATCTAACTGACAAATCAGGAGTCATCAATGGGGCCCAGCTTGAGAATAACCTATTGACAACCAATAAGAGGTTGCCAGTAAGTCCAATTGCATTTTTCCAGCAGGATATAGCTGGGAACACTGGCATCTCCTTTCTTTGTTGACATCTTCATCTAATAAACTTTGTTGGTTAATGCACACTGAGCATTTATACTTTTCAGGGGTTTATTACATTTTTACAAATTTTATACTGCTGGTGCTTTCAAACAGAGAGTACCTCCAGTACCAACGCCAGCGCTGGGAAACAGAGCAACTTCTAGCTGCCTCCAATCACTGCCAGCCTTTACCCCCTCTCCTAGAGTGCTGGGCCAAGAAATAATTCCTGCTTCTGCACCGCGCCCCTCCTTTCCTGGTGTTCCTCTGCTCCACAACTTGCCCAGCCAAGTCTGACCAGGAGAACTGCCACAGGAGAGCTTCCTCTCATTCCTTCTGCTTCATCATATGACTACAGTAAGCTTGGATTTGCCTATGTGACTTTGATGGGGCTCACTTAGCAAGTGATACCCCACATAGAAGTGTGGCGTCCTTGGGCTACTGCTGCCAATTATGTGATGTGGATGGCCCCCGTCATCTACTGGGCCTTCCAAGATTGACCCTTCCCCTTGACCAAAGGTTCCCCTGGGAGTCACCCAGGCCATGACATCTTTGATGAACTGGTTCTTGAAGTGGCCCCCCTGGTCAGTCAGGATTTGTGAAGAAGGTCCATAGGTAGTAAAGATGTCCTTGTATAAGAACTTTATAGTTTCTTTGGCTGTGGCCAATTTCACTGCTTTACACACTGGCCATTTAGTGAAGTACTAAGTGGCAACTAAAAGATACTGGTTTCCATCTTCAGTCTTGGGCAAGTGTCCTACAAAGTCAAGTCCCCATAGTTCAAACAAGCCATCTTCAATTATAGGGTTAATTGGATTCTTGGATCCCTGTTGTCTATCATAGAAGGTGCAGGGCTCAAATTTCTGAATGTGATTTATGATGTCTTTGTACAGTCCTGGCCACCAGTATCTTGTGATGATTCTGGCCATTGTTGCATGTTGTCCAAAATAACCTGCTCCATTATGTGCTTTTGTCAAGGGCTGTTCTTGTTGGTGTGGTCTGGGAATTTCATGTAACTGTGATTTCTGCTTCAGGTAGAGTTTACCTTCCAGCACTGTGAACCAAGTGCAATATAGCAAGAATTCTTGGGCTCGTTTTGTTTTAGGAAGTAGAACATTCTCTAGCGCTTGGAAAACTTCTTCTAGTTTGTCTTCAAATGGTGTCTGTTGAATGGTTGTGGTACTCTTACTACAGTGATGGAGGATAGTCAAAGAGTTGGTTGGTGGCCTTGGTACTTTACAAGTTGAAAACCAGACAAGTAGTTGGTAGTACAAAAGCGTCCAAGCCTGGAGAACAACAAAGGGTTTAGAGTAGTAGCAACAGAAACTACTCAAAAGCAAATCCTCAACAAGTGACTTCTAGTCAAGCTTAGTTGGCAGTTTAGTTGATGGGAGGAGACTAGCCTTTGCAGTCTTTAGGTTATACACTCAACAAAGTAATTGATGGTGTAGCTAATATAAGGGGGTTATAAAATATATTTTATGAGGAAAAGGGAGAGGGGATTAAATACTACAACTTACTTGATAACTCAAGGTAAGTTGGTCATTGCTTGGGGGTTGAGAGAGGGGGAAATGAATTTTGAACCATCAGGGATCAAGACAACAATTGAGGGATGATGGAAACAGCCCCAGTGACACAAGAAGGTTGCAGAGGCGCAAGGATGGGGGAGTTGGTCAGTTGTAACTGCAGTCAGAGAACTTTATTAATTGATATAATTAACAACCAGTCAGTGAAGTCCTAATTTGGAACCAAGGCAGGTGGATAAGCAATCCAGAAGCAAGTTGATGGAGTCCCAATCCAAGGGCCAGGGTGGATAAACAATCCAGAAGCTAGTTGGACTTGAAATGATGATCCAGCGCCTAGCTTAAATCATAATCAACAAGAACAACTACTATATTGGAAGGAGATAAGGATCCTAGTACAATCAAGAAGTACCTAATGATGATCATAATTAAAGTGACCAACTGGTGATGAGTTTCACCACAATGATCAACAGTGAGAATTGTTGAGATAGTCCATCTGCCACCTGGTTAAGCTTGCTGGGGATGTGCTTTAGTTTGAAGTTGTATTCTATTAGTTCCATTAACCAACAAGTGCGTCTTCCAGAAGGGTTCAAATTGTTTAAAATGTATTTGAAGGCCACATTATCAGTATGGATTGTGAACTTATGTCCTAATACATAGTATCAGAATTTGCGCAGTGCATGAAGGACAGTCAGAACTTCCTTATTGTAGATGCAGTAGTTGAGTTCAGATTTGATGAGTTTCTTGGACACAAACTCAATTGGTTTCATATTCTTTCTGTGCTTCTATTGGAGTACTGCTCCTACTGCAATGCCACAGGCATCTTTGAATATGTTGAAAGGCACCTTGAAGTCAGGATAAGTCAAGATACTTTAACTAGATAAGGCTTCTTTCAAGCTCTGAAAGGCGTTTTCCTGTTCTGAAGTCCATTTGAATACAGACTTGCTACCAGTGACATCAAATAATGGCACGGCTAATCTACCATAATTTTCAATAAAATCATGGTATTAGCCCATAGTCCCTAGGAAGGATTGCACTATTGTGACGGATTGTAGGGTGGGCCATTCCTTCACTGCTTATACTTTAGAAGGGTCATGTTTCTTCCGTGGCTGTCAATGATATGGCCCAGTAACTGCAATTTCTGAACTGCTAATACAGTTTTATCTTCATTTATACCTAAGTTGACAGCTTTGATGTGTGAGAAAGCCTCATGTAGGTGATTTACATGCTCCTCAAACGTTGTACTGTATACTATGATGTCATTGTGGTACACTGAAACATATTGGTTTAATATACCTACAAAGATGTCATTCATTGTGTTCTGGAAGGTACAGGGGGCTCCTGTCAAACAAAAAGGCATTCTTGTGAATTCAAACTGTCCAAATTTGGTAAAAAAATAGGTTTTCTCCTGTGATTTCAGACTCATGGCTATTTGGTAATATCCAGAAAAAAAGTCTATGCTGTTGAACCATTTAGCACCAGATAATTGGATTAGGATATCCACAATCCTGGGGAAAAAGGGTACTTTACCGTGACAGTGATGTGGTTCAATGGTCTATAATTCACACAGAGTCTAATCTTCCCATTCTTCTTTTGTAACAACACAATTGGGAATTCCCATGGTGACTGGATTGGTAAAATCAGCCCTATTTTGAGCATTTGAGCTAGTTTCTTTTCTAAAAATCTTCTCTGGCTTTAGGTAAGCAGTAAGGGGGAAGGATATAGAGGGTGCATCTCCAGTGATAATAGTATGAGGTTTGGCATCAGCTAATGGGAGTGAGTCCAGATCCTTTACTAGCTGTTCCTCAAATTTACAAATTAGATTTTAAAGAGTTTCTGTCTGTTGTGAATACCACTATTCACTATGCTTTGATTTTGCCTTTGGTGGGCCATTTTAAAGACAAATCTCTTGCTTTTGCTTTTGCCTCTCAAAATGAGTTGATGACTGAATCAGGAAGTATAGTTGTTTGGTTTCTTGATCCTGCACAACTCACTTGCCCCACTCATGCTGGTGGCAAGTGATCCTACTGTCTTGGTAGTGTTTTGTGGTATTCCTAACCACTATATATTCTATTTTGTATTCAACAGAAAAATCTAAGTTCTATTCACATTTTTGTCTTTGTGTCTTCAGTACTTCCGCGCCTCTCTCTAGCCACAACTAGTAGAGATTATTCTTCCAGGGCTGCAAGGTAAACGCATAGCCATCCCTGGCATCTAACCAAGACTTAGTACAATCCCCTCCTAAGGTTAGGATTTCCTGTTGTGCATCTGTGCTGTGCCTCAGAACACAACAAAAATGGTGCTCACTACAGGGGCTGTAAGCCCCTTGGTTATCCCTTTTGCATCCACATTTTCAGGTCCTTTGCCTCCACCTATACAAGAGCCAACTTCACCTGAAATTACTAGCCCTCCTATTGCAGAAGATATTTCCAGCCTGCCTATTGTTCCTACTGTACTGAACCTCAGGAATGGTCCCTGTCTAGTTGCTTACCCCATGGGTACCCCTGACTTAGAACAAGTCATGTCAGTAGCCCTTGGGATAGCCCGTGAAGGAGCCATCCCTCACTTTCAGCTGCAGTTCAGTTGGGCTGAATACTACAAATTGATTGTGGCTCCTCAATTTCCACAACATCTCCTCTCAGCAGCTGGCTCTGCTGAGCACTTACTATTTTCCTTTGTGCAGCCTGCCTTGCACCACCATCAAATGGTGTTGGGGCTCCACGTCCAAGAAATCTTGTCTCTACAAGCAGCAGTTACTCATCACTGGTACCAGTTTGCTGCCTACCAACAGTGGATTCATTCCCTGTTTTCCTTGGTATCTGACAATCAGCGCAACTCTGTTACCTCCCAGACCTGTTTGGTTAATTCTATTGAACAAAAACGCCAGTTCATTCCTGAATACGTGAGAGAGTGTCTACACAAGTTTCACCAGCTAGAACAACCTTGGAAAACTCAAGTAGATTCCACCTTAAACGCTTATCTCACTGACTTCAAACAACTCCTGCAACAGCTCAATGCATTCAGCACATATTCTTTTGAGCAACTACAGCAGGTAGCGGACTTAGCTGTTAACAGCCTTAATGAACTCAGTGCAGTGTTTGATCAAGTAAGAGCTGCCACTGCTGCTATAGCCAAACTCCAGAGTCAAGGGAATGCATTAGCTACGCCCAAGCCAGATGTTCTGCCTTCTCCCCCTTCTGATGACTTGGTGGATTGAGAGCAGAGAATATGGGACACTAAACAAGAGCTTTGTACAACTACTTGCAGTTGAGGACGTCCTGCTGAGGCACCCCAACCTGACTCCCAGGTGCTTGAATTGACTGCTCAAATTGTGGAGCTACATTAAGAACTTACCGCCCTACGTGATATGATGGCAACTGCTGTTAGTCCAGTTGGGGTTGTTGACAAAGATGGTTGCTGCCCTGGCTTACCAGAAGCCCCTCAAATCCAATGCGCTAGGGAACTGAATGCCCTAGCTAACAAGGTGAATTAATTGAAGCGGGACCATACTGAACTGGATAGAGACATACAAGAGATGAATGACGTGATCAACTCTGTGAATGATAGGTTCACCCCTTGCCTCTCAGTGGGGCCATTTCTTACTTCTTGACTGGCTGAGATCTCCACAATATTGACCATCCAAGGTCAACACTTAGATAATAATGCACAACAGACCACTCAAGCTTTTGATACAAGTGCCCACACTGTTGAGACCCTGACTACCCTTTTAGAGAGTGTTTGTCAGCTATGGGCTAGAAAGCCCCCCTCTGAATCCAAGGTAGAGTTTTCCCTGTGTATAACCGTACTCAATAGCAACAATGGTGGCCCAACTCCTGAAGCACACTTCAAGCCTACCTTTAAGCAAGTCTTTGATCCCAAAATCTTGACTATTGCAGCTTTATTAACTATCTATGAAACTGCCACGAGACAAGCATTGGATGAGGTTAAGAAGGAACATATTTTGACCTGTCTACATCTGAATTGCCAGGAGGTGGTGCCTGAGCTGCCCTCCATTGAGACATGGGAAGATATGAAGCAGCTTCTGATTGACAAGTTTGGTGGTGATCTCAGCCTGGAAGTAAAGAAGGACGCCTTCATGCACATTGCTTTCAAGCCTAAAGAGGTGCTAGCTGAGTTTGCAGACAGATTCTACATGGAAGGACAGCAACTGATAACGAGAAGACAGTTGACAGCCCATGAAGCCTACATGGTTTGCGCTCAAGCCCTCAAAGTTAACCAACTCCTATGCCTTCACTTCAAAGCCCATAAGGCTATGCTTTCCTCCATGAAGAGTATAAAGACGCTGCTGCAGGACATGCACCTTACCCATTCTGGAGCAGTTGTTAGGGAAGGTCAAGCTACTTCTAACTCTGGTTCATCTTCCTGTGGTCCTTGCATTCTTACCATGAACTCGCAAAAACCTCCTTGACGCCAAGGTTGCCACAACTGTGGTCAGATAGGTCATCATTCTCAAGTCTGCACCAACCCACAGGTTGAAGGAGCTGATCCAAAAGAGCAGGAAGGAAAAGAGCAGTCAACCTAGAGGCAGAGACGCTCTTGGTTAACAATTCTTCCCAGTCTCTTTCAATCCCTCCCTCTATACTTGACGCCAAGCCTGCTGATAATGAGGCTCCTCCTATCCTCCTCTTGTTTCTCAATATCTCTGAAAACTCTGACCTGGATGACTCTGATACTGATGACGCCAATGCATATGGATACTCTGTTCTGGATGTTCCTGAAACCATTACAGTCCCCTATAAATTACGCTCAGGAAAGACTACAACTACTGCTAAGCCTTTGCCTGAAGCCAAAGAACTTGTCTCTTGCCCTTACCTCACTCAGGAAAAGAGGTCCCCTGTGCTATTGGAGTTTTCATAAGAAGCTGCCAAGGTTGCTGACTCTGTCTTCAAGAATGTATCTGTTTTGATCACTCTCCAAACTGTTTATAAGGAGTTCCCAGGATTAATATGCATGATTGAGAGGTGGGATAAAGAACTAGCAGAGGCTCAAGATATCTTGGCTGTCCTTCCCCCCTTTGGTTGCACTACCACTCAAGTAGAGATATCCATTCAAAAAAGTGAAGATCAAGGCCGTTCTAGACACTGGCTTGCAAGTCAACCTTGTCTCCTCCAAGCTTGTGAAGAAACTAAAACTTACTCCTGACCTTAATTATCACCAGTCATATGGCATAGCTGGACTGTCTATAACCTGCACCATAGGGGCTTACTCTACTCTACCCATGCAGTTTGGCAAGCTTCTCCTAGCTGCGCCAGCAGTTGTCTTGGAAAATGAGAGTTACAATCTCTTAGTTGGCACCCAGTTCTTTAGGGATTATAATGGGATAATTGTCTTAAAAGATGGTTACCTCTCTATTCTGGGATATGAAGTCCCTCTGATCTTTGAATAGCCGGTTAAAGTTCCCAGGAAACATCTCAAGACATGCGCCTTAGAATATCCCACTGGGGTTTTCAACCTCAAATATCACACCCGCTCTTTAAACATGAAATGTCCACTCATGGCTTATCCTGCGTCTGAAGGGATCCCTCTCCTAGCCACGTCTGCTGTCACCATCCCCCCCTGGCTCCCAGGCCGTCCTAGACACCCAGATATCATATGAACTACCTGAACAAAACTTCTTGGAGTTGTACTCTCCCCCCTTGTTAGGGCGCAACAAACCTTATCTCTGTCCTGGGATCCTAGATGTCTCCCATAAGGACCCTGTTCAATTGTTGGTAGCCAACCTGACTGCACTCCCCATGACCGTTTCTAGGGGACAAGTTGTCAGATATGGCAAGTTGTTGAGCGCTCCTGATGTCCTGTCTCTTCATCCCTTTGGAACATTGCAAGATTTAACCTACCTAAGGATGAACCCCAAGCCCTATCCTTGTTCACTGCACAAGACTTTCCACAGCTGTCCACAGTTCAACAGAAAGAGGTGCTAGACTTGCTAGACTAATTTTCCGACATCTTTACAAAAGACAGTACCAACTATGGGTTAGCCAAAGGTTTTATCCATCAGATTGACACTGGTGACACTCCTCCCTTATGTGCTAAACCATATTGCCGCAGCCATGTAGAGGATGCTATGGTAATTAAAGAGCTCAAAAAACTGTTGGACACTGGGCTGCTGGCACCTTCTCAAAGTCCTTGGGCATCCCCTCTACTCATCTTAAAGAAGAAGGAGAGGTCATTGTATTGTGATGGACTACCAACAATTGGACTCTTTGATTAAGAAGGACTTGTACCCCTTGCTGTGTATCAATGATTCTCTCCAACATCTTAGAGGCTCTAAGTTTTTCTCTGCAATGGATCTGGCATCTGGATACTGCCAAGTTGACCTATTGCCCAAGGATTGCCAAAAAGCCATGCTCATTACCTCTGAAGGGCTTTTTGAGCCTACTTGCATGCCACAGGGACTCAGCAACGCCCTGGCCACCTTCCAAAGGGCCATGGACTCCATCCTCTGTGACTTGAAGTTGTCGTGCATCCTAGTATACTTGGATGATATAATGGTTTTCAGCGCTACCTTCACCATCCACCTGGCTCATCTCAAAGAGGTGTTCCTAAAGATTCAGGAGGCTGGTCTTAAGTTAAAACCTTCCAAGTGCGCCTTCTTCAAAGAGCGTCTTGAATTCTTGGGCCATGAAGTAACCCAAACCGGGATTTGCCCAATGAATAAGAAGGTTAAAGCCATCAACAAAATGCTCCCACCCACCAACAGGCAAGAGGTACAAGTCTTACTAGGGATGATGGGCTACTATAGATGTTTATCCCTGACTTTGTCAATACTAGTGAACCTCTAGTTCAGCTTTTATGTAATGTCCCTTTTGAATGGACTGCCAGTGTCATGACCTGGGTGACTCCCAGGGATACCTTCAGTTGAGGGGAAGGGTTGATCCTGGAAGGCCCAGTAGATGACAGGGGCCATCTGCATCATATGATTGGCAGCAGAAGCCCAAGGACGCCACACTCCCATATGGGGTATCACTTGCTCAGTGAGCCCCAGCATGGTCAAATAGGCGAATCCAAGCTTACTGTAGTCATATGATGAAGCAGAAGGAATGAGAGGAAGTTCTCCTGTGGCAGATCTCATGTCAGGCTTGGCTGGGCAAGTTGTTGGAGAAGAGGAACACCAGGAAAAGATGGGCGCAATGTGGAAGCAGGAATTATTTCTTGGTCCAGCATTCTAGGAGAGGGGGTAAAGGCTGGCAGTGGTTGGTTGGAGGCAGCTAGAAGTTGCTCTGTTTTCCAGCGCTGGCGTTGGTACTGGAGGTACTCTCTGTTTGAAAGCACCAGCAGTATAAATTTTTTAATAATTCAATAAACCCCTGCAAAGTATAAATGCTCAGTGTGCATTGACCAACAAAGTTTTAGATGAAGATGTCAACAAAGAAAGGAGATGCCAGTGTTCCCAGATATATCCTCCTGGGAACTGCAATTGGACTTACTGGCAACTTCTTATTGGTTGTCAATTGGTTATTCTCAAGCTGGGCCCCATTGGTGACTCCTGATTTTTCAGTTAGATGGATCCTTTCATTATTTTTGCTCTGGGGAAGCTGATAGGGGATATTGGGCCATTTGGCAACCCAAGTCCCCAATTCTGGGTCTCAGAGGGTGTGGGCCAATTAAAATCTTTTTGCTTGGCTTTAGGACAGTTTTCAATTGCCCCCAGGCTTGGCCTTGACCAGGGTTCAATTCCCCACTTGGAATTAAAGTTTTCTTTGGGTAAATCTTTGTAATTGACAATGCAATCAATTAGTCGCACAAAAGCTCAATTGCAAACAGTGAAACTATGTAACATAGGGTTTTATTTGGCCCATTCTGGGCCCTGACAGCCAGTCAGCAGCAAGCCTTTGAGACCCTTAAGCAAAAACTCAAAGAAGCGCCAATCCTAGTGTATCCTGGCTATAATAATGTGTTCATCCTATATACTGATGCTAGCAATCTTGCTATTGGGGCTATTATGGCCCAACTAGTAGACAAGGGTATAGACCATCCTGTGGCTTACACTTCCTGCGTGCTAAACAAATATGAAAAGAACAATAGTGTCACAGAGAAGGAGTGTCTTGCCGTGTTGCATGTAGTCAAGCAGTTTTGTCACTATGTATATGGTACCAAATTCACAGTTATCACTGACCGCGCTTTGCTTAAGTGGTTACAACAGCTTAAGGAGCCTTAAGGGCGCCTAGCTAGATGGGCTCTACGTCTACAAGGATAGGACTTCGCTGTGCTCCATTGCCCTGGGATTCAACACCAGAACACTGATGGGCTCTCCAGAATGCCCATTCTTGCTTTTTATCCTGCAGAGGCTGATCAATTATATGAACTAATTTGGTACCCTTATTCTTGGAAAGGTGAGGCAGAAGAGGTACAACTGGCCTTGTCCAAGCTATCTAAAGATACCCTCATATGCAACAATCAGCTCTTCAATAAGGTATAAGACCTATCTGCCTTATGTACAATCCAGTCTTTGCCTCTTGTTGGTGTTGCAAGCTCATAAAGAGACTGGGCATGGAGGCATTGCCAAGACCTTTGACTGGCTTAAAAATAATTACTTCTGGGAGAACCTTTGCCAGCTGATCCCAGACGTCATAGCTAGCTTCCAAAACTGCCAGCTGCAGAGGCTTTGAGTTGCTGTCCACAAGTTCAAATTAGTTCCCCTGCAACATGCTTTTCATACTGTCAGCATTGACGCAGTAGGTCCTCTCCCCCGCTTGCATTCTGGGTGTTGCTTTATTCTGATTGCTGCTTATCACTTCAGCAAGTGGGTACAGGTTTGTCCTACAAAGGACATCATGGCTAAGAAAACTGCTGCCTTCCTGTTACAAGATGTTTTCTACCGTTATGGCTGTCCTCAAGTGTTGCTTTCAGATAATGGGACTAACTTTAATGCCAAGCTGGCAACCTCTGTTGTCAAAGCTTTGGGGTCACACCAGTCCTTCTCTGCCCCCTACAATCCTTCTACCAATGGGGCAGTTGAGTGTGCAAATTTGACCTGGCCTCTATCATGAGGAAGCTCACCTACTCTGACGCTACCAACTGGGACCTATACTTACCTGATGCTCTCTTTGTGTACAGCCTTAGCAAGTATTGTGTCACTGGATACTCCCCTTTTGCTATGCTGTATGAATAATAGGCTACTACCCCATTGCTCTTGGCCCCCCCCTTCTTACCTCTGATAAGGCCATGAATCCTGACAACCACATCAAGGATCTAGTCAACCTCATAATTGATATACAGGCCACTGCCTACACTTCTTCATACAAGACTAAGATACTTGAGCTTTCTCCCAAAAATGCTGGAAGTTCCCACTGCCTGAATTTGACGTTGGTGACCATGTAATTTACTACAACACAGAATAGATGGTTGCACACATAAGTTGGACTCTCTGTGGATTGGCCCTTAAGAGGTGACTTTTAAACAAGGGTCCAGATACACTGTAAAGCTCCTTTTCAGTGGCCGTCCTTTTCCCAGGGTGCACGCAAAGTTCCTTTGTAAATACCACCCCCCTAAGGCCAATCTAGGGTAGGGCAATGTTGGGAATACCATTATTCAATATGTTTTGATTTTGCCTTTAAGGGCCATTTTGAAGACAAATTTCTTGCTTTTGCTTCTTCTTCTTGAAACGAGTTGATGACTGAGACAGGAAATACAATTGTTTGGTTTCTTGACTCTGTGCATCTCACTTGCCCCACTCATGCTTGTGGCAAGTGATCCTACTGTCCTGGTAGTTTTTTGATGTATTCCTAACCAAAATATATTCCATTTTGTATTTACCAATAGAATCTAAGTTCTATTCACATTTTTGTCTTTGGGTCTCCAATTACTTCCCGCCTCTCTCTAGCCACAACTAGTAGATATTATTCTTTCAGGGCTGCAAAATAAACACATAGCCTTTCCTGTCACCTAACCAAGACTTAGTATGAATCCAATCCTAAGGTTAGGATTTCCTGTTGTGTGTCTGTGCCGCGCCTCAGAACACAACAAAGGCCGTTGTGTAGGCTAACAACCAAGCTTCAATGGGCTTTTGCTGTACCAGTGACACTCCACTCTAACCTTGTGCAACACCTGGCAATGGCCACAATCAAGTGGGCTGCTGCAAGCCCTGTCAGCAGGATAATGAGACTAAACGCCCTTGCAAGGGGGAGCTCCAGTTAGCGCAGATTGAGGATCAGGAAAAAGCCTGGAGGTTGTAGCAACAAGAGGCCCTACAATCTCACCTGATCCTTCCTCTCAATCCCTGCTCGCAAAGAACCCCTGCAATTACAGCACCCACAAAGTTAAAACCCTGGACGTCTTCCAAGTCACAGTGACAACCCTGTACTACAAGTGAGCCACTCTTCAAATAAAGTAACCCACTTAGTCTATCCCTTCTGTTTCCGTAGGAACACCCACAAATTACTGGTAGATACCTGGGCCAACCACACTATGGTGGACCAGGCGTTTGGTGACTCCCAACAACTAGATCAAGTGCCTAGCAGGTTCAAGTCAGTACAAGTAGCTGACTCCTGTAGAGTTACAATTACCCATGAGACAGTACCCTTCTCTGTGAGGATGGGGAGCGTCCAGGTTAAGCTCTCTGGGCCAATCATGGCAGGGCTTAGCCACAACATAATTGCTGGCCTCAACTGGCTTTGGCACAACCATCCCTACATCAACTGGGATACATTTGTTATCACCCTTAATAGAAATGGGGTGGACTTTCAGATCTACCCTGTGGAAATGAGCAAGTTACTCCACAATACTGTGTTTATTAGGATAACAGAGAAAGGCTTGTAAAACTTCAAGGGGGGAACAGACTTCAACCAATGTTCAGTCAAAGTTATTTGCGCTGAACCATCTGTAGTCCCTCCCTTGGCCACTTCACCCCCCAGCACTTGCTGCCCTCCTTGGGGAGTACAAAGATGACTTCAGTCAAACACTGGACCAACTACCTTCTCCCCGGAAGATTCAGCATGCTGTACAACTCCAAGGGTCATTACCTGAAGCACAATCATTATATTATCTTCCACCAAAAGAAGATGAGACCCTCTGCCAGCACCTTGTGGACGCGCTTTCTAAGGGCTTTATTTTCCCCTTGCTCCTCATATGGGGCAGCTGTCTTCTTTGTAGCCAAGAAAGATGGGTCCCTTTGCCTGGTCACAGACTACTGTGCCCTAAATGAGGTGACTGTTAAGAATAAGTACCCCCTCCTGCTGATTGATGACCTGTTTGACACACTTGCAGATGCAAAGGTCTTTAGCAAGATTGATCTCACTGTGGGGTACAACCAGGTCTGCATTGCACCAGGGGATAAGGAAAAAACTGCCTTCTGCACACACTACAGGTTGTTTGAGTGTTGGGTCATGAACTTTGGAATGATCAACGCTCCTTCCACCTTTGCCATGTTGATGATCAAAGCATTTGAGGAACTGATTAGAAAATGTGTGGTTGTGTACCTTGACAACACTATTGTCTTCAGTCAAGATCAAATCACGCACCTCCAACACCTCTGTGCTATCCTTGACACCCTTCAGAAAAACCAGCTAAAAGCTAAACCCTCCAAATGCAAGTTCCTCAAGTTGGAGCTGTTATTCCTTGGGCACACCATCTCTGCCCAAGGGATAAAGTCCAACCCTGCCAAAATCAAGGCAATCACCAGCATGCTGCCCCCCACTTATGTGGGCCAGGTGCAGACATTCTTAGGCATGGTTGCCTACTTGCGCAAGTTCAATCCCAATTACAGAGAACTAATTGCACCTCTCATTGAGCTCCTCAACACCAAACAGCGCTTCCACTGGACCCCTGTCAGAGATTGAGCCTTTGTGATGTTGAAGCAAAGACTCACAACAGCACCAGTACTGCATCTTCCCAATCAAAACTGTCAGTACAAACTTGAGACTGATGCCTCTGACAGGGCCATAGGGGGTGTGCTAAGGGTAGAAACTGACAATAGTGTCTTTCTTCCTGTGGCATATTAATCCAGGAAACTTACTGACTTGGAACAATGCTATCCCAATCATGATAAAGAATTGCCAGCAATTGTGCACTGTGTTGAGAAGTGGCGCTGTTTTATGGAAGGTGCTACCTTCCTACCCCGCGTTCTGACAGACCACAAGTCACTCTAGTACTTCAAAACGCAGTCCCACTTGACACGCCGCCAAGCAGGTTGGGTTGAGTGTCTATCTCCTTACCAGGTGCGCATCAAGTACAAGCCTGGGAAGGAACTTGGCACAGCTGACGCCCTCTCACAACTCTATGTAGCGCCCATCACTGGGGACAATGGTTTGGACTCAGATTGGCTCATGCTCTACCTCTGCCCTGAGGCAACTTGCTACAAAAGCCTTAAATTGGTAACCATCTCCAAATTAAAGGACAACAAAAGTCAGTTCACCACTGATGCTGGTAATGTCTGCCTTTGGGCAGAGACAGGTGAGAAAAGACGCCTTACATTCCCACCACACAACAGGGTGACACAATATTGCACTACCACTAAACCCTGGGTCATGTTAGAGGGTGTAACCTCTTTGAGATCATGAAAAAGAAGGTTTGGTGGCCGCACATGCGTCAAGACATCTTGGATCTCCTCAAAACGTGTGTGCTGTGCAAAAAGAATTCATCCAAACCTGCACCCCCCAAGTCTGTCCTGCCCATCAAGGCCATGGAACCCTTTGAGCAGTGGGCTCTTGACATTGTGGGGCCACTCCCCAAAGAAAGACTGGGGAATAAGTACATTATCACTGCTATCAACTACTTCACTTGCTGGCCAGTGGCCTGGGCAACAACTAACCACACCACCACCATCATCACCTGCTTCATTGGCAAAGAAATTGTGGCCCACTTTGGGCAACCCAAACGTCTCATCATAGATGGTGGCCCCAGAATTATTGGATATGTCATGAAGGCATACTGCGCCAAGAACACACTCCAACATATGGTTACAACCCCCTACCATCTGCAAGCTAATGGGCACTTAGAACAGTTAAATGGCTCACTGGTTCAACTGATTGCCAAGCTCTCACAAGAGCACCCCAACACCGCATGAACTTGCACCTGCCTACTTCTCTACTTATCCTACAAGCCAGAATCAACAGGGGCACGGAGTTCAGCCTCAGCACCCTGGCTTTTGGGACGCCTGACAATCTGGCAGGAGTTGAACAGGGAAAGTTACGGTCCAGAGTTCCCAAAAAGCCTCCCCTAGTGACAACCCCATCCCTAAACCAATGGCGTGCCAAAGCCCAAGAAATTGAACACAGGGAAATTGAAGGAGGGAGAAAGCACCTTGAAGCCAGGTACACCGTAGGTGACCCCATCTATACCCTCAACCCCAATTCTGCCAAGTTGGAACCCAACCACCTAGGGCCCTTCAAGATAGCTGCTGTCTATGATAATCATACCTATCAACTTGAAGATGCCCAAGGGAATACCAAGAAGCTTCACCACAATTGCTTGCACCCCTGCCTTGCCATCCCCACACAAAGGCTGTTTGTGTGGACCTTCCCAGACCTTCCACAGACTCCACTCTTGGTGTCTGATAACAAACAGGGGGCAAGGGGGGTGTTGCAACCAAGTTTCCAGACTTGCCTTCTTACATATCTTACAATAAACAGGGGGCGCTTGATGAGTCACCCCTTGACATATCTAACAACATGAACTAATATGGTGGCAATATTGAATGGCAGGTACTTTATCCTAATTAGGAGCACTATCTATTTGACCTGATGATCCCTGCACAAGTTATTCCTTGGCTTCAAACCTTACATGGAACTTCCCACTACGCCACCCCCTTGTAGCCTTGTGGCCTTCCCCATATGGTATATTAATCACAATATTCTACAATAAACAAGACCTTATTCTATTCTTTCTTATCCTTTCTATTTGACTATTGTCTTCCCCAATCTCAAATACTGAATCCCCATTGGTTCACTTGCAATACCTGGATAGAACTATTTTCTGTTATGCCCTGCCCCAAAGGGCAGGCTTTTAATTAAGTTCAAATTTTATTTCAAACTCAAGTTTCAAGCAGATTTTTATTAGCTGGTTTAAATCAAACTTACCTAGTTCCTTTTGCTCTTGCTTTGGGTTTGCTTTTGCTCCTGCATGTGTAAGGATCATTTATTTCTCTTTATAATTCCTATTTTAAAATTTTTTTCTTTCTTTTATTTTATCTTGCTTAAATAACCGCCATTCTCTTCCCCTGATATGTGCAGATCTTTGGCTTGCTACCTGTAGCTTTCCCACCACCATGTGTTTTTCTCCTGGTTCATAACACCAGTCTGTTCAGGAAAATTCCCTGTGTTTCTCTGAAGATCTTCTCCAAGACTTGGCTTTTTGTGCTTATAAATAAAGACACCAGAAGAGCAAGCTTTTAAGCTGAAATTCTAAGTGGTTTCCCCCCAATCACTATCACAGGTTTTTACTTCAATCTTTATTTTTTCTTTTCAAATCATTAAATTCTAAACTTCAAAAATTACTTAGGTTATCATCTTTTTTTAATGAAGCTTAGGTTTATAGTAAATTACTACTTTGTTAGATTTAAATTTGCTTCCAGAGTTAAAAAATCAAGTATAATTAAGATGGAGAAGGCTAGACAACAAGCAATTAGCTTGTTGTCACCATTTTTAAACATTAGGGATAACTTGACTAGTTTCATATTGAGATATTCCCATGGGAAATATCCTGACGTAGATATACCTTTGGTTACAAAAAAATCTTTATTTAATACTTTGTTCTATATAGTTTGTAATGGACTAGTTAACTCTATGACACCTGTTGTGCTCTGAAGCGCAGCACAGACACACAACAGGGAATCCCAACCTTAGCATTGGATTTGGACTAAGTCTTGGTTAGATGGCAGGGAAGGCTATGCAATTACCTTGTGGCCCTGGATGAATAATCTATACTAGTTGTGGCTAGAGAGAGGCGCCAAAGTACTGGAAGACACAAAGACAAAAATGTTAATAGAACTTAATTTTTATTGGTGAATAAGAAATGTAATATAGTGGCTTGCAATACCAAAAAACAATACCAGGACAGTAGGATACCTTGACACAAGCATTAGTGGTTCAAGTGAGTTGCGCAGAGTCAAGAAACCAAACAATTGTATTTCCCTTTTATGATATAGACTCATTTTGAGAGGCAAAAGCAAAAGAGAGAGATTTTTCCTCAAAATAGCCCACCAAAGGCAAAACCAAAACATGATGAATGGCTGCATTTGCAACATTGCCCCCCTCTAGATTGGCCTTAGAGGGGTGATACTTGCTGAGGAACTTGGCATGTACTCAGGCAAACAGACAGCCACTAGAGAGGAGTTTCACAGTATACTTGGACCCTTGCTTGAAGGTCACTTCTAGAGGGCCAACCCACAGTGTATCCAGTTTGTGAGTGCGTCCTCCCACTCTATGCTGATAGTATAGAACATGGTCCCCAATGTGAAACTCAGGCAGATGGGAGCGTCCAGCATTATTGGGGGAGAGCTCAAGCGTCTTGTTCTTATATGCAGAGGTATAAGCAGTGTCCTGTATATCAATTATGCTGTTGACTAGGTTTTTGATAGGGTTGTTAGGATTCATGGCCTTATCAGAGGAGAGTAGGGGGCCCCCAAGAGCAATGAAGTGATACCTCACGCCCATACAGCATAGCAAAGGGGGAATACCCAGTGACACAATGTTTGCTAAAGCAATACACAAAAAGAGTAGCAGGTAAGTATAGATTCCAGTTTTCAGCATCAGAATAGGTGGTCTTCCCCATGATAGAAACCAGTGTTGAATTTGTACGCTTAATACCCCATTGATAGAAGGGTTGTAGGGGGCAGAGAAGGACTGGTGAGACCCCAAGGCCTCAACAACAAAGGTTGCCAACTTAGCATTGAAATTAGTCCCATTGTCAGATAGCAACACTTGAGGACAGCCATGGCGGTAGAAAACATCTTGTAACAGGAAGGCAGCAGTTATCTTAGCAGTATGTCTTTAGTAGGGCAAGCTTCTATCCACTTGCTGAAGTGATCAACAGCAATCAGAATAAAGCAACACCCAGAATGCAAGCAGGGGAGAGGACCTACTGTGTCAATGCTGACAGTATGAAAATCATGTTGTAGGGGAACTAATTTGAACTTGTGGGCAGCAACTCAAAGCCTCTGCAGCTGGCAGTTGTGGAAGCTAGCTATGACGTCTGGGATCAGCTGGCAAAGGTTCTCCCAGAAGTAATTATTTTTAAGCCAGTTAAAGGTCTTGGCAATGCCTCCATGCCCAGTCTCTTTATGAGCTTGCAGCACTAACCAAAGGCAATGATTAGGTTGCACATAAGGCAAGTATTGATCTTGTACTTTATTAAAGAGCTGATTGCCGCAAATGAGCATATCCTCAGAGTTTTTGGATAAGGCTAATTGGACTTCTTCTGTCTCACTTTCCCAAGAAGAAGGATATCCAATTAGTGCATACAGTCAATCAGCCTCAGAAGGATACAGAGCAAGAATGGGCATTCTGGAGAGCCCATCAGTGTTCTGGTGTTGAATACCAGGGCAATGGAGCACAGTAAAGTCCTATCCTTGCATACAGAGGGCACATCTAGCTAGCCTCCTTCTGGCTCATTAAGCTGTTGTAACCACTTAAGCAAAGCGTGGTCAGTGATAACTGTGAAATGGGTACCATACACATAGTGTGGAACTGTTTGAATGCATGTAACACAGCAAGACACTCTTTCTCCATGACACTAGTTCTTCTCATGGTTGTTCAGAACATAGGAAGTATAAGCCACATGATGGTCCACACCTTTGTCATCTAATTGGGCCAAGATAGCCCCAATAGTAAGATCACTAGCATCAGTGAATAGGATAAACTCCATATTGTTGTCAGGATACACTAGGATGGGTGCCTCTTTGAGTTTCTGTTTAAGAGTCTCAAGGGCTTTCTACTGGCTAGCAGTCCATTCAAAAGGAACATTACGTAACAGATGGACTAGAGGTTCACTAGTATTGGAAAATTTGGGGACAAACTGCCTGTAGTAGCCCATCATACTGTCAAAACTGCAGGCTTGACCTGCCAGCAAGGTCCCAACCAAGCAGGTTTGTGACCTGCAGTCTGATTACCCAGCCACTCAAAGCGAGACTAAAAAGCCAACTCAAATTACCAAATCCAACAATATGAACAGATGATGATCCCTTGTGATGGATACCTTGTTTTGGCGCTTGACTTATTATCAGGATCAAGCCACCCCCTTCTCTCATCCAGCCGTGTGATCACCAATCATGTTCCTGTTATCCTTGATTCACATGAGCTATATAATCACTATCTCACAATAAAGATTATTATATATCTTCTAAATATTTTCCCCTTGTAGCTCTGCTAAAACAGCACAGTTATGACATTGGTAGCACAGGTAGGCTCTCATCTCTACCTTATCTTGAAAAATTCTGCCTGTTGCCCGCACACGCCGCGGCCAACAAATCCTTGACAGAATTATGTCTGGCCTACCACCTGACTGGACTCTGTACACCCCTGGTACAACCATGCCAATGGCTTTGTCCTGTACCAGAACACAGTGATCCTGATTCCTGCCTTCAACACCATTTATACACAAGGTCTCTTTCAGGCTCCCTCCTTGATGCCGCGACCATCTGACAAAAACACCATGCTTGCCTACGTAGCTCAAAGACTATGGAGCACCGCCTTGGAACCTTTTGCCAGGGCCAATGATAACAAAACTGCCGCATGAATCCAGTCTTCCTAGAGTAAGCTGGCCCAGATAGAATACCCACAGCGGTTTTGTAATGCAGAAATTTCCATTTGCCTGACCCATGACACTGGCACCTGGTGTAACAAGTGGCACAAAGAGCACACCAACAAGAACTGGGATACCTTTAAGCAGGATTTCATGTCAAGATTTGTGCTTAAGGATACAGCACTCATGATAATATGCCAAATAAAGAACCTAACCCAGACAGGCACTGTGAAGGAGCTCACCCGCGCCTACAAGAAACTCTGACTATGCGCACCATCCGATATGGCCTTTGACACCCTAGCCACGCACCTCATGTACTATGACGCCCTCAAGTCACATGTGATGAGGCATATGAACCTGGACCAGGTGACCAACCTGCAGAGCCTGTACTTTAAAGCAGAGAAAGCAGAGCAAATCTCCAACACACTTCATAAGGCACAAACTGGGAAGCAAGAAAGACCCAAGGATTCCCATCCAGGCGGGTGCTCCTCTCAATCACCCCCTGGAGGCAACAGGAACAACGCCAACCACAAACCTACGGGTTTAAATGGACATGGAAATGGAAAAAATGGCCAGTCAAACTGGACCCATTTCTGTGTCACTGCCATGCAAGGCAACCAAGACAAGGGAAAAGCCCGGAGAGAGCACTAAGCAAGCCAAGCTCTCCCCACACAACTCCTGACTTGCCCAATAATGGTTACTAACCCAAGGACGTGGACCAATGCCCAATGATCCAGTTGCCCTTGGAGGACCTTGTACTGTACACCATTGCCAGACATCCCAATAAATTGATGTCCTATCCTTTTTGCTTTTGCAGTTACACAGGCTCAGCACTCCTGGATTTGGGCGCAGATTGAACCCTGGTCAAAAGTAGCTTTGTGGATAAGTTCAGGCTGGCCACTAATCCTTTGTGGATTAAAAATGTGGTTCTGGCTGACAAACACCACATTACTGTGATAAAGGAAACTGCCCCCTTCTCTGTCATGCTTGAGAACCTCCACTCCACCATTCAAGGTCCCGTCATTGACTTCCAAAAATTTGACATTGTACTGGGACTAGACTGGCTGCAAAAGAACAATCCTCACGTGGACTGGACAGCCTCAGTGTTGACCATCAAGCGTGAGGGTGTCAACCACCATATTTACCCTGACTCTATGGACCAGCTCCTATGCAATCACGTCTTTGTGCGCATCACAGAGACCCAGGACAAGAAGAAAAACCTGAAGGCAATTGATTGGGACTCCTGCCAGTCTAAGATCATACATTTCAAAGATCACCAGGGTACCTCCACGCCTCAGGACCGCAAAATTGTGGCCTGCTATCCAGAATATTCAAGGAAGCGCTGCCTGAGCTACCCCCTGAGAAGCATATTCAGCACTCCATCTAACTCAAGGGGGCTGTACCCAAGGCGCGTCCTATCTACAAGCTGATCCCAAAAAAAGACAGCGCCTTATGCGCCTACCTCAAGGAGGCATTAGAAAAAGGACTAATCTGTCCCTCACAGTCTCCCTTTGGTGCCACTGTATTCTTTGTGGCTAAGAAGGATGGTACCTTACATCTGGTCACAGACTAACAAGCCCTAAACAAAGTTACCATTAAGAATTTTTATCCACTACCACTAATTGACAACCTATTTGATGCCTTAGGAAGAGCCACAGTCTTCTTTAAGATTGATCTGACAGCAGGCTACAGCCATATTTGCATTAAGGAGGAAGACATCCCCAAAACAGCCTTCTGCACTAAATACGGCTCCTACAAATGTGTGGTGCTCAACTTTGGCATGACCAATGTCCCGTCCACCTTTGTAACCTTCATGAACAAAGTATTTGCGCCTCACATAGGCAAGCACACCCTAGTGTACCTGGACGTTATTATTGTCTACAGCCCTATGTTAGAACAATATCACAAAGACCTTGAGGCAGTCTTTGTCACCTTGGCACAACACAAACTGTTGGCCAAATCCTCCAAGTGCCAGTTCTTCTGCAAGCAACTACCCTTCCTGTGACACATAGTCTCAAAGGACGGCATCAAACCCAACAGTCAAAAGATACAGGCCATCTGCAAGATGCCACCACCCAAGAATAAGTAAGAGTTCCATACCTTCTTGGAAATGGTGGCCTATGTACGCCACTTCATACCTGACAGTGGAGTTTTGACTGCCCCCTTATCTGCAATAACAGGTGCCAAGCCCAAGTTTGAGTGGACCCCCAACATGACCTCTGCTTTAGACGCCTCAAGGAAAAGCTCACAACAGCTCCCATCCTGCAATACCCCAAACGTAACGGTAAATACCAAATGGAAATCAATGCCTCAGATGCATCCATTGGGGGAGTTCTACAAATCTAAAATAATGACAGTAAATTCCTGCCTGTAGCTATTAATTGCAAAAATTGACAGATGGCAAGTGTCAATACCCTATCCACAACAAAGAACTGTTGGCTATTGTGCACTGTCTAGTCAAATGGCGCTGTTACCTAGAGCGGCAGGAAGAATTCACAGCATTAACCAACCACAAGTCACTCATCTATTTCAAGATGCAAGCAAATCTGTTGCATTGCCAAGCTCACTGGATGTACCTATTGGAGAGGTTTAACATGCTCATCCAGTACAAACCTGGGACTGAGCTTGCCATGGTAGACGCCCTGTCCTGCCTGTATGTCTGTGCTTCAAGGCGGGAAAATGGGCTTAACCCAGACTGGCCTCTCTTAGTACTACAAACAAAAGACAAAGGTTTCCCCCTGGCACAACCAACATAAAAAAGGAGACAGTTATCAAAAATGAACACCTATTTGCTGAAGTATATGGAACCCTACACAGAAAAATGTCTGACAGCACAACCATTACCTATATCTCCACACATCAGCAAGTAGACACCATCCTACACTATCACAGAGACCTTTGACATACCAAGAGTTGAAACCTATATGGTTTTCTTAAGCATAAGGCCTGGTGGCCAAACTTATATTGAAATTTTCAGGAAGTCCTAGACCAATTTGAGGTATGCAAGAAATTTGCCAAAAGCAAAACCCCTCCAAAGTCAGTACTTCTCATCTGCACACAACTATCTTTCAAGGTATGGGCTCTTGACATTGTAGGCCCCATGCCAGGAAAACACAACAACAAGAAATACATCATCACCACCACCAACTTTGTCACAAGATGGCTAGTATCCCAAGCAGTAAAGGCACACACTGGCAATGACATATAGAGATTTATTGGCAAAGAGATAATCAGCAAGTTTGGAAAGCCAGAACTCCTGATAACTGATGGAGGGAAAGAGAAAACCTCCAAAACAACCAATGTATACCTTGCAAAAAAATAGGATCAAACACACCGTAACAACACCATACCACCCACAGGCCAATGGATGTGTAGAGCAGCTTAATGGTAGCCTTGTGCAAGCCTTAGCCAAATTCACTGCCAGGAGACCTGAAGACTGGTATAAGCAGCTACCAACTGCACTACTTGTGTGTCAAACCCAAGTGAACAGATCCACCGGAAAAAGCCCGTCTGAACTGGTATACAGCACACAGCCCAATATCATTAAAGCATTGACAGGACCTAAACTGGAAATTCCAAGTAAAGTCCCCCCCTCAGTCTGATCCTCAAGTAATAGAGGCCAAAAGCAAGCAAACAGAAAGTGAAAATGAACGTCTACAAAAGACCTTTGTCCCCATCCGCAATAGACATGAAGTTGGGGACAAAGTTTGGGTCATGAATGTTGACAAAAGAAAACTACAACCCAAGAAAGTGGGGCCAGCAATCATTCTAAAGGTAAACAACATTAACACTTACCTTGTGCAAGAGCTTGGAAAATGTAAGCACAACAAGACTCTAAATCATGATTGCCTAAAACTCTGCAAAGCAAGACAGAAACAACAAGAAACTGCTCTGCACGCCACAGAACAGCAATTAGTTCAATACAGTGGCTGGGCTCCTGACAACCTCCCTGATGGCCTACCCCTAGAGGAGGCCAACCTTTAGTTGGAGGGGGGTGTCAAAACCGCAGGCTTGATCTGCCATCAAGGTATCAACTAAGCAGGTTTGTGACCCACAATCCAATTATCCGGTCACTTGAAGCCAGACTAGGAATTCAACTCAAATTACCAAATCCAACAATATGAACAGATAATGATCCCTTATGATGGATACCTTGTTTTGGCGCTTGAATCATTATCAGGATCAAGCCATCCCCTTCTTTCATCCAGCCCTGTGATCACCAATCTTGTTCCTGTTATCCTTGACTCACATGAACTATATGATTGCTATCTCACAATAAAGATTATTATCTATCTTCTAAATATTTTCCCCTTGTAACTCTGCTAAAACAGCACAGTTACAACAATACCCAGAAAGACTTGTACCTCTTGCAGATTGGTTGTCAGAGATCTAGTCTTGGGCAGCTGGCCTGTTGTTTTCAGGAGGAACTCAGGCCGGGTTTTTTGCAGGCAATATCCACCACAAGAGGGGAGCTAACTTAAAAAGGTATGAGGCAGACTTCCCCACTCAAGACCACAAGCCAGCAGCCAGGATTATAGTGTCAATCACCCCTGTGAGGGTGATGTACACAATCCTAAACAGCTTGCCAGTATGGTTGGTTGAGAGATCAGGTGCAGAAGCAGGCATGGGTTTTGGTGTCACGGGTGGCTCCATGGACAGGTTGTAAGCAGGGAGATAATTGAATTTTCCTCTGAACAACTTGGGTGTTGAATATATCCACAGTCCTTGTGGGTTGCATCTAATAGTGGATTGTATGCAGGCCAGAGGATTGAGTTCAAGTATCTTTTACAGGGTGTATACCTTGTATTCAGACTTCAGAGGGTATTCAGTAAAATGGACGGGTCCAAAGGGTACACCAGGAGGACAGAAAACAGCGGGCAGAGGAGAAGACAGGCCAGGAGATCTCAAACTGAATTGGTAGACAGCAAATACAAAATAAGGAAATAGCTGTATGAGCCAAATTAACATAACCTTTATTCAAAAATGGCAATACATTTGGAGCATGGGGTCCTTGGGTCTATATAGTACCCCCCTCCAAACTTAACATTTTCCATGGGGGTCCATCAAGGCATTAGGAAGGCCAGGGCCGGGGGAACTGAGTGCTTGGGTCCAAAGGCGGCAAAATGGCACCCAGCCTGGGAGTTCTTCCATTGGTCAAGAATCTTTATTTGGCTACTTGATTGTCTTGCTCTGGTGTCAAGGTCATGGGACCAGGCCCCGGGCCCATGCCTCTTTCCTGGGTTTGCTCTTGATTGGTTGCTGGCGTAGACTTCAAGTTCATGAAGCTATTAGTTGCCAGATTGGTACCTCCATTAGGAGCAGTGATTAATCCTCCATTTGGTGCAATAATTTCTTTTGTTTGTCTCTTTTTACCGCATGGGTCAATATACTTGGTATCAGCTTGTGGGGGCTCAATCCCAGAAAAACGCGGGCAGGCGTCCCGCAATTCACAGGCCTGGCGGCCCAAAGTAATCCAGGTTTGGGGTTTGATCCCTCCTCCCAGGCCTGAGTTTCTAGGGAGGAAGAATTGTCAATCCTGACATTGGTGGGTGGAAGCATTTTGTTGATGGCTTCAACCTTCTTGGTCATTGGGCAAATCCTGGTCTGGGTTACTTCATGGTCCAAGAATTCAAGACACTCTTTGAAGAAAGCACACTTAGATGGTTTTAACTTGAGGCCAGCTCCAAAGATCTTTATGAACACCTCTTTGAGATGAGCCAGGTGATTGGTGGAGGTAGTGCTAAAAAGTTTTATATCATCTAAGTAAACTAGGACACATGACAGTTTCAAGTTGTGGAGGATGGAATCCATAGCTTGTTGGAAGGTGGCTGGGGCATTGCAGAGTCCTTGTGGCATATGTGTAGGCTCAAACAGCCCTTCAGATGTAATGAGTGCAGCTTTTTGGCAGTCCTTGGGCAAAAGGTCAACTTGCCAGTATCCAAATAACAGATCCATAGCAGAGAAGAACTTAGAGCCTCCAAGATGGCAGAGAGCATCATCAATACGCGGCAAGGGGTAAGAGTCCTTCTTGATTAAATAGTTCAATTGTTGATAGTCCCTCATAATACAATGGCCCCCATTCTTCTTCTTTAGGGTAATTAAAGGTTAAGACCAAGGACTTTGGAAAAGGGCCAGTAGACCAGTATCCAACAGTTGTTTGAGCTCTTTAGACACCTGAGCATCCTTCATGCAATTGCGGCAATATGGTTTAGTGCGGAAGGGGGGAGTGTCCCCCGTATCAATCTGGTGAATGACGCCTTTAGCTAGGCCATAGTTGGTACTGTCTTTGGAAAAGATAACTGAAAATTTATCTTTCAAATTGAGCACCTACTTTTGCTGAACCAGGGATAGTTACAGGAAGTCTTGTGAAGTAAACAAAGATAGGACTTGAGGCTTGTCTTCTGGTAGATTAAAGTCCTAAAAAGTACCAAAGGGATGAAGGGACAAGACATCTGGAGCGTTCAATAACTTGTCATATCTAACAACCTGCCCCCTAGACACAGTTATGGGGGGAGCAGTTAGCTTGGCTATTAGCAATTGAACAGGGTCCTTATGGAAGACATCTAGGATTCCAGGACAGAGGTAAGGTTTGTTGCAACCTAGAGAGGAAGGAGAGTACAGCTCCAAGAAAGTTTGTTCAGGTAGCTCATACAATATTTGGGAGTCCACAATGGCTTGAGAGCCAGGGGGATGGTTACAGCAGACGCGGCCAGGTGAGGGATCCCCTCAGATGCAGGGCAAGCCATGGCAGACACTTCATGTTGGAGGAATGGGTACAGTATTTTAGAGTGAAAACACCTGTGGGATATTCAAAAGTACACATTTTTGAGGTGCATCCGGGGACTTTAACTGGCTCTTTAAAGATCATAGGGACTTCATACCCCAGAATAGAGAGGTAACCATCTTTCAAGTTGATGATCCCATCATATTCCCTAAGGGACTGGGTACCAACTAAGAGATTGTAGCTCTCATTATCCAAGACAACTGCAGGCGTGGCTAGGAGAAGCTTGCCAAACTGCATGGGGAGAGCAGAATAGGCTCCTATGGCACAAGTCATGGATAACCCAGCTGTACCATAAAACTGATGATAATTAAGGTTGGGGGCAAGCTTGAGCTTCTTGACAAGCTTCAAGGAGACAACATTAAATGGAGAGCCAGTATTCAAGACAGTCTTGATCTTCACCTTTTGGATGGATATTTCTACGCTAGTGATAGGACAGCCAAAGGGTGGGAGGACAGCCAGGATGTCTTGAGCCTCTGATAGTTCTTTTTCCCACTTCTCAATCATACATCTTAATCCTGGGAGCTCCTTATAAACAGTCTGGAGAGGGAGAAAAACAGAATATTCTTGAATACAGCGTCAGCAACTTCAGCGGCTTCTTCTGATGACTCTACTAGCACAGGGACCTCTTTGCTTGAGTGAGATATGGGTGAGAGACAACTTCTTTGAACTCAGACAAAGGCCTAGTAGTTGTTGTAGTCTTCCCTGATTGTAACTTATAGGGGACTGCAATGGTTTTGGGGATGACAAGAACTGAGTATCCATACGCGTCAGGGTCATCAACATCAGAATTGTCCAATTCAGAGTTGTCAGAGATACTGTGAAACAACAGTAAGATGGGAGGAGCATTGGTATCAGCAGGCTCAGAGTTGGTTATAGAGGGAGGGATTGAAGGAGACTGGGAAGAATTTTCAACCAAGAGCATCTCTGCCTTTAGGTTGACTGTTCTTTTCCCGCCTGCTCCTTGGGATCAGCTCCTTCAATCCAAGGATTGGTGCAGACTCAAGAATGGTGACCTATCTGGCCACAGTTGTGGCAACCTTGATGTCAAGGAGGATTTGCAAGTTTATTGTAAGGATGCAAGGGCCACAGGAAAACAAACCAGACAAGCGTGGTGTGGCAGGCAGGATGCCAAAAGAAGAAAGCTGAGCTACACCTGCTTTGTCCTTTTACGGCATCCCACCTAGGTACACGTCCAGGTATCCTAATTGAGTCAATTTTTTTGTTTATTTAAATAAGTGGCTTTTAAAACTATTTTCTTAAACCTAGTTGATAAAATGAAAGATGTGTCTGGCAGCCTGCTGGTATGTATTTCTAGCCTAGAGCTGATAAAAGGAAAGATGTGCAGGCAGGCTGCCAAAAGAGCAAAGCTGTGCTACACTCAGCTTCACTCTTTTATTGCAGCCCGCTGATATGTGTTTCCAGTTATAGCTGGTAAAAGGAAAGATGTGTAGGCTGGCTGCCAAAAGAGCAAAGCTGTGCTACGCTCAGCTTTGCTCTTTTACAGCAGCCTGCTGGTATGTATTTCCAGTTATAGCTGGTAAAAACTATGATCAAAGAGGGGTTTGAAATTATATTTTTTAGAGTTCAAATTTTTTGGCTTTTTTAATGGTCTTTATCATAAATATTTTGAGTGAACCCCAGGGGTGATGGCAGCCTGCTATAATGCATTCCTGGTCTTATACCTAGTAAAAACCTGTTTAAAGATGCAGCCTCCTTATGGTTTGTTGATAAAAATTATTTAGATTTGTTAATGAAAAATATCAGAAACCTAATGAGTATATAAAGTTGAGCTGTGAGCAGGCTACCAAAAGAAAAGGCTATGCTAACCTAGCTCTATTATTCACATCTTCACACTGTTGTCTTTCTTCTTTTTCCCTAGCAGAAATACCTTTTTGGTAGTTTAGTATGTCTTTTGAAAAATTACTATTCTGGTTGTTAAAAGATAATTTAAATATATCTAAAGTAATTCTTAATATAAAAATGATAGCTTTATTATGATTGCTACTTTTAATTAGAGAAGTATGGGTGTATGCCTTTTAAATACTCTATTATACTATTGTCAAGGCTTTATTAGAGGTCTATAACTTTTATTATGCTTATTTTTTGACATTTAAGAGACTGGATATTAATTAAAGTACTTTTAAGAGATGTTGAGATACACAGACAAACACAAACATATAGCACCAAGTTTTCTCACATAAAAATCAACAATTTATACATGTTAACAATAAAATTAGCCCACTTAAGATTTGATTTTTGCATAACTTCAGTGTGTTCAGCACTTGGTTTTGGTTATCTATCTCAACAGCTCTGAAAAGTACTGAATTTTTATCCACATAATGAAACTGCAGCCCTTTTAGATTCTTTATTTTCAGTATATATTTTGAGCTCCAATGGAAATTATAATTCCCCAAATTAATAAAGATCAATTACATGTTATAAAAGTCTCTTAGGTTCCTGAACTTTATTTGTAGTTTATAGGCTTAATATATTCTTTTTGCAGCACACTTTTTACTATGATTTAGTCTTTATTTGTTGGTGACTGCATATTTTATTGATAACATATTGATCTTAATTTAATTTTTAATCTAACTTAAATTCTATGTGGTACTGATTTTTGATATCATTACTTCCTATTTTTGATAAGATAGTGTCTGATTTTGTAGATCTTTTTAGCTATCTAATATGATGTCATTTCAGCTTCATAAAATGTGATTTGATTGAATTTTATTTTATTTATGTGGGTTAAGTACCCTCTGGTAAGTTTTATTGCTTTTGATTTTAGTAAAATCATAAAATGAAACTACTATAATATGGTCTAAACTTGATTATTCATGAATTTCTAATAGATTTTTGTTATCTCAGAAAATTGATTATTTATTGTGGTCTTTTAAAAGAGGAACCCTCTAATTTTATGAGCAGAAGAAAGTTAAGTGATCTATAGTAGCTATTATATATGACATATTAATTAGTTTATGTGGTGCTGAAGTTTTGCAGATGAGGGTAAGTAAAATTATTATAAATGTTCTATTTGGGTAAAAAGATTTTAAGGAGAGACAGGACTTTTTTCACAGTTAGCCAAAACTTGACTATAATTATTAAAATATGAAGATTAATTAAAATTTTAATAAGCAAATTATAATTGCTTAGTTGAGAACTTAAAACTAAGTAACTTTAAAATATACTTTTTAATATTTATTGATCATATAAGATAAGACATAACTTGATATTCAAAGAAATGGATAATAAAAGTTTAAAGGAAGTCAAAGAGATTACCTTAATAGTAAAAATTTGAATTTGGGTAAAAAAGAGCTAGTTGGATCAAAAAACTAAATTGGAGAAACAGTTTTTTTGTTAAAATATCTGTTTACTCTAAAAAAACTTACCCAACCCTGGATCTGCTGTAGGCAGAAATCTGGGACTTGAAATTAAGGTTAGTAGTTTGGAAAAGATGACTTACCTAATTCATGATTTGCTGCATGGGGAAAGATTGTGGGTTTTAAAAAAGGTTAGTAAGTTATCAAAAAGCTTATCTGGCCCAAGATTGGCTTTGGGATAAAAATCTGGGAGTCCCTAATCAAGTTTTGAAATTTTAGAAAAAATGGCTTACCTAAATCAAGATCTGCTTGTGGGAAAAAGTCTGGTTTTTAAATCTAGGCTGGTGATTTAGTGAAAAAAAACTTACCACCCCAATATCTACTGTAGATCAAGCTCATCTAAAAGGATTTGAAGAAGGTTAGTACATTTAATGTAAAGCCTACCTGAAATGCAGAATCAACTTGAATTTTGAATTGAATTAGTTCTTTAGACTTATTACTTTGAAAAGCAAAGTTAGCTTCAAAACTTTTAAAACTAAGCTTACATTTAATATCCTTGATCCAATATACTTAAAACAGTTAGTATTATATGTATATTTCAAAACTTACCTTTGATTTGAAGTGAATCTATAGAAGTTAAAGTGAAAAAGTTAATATTGTGTTTAGTGAAGGCTTAACTTGGCTTAGTAAATCTAATCTTATCTGTTTGACAGAGAAATAGATAGGATTGACTAACAATAGTTGATGAAAGTATTCTAAGCTCCAATCATTATTAGTAAAGAGAATATATCATTTTTGACTCTCTTACCTTTTAGGCAAATGGGACTAAATTAAGTCCATTTTTATCAATTTTTGCTTTTATTAACACTGCCACAGGTAGGGATGTTGTGAGACACTTCAAAGTGTCTAACAACCCCTTTGAGCAGCAGCATTATCCAGCAAACCAAACTGAAATTTTAAGCACTTTGTATTTGTTGTCAGCCACTATCAGACTTAAAAATAGATAAGTTCTTCCAATTAAAACATATGTAAATAATTTCTCCTAAAACTTGAGTGGTTAGATATGATTTAGAGGTGGCACAATTCTCCTGAACAGCTGCTCCAGAGTGGGTAAGGTGCATATCCTACAACAACGTTTTTATGCTCTTCATGGAGGAAAGAATGGCCTTATGGGCTTTGAAATGGAGGCACAGAAGCTGGTTAACCTTGAGGGCTTGAGCACAAGCCATGTAAGCTTTATGGGCCGCCAATTGTCTGCTTGTTATCAGTTGCTGTCCCTCCATGTAGAATATATCTGCAAATTCAGCTAGGGTCTCCTTAGGTTTGAAAGCAATGTGCATGAAGGTGTCCTTCTTCACTTCCAAACTAAGGTCACCACCAAATTTATCAATCAGAAGATGCTTCATATCTTCCCAAGTCTTGATGGTGGGCAGCTCAGGCATCACCACATCTTGACAGGCCAGATGTAGACAGGTCAAAATATGTTCCTTCTTAACCTCATCTAATGCTTGTCTCATGGCAGTTTCATAGATAGTTAAGAAAGCTGCAATATTCAAGGTTTTGGGATCAAAGACCTGCTTAAAGGTAGCAAGAAATGTGCTTCAGGAGTTGGAACACCATTTTTGCTATTGAGTACATTTATGCGTGGGGAGAATTCTGTTTCAGATTTGGAGGGGGGCTGCCTAGCCCACAGCTATTGAACACTTTCCTCAAGGTTTGTCAGGGTCTCAGCAGCACAGGCACTCATATCATTAACTAGAGCAGTCTGTTTCTCAGTAACATCTAGACATTGGCCTTGGGTTGTTACTACAGTGAAGAGCTCAGCCAGTCGAAAAGTAAGGGATGGCCCCACTGAGAGTAAATGGGCGAACCTGTAGTTTACTGAGTCAACCAATTCACTCATATCCTGTACATTTCTGTCTAACTTGACATGGTCCCATTTCAAATGGTCTACCTTGTTAGCTAGGGCAATCAACTCCCTAGCGTATTGAATTTGAGGGGCCCCTGAAAAGTTAGGGCAGCAGCCATCTTCATCAACAACTCCAACTGGACTAGCAGCAGTTGCCACCATGTTGTTTAGGGCAGCAAGCTCCTGCTGTAGCTCATCAACATGAGTGTTCAAAACAAGAACCTATGGATCAGGCTGAGGAGCTTCAGTAGGACGTCCTTGACTGCAGGTAGATGCATGTAGATCTTAAATGTCATACCATAGTCTCTGCTCTCTATCCACCAAATCATCATATGGGGGAGGCAGAGCATCTGGTTTGGGCATAGATAATTCATTCACTTGATTCTGGAGCTAGGCAATAGCAGCGGCAGTGATAGCTCTTTCTTGATCAAATTCTGCACTGAGCTTGTAAAGGCCTTTAGCAGCAAGGTCCGCTACCTGCTGCAGTTTCTCAAAGAAATAAGTGCTGAATGCATTGAGTTGTTGTACAAGTCATTTAAAGTCAGTGAGATAGGCATTCAGGGTGGAATTGACTTGGGTTTCCAGAGCTGTTACAACTGGTGGAACTTGTGTAGACACTCTCTGACATATTCAGGGATGGATTGGCACATTCACTCAATGGAATTAACCAAACAAGTCTGGGAGGTGACAGAGTCAAACTGATTGTCTGATACCAAGGAAAACAGGTAGTGGATTCACTGTTGATAGGCAGCAAACTGATCCCAGTGATGAGTAACTGCTTCTTGTAGAGACAAGATTTCTTGGACGTGGAGCCCCAACACCATTTGATGGTGGTGCAAGGCAGGCTGCACAAAGGAAAACAGTAGGTGCTAAGCAGAGCCAGCCGCTGAGAGGAGATGATATGAAAATTGAGGAGCCACAATCAATTTGTAGTATTCAGCCCAAATGAATTGCAATTGAAGGCAAGGGATGACTCCTTCACGGGCTATCCCAAGGGCTACTGCCATAACTTGTTCTAAGTCAGGGGTACCCATGGGTTAAGCAAATAGGCAGGGATCATTCCCAAGGTTCAGTACAGTTGGGACAATAGGCGGGTCTGTGATGTCTGCCTCAATAGGAGGGCTGGTAATTTCAGGTGAAGTTGGCTCTTTTATAGGCAGAGGCAAAAGACCTGTAATATGGACACAAAAGGGATAACCAAGGGGCTTACAGCCCTGTAGTGAGCACCATTTTGTTGTGTTTTGAGGCGCAGCACAGACACACAACGGGGAATCCTAACCTTAGCATTGGATTTGTACTAAGTCTTGGTTAAATGGCAGGGAAGGCTATGCAATTACCTTGTGGCCCAGGATGAATAATCTCTACTAGTTGTGGCTAGAGAGAGGCGCCAAAGTACTGGAAGACACAAAGACAAAAATGTGAATATAACTTAATTTTTATTGGATAATAAGAAATGTAATATATAGTGGTTTGCAATACCACAAAACACTACCAGGATGGTAGTATCACTCACCACAAGCATGAGTGGGGCAAGTGAGTTGCGCAGAGTCAGGAAACCAAACAATTATATTTCCCAATTCTGATATAGACTCATTTTGAGAGGCAAAAGAAAAGAGAGAGATTTGTCCTCAAAATAGCCCACCAAAGGCAAAATTAAAACATGGTGAATGGTGGCATTTACGACAACATCTTTTGTGTCTAATCATAAGTTTTTAGCAGGTCTTTTAAAGGTACTTCTACAAACTTTACATACTTTCCTTTATCTTTTAAACTTAAATCTGAACACTTTACACAGTATAGTATATAATCCTCCGCCTTATTGGGCAAGACCTTACATTTTCCCTTGGTGCACCAAGAAATCTGCTCATATTCAAGCTAAACCCCTTAATTCTCTTGGGGATTTAGCTCACACAATTATTGAGCAATTTTTAATGTTGTATCCTTCTCATGTGGTAACCACTAATGGTCAGATTTATGTTCCCACTTGGGAGGAATATCTGATTAATTTAGACTATTTGTTGGCTTGGGTTTGTCCACATTTAAAACAAATTAAGTGTAACCAATCAGTTTGCGCTTCTGTTTAATCAACAATTTCCAATCCAACTGGATTAAATGCTACCCTGAACCATTTCATTGTTGCCAGCCAATCAGAGTAAAAGCCAGAAATTATTGCAAAACCCTCCAACTCTCTATATTCACCTTGCAAAATTTCTCCTGCACCCAATCAAATCTGTGCCTTTGGATCAAGTGACCCTGAATTCAAAATTCCTCCCTTAAAGCAAGACTGGGTTTTTCCGTCTCTGCTTGCTCATTATTACAAACTAGGTGATTGCCCTGTCCAAAGATAGAATTAAAGTTAAATTTAATAAACCAATAAAATATATTTTATTGTATTTTTAGACTTGGATTACTTATCACATGTTTAATTAAATTTATTTAATTATTTTATTAAAAGGTTACTTCAATTATATTTATTAAAATTTAAATACAAAATTTTATATCCCAGGTTTTAAAAAAACCAAACCTAAATAAGTATAATATTTCTATTAAGCTTAGTAGGGCTAAACTATTCTTTTTATAATTTAGTATTTGATTTTTAAATCCCTTAAATGCAGAGCTGATCTGCAGCTTTAAAATAAGCCATTGGGCATCAAAATTGGCTTAATATACACTGAAATACATTGATTTTACTTTTTTAGTGTGTATTAAAAGTATATTTAGATAGTAGCAAATTGAGTCTGAGCCTTTTTATTATGACAGAAACCCGATTCCAGCACTTAACTATATATCTCAGCATCTAGAGCAGCTAGAGCTATCATATTTGGTACCATTTTGATTGGAATCATCTGAAAAATTAATCTATGTCCTGTGGTGAAAGCAGTTGGTTAACCCACTGTTAACAGGACACCAAGATCTTTCATGCAAGTCCCAGCCTATGCCTAGACAATGACACCATCAATCAATTTCCTATTTTTAGCCTACAGAACAAACCTCACTACTGCAGAGAAGTCAGGTCTCATTATGCTGTTCTGCACCCCACTTTATGAACTGTTCTCTTTCCACTCTCCACTGTGCAGAAAATGCATGATCAGACTAAGTAATTGAGTTTCACCCCCACCTTTTGGATAAGTATATATACCTCCCCTTTCCCTCCAATAAAGCAGTTCCAAATATAATCCTTTTGTTTTTGTAATTGGCCAAAACCATCACTAGCTCCACTTAGTTATTATTCAACAACACTATTGTCAAAATAGTCTTACATGGTTATCCTGCCTGTACCTGAAATCAAACAAGAAGTATTCCGTTGCATAAACCTGCCTTTACATAAATGACTCTTCCTTCTCAAGTATTAAGCCTATATAGATAGTAGATAGACAGTATGTCAAGTAATCAGCCCCCACCCACACCATCCAAACCACCTTCCCAAGCTTGCTTGTCCACACCTGCCGTGATGGAAGCTCCCCCATGTACTGAGATGATATCCCCCTCTTAATTGCTTGATACATGGTGGCTTAAAAATTCCCCATTTTGCTAAAGGCAACTTCAAGTTGTGGCTGCGTAAATTTGAAAATCATTGTACATTATTTTGTATTTCTGAGCAGGAGGAACTCCCCACAGTTGCCCAATTATTGGATGGAGACGCTGCCAAATGGCACAATGACCTCTTATACAACAAATGGGACAAATAACGTAAAGCTGCAATTAAGAAGTTTGTCCCCTGCAAAGCCAAACCCATAACTCAACTCTGTTCCATCAAGTTCAGTTCTTATACAAGTTTTGGAGACTTCATAACCGCTTTTCTCCCTTGTTAAGCGTACTCTGGATGAACAAAATGAAGACCTGAACGCAGACAAAGCTGAGGCAGCTACCATCTGTTTTTTTAAGTTTACAGGATCCCTTTCCTTCAAGATGCGCTTCCAGAAGTCTACGCTTGTTTTTTATGTCAGGAAGCACCCAAAAATTTGGAGGTTGCTTACAATTGCATCTTAAAACAATATCAAGATTATGTGAAGGATGAACCTGATGAGTTGGAACGTGAGAAAATGGAAAGGAACCCATTTGCAAAGAAGAAGGTTGCCAAGGATGTTAAAAATGAATCATCTGCAATCATGGATGAAATTGCATTCTGAAGTCCTTTCTGGTGCAGCATACATTGGGCTGCTGCCCTCTCACCTGCTACAACTACCAAAAGTTTGGCCACATTGTCATATATTGCACAGTTAAACGGTGTGGCTACTGTAGTGTAGAAAACAAACACACTAGTGCCTGGTGCCCAGCATGTTTGGCCCGTATGAAGCCTAAGGTGGTGGACACCATGCTTATGGAGTTGATGGCTGTGGAAAAAAACGTGTTTCTACCCTGCCCATTTTTACGGGAGTGAAGCATCCCCAACTCTTCTCCCCTGTCATTGAGAAGGCTAAGCATTTTTTGAGTTATTGTACCCCAGCAGACCCAAAGCGTATATGTGTAGCAGAGCCCTCTCCCACCTGCACCCCCAGCCCTAGTCATTGTACCAAATCTGGCATCTGCAGAGAGGACGCACCCTCCTTCAAGGATGTTGACAAGTCAAATAAGCGCTTAAAAATCTTCAAAGATGCTATCCAAACCCTTCTAGATAAATTTTCTGCTTTATCAGAAGAATTGGGTGACAAACAACAACAAGAAAATAAAGCCGAAATTGGCAAGCATGCAGAGGAAGCAATGGCCAAGATCCCCAACCTTGACCAGACCTCTGAGGAAGTGATGAAGGAAGGTGAAGACATCCTTTCCCAAGAAAACCAGTTGGATATAGAATTTGAGGAGGATGAATTGAAGCCCACTCAATAACCCCTTCCATTTAATCCTATGACTGGCGTAGCAACACCCATGGTTGTGGTGGAAACATTCCCTGAATCATGCATAATATCTTGAACAGTTAGCCCATTACCTGAAAGTGTACTCCTCACTCCTGTAAAGAAGAAGGTGTTTGAGGTCTTACCAAGAACAAGCAATGAGTCTGTAGTCACTCCAGATAACAACTAAATATAGATGGAAACTAGCCCTTTGGTGGAACACATCAGTTATGAAAACACACCTATAGACACCAAAAAAACTCTTGAAATTCAAAAAATAATGACAACCCCAACTATCAACAAGGAAAACGTCCCCACTATCTGCTTACCCATCAATCCAGCATGAAAAGCAGAAAACCTACACCTCTCTGCCCAAGCAATGGACCTCCTGAAAAATACCAATATTCAAGTCTCATGGGCAGAGTTTTGTTAAGTAAGCCCAAAATTTTGACAGGCCCTCAACCAAGCTATAATGGGTATGAGAGCTTGTAGAACTATGCCCTCAATGCTGGTGGAAACTGGTGCCCCTAGAACAATTGCTATGGTGGATGGACATTCAACATTCATTATCCTAGATGGGGGTTTGTAATCTAATATTGTATCCAAGGACTTTCTTGATCACATTGGAATACAGACATTGTTGCATTTGATACCCAATTCATGATTTCTGAAAACGCCAAACTCCTTGTGAAGGTGTGGTTCACAGACTGGAGTTAAATATACATGGGACCTCCTAAAAAATTAATGCTGGAGTTTTTTGGCCACAAACAATATAACCTCCTGGTGGGACAGAAGACACTCAAGGATTTCATGATTATCAGAGATTATGAAAACAACCTTTAGACCATGCAAAAAGACAGATATCAAGTTCCTTTTCCTATATCATACTCTGATACATTTCTCATTTTAGTCTGTACTTGGATTTGGACCCAGTGGAATTGACTTTTCTCTGCCAGGAGTTAATGGACATGCTGGATTTAGATGCGGACCTATCCATTGAACAGACAGTGTTGTGTTCTGAGGCGCGGCACAGATGCACAACAGGAAATCCTAACCTTAGGATTGGATTCATGCTAAGTCTTGGTTAGATGACAGGGAAGGATATGTGTTTACCTTGCAGCCCTGAAAGAATAATCTCTACTAGTTGTGGCTAGAGAGAGGCGGGTAGTACTTGGAGACACAAAGACAAAAATGTGAATAGAACTTAGATTTTGTTGGTGAATACAAAATGGAATATATAGTGGTTAAGAATACCCCAAAACACTACCAGGACAGTAGGATCACTTGCCACAAGCATGAGTGGGGCAAGTGAGATGCACAGAGTCAAGAAACAAAACAATTGTATTTCCTGATTCAGTCATCAACTCATTTTGAGAGGCAAAAGCAAAAGCAAGAGATTTGTCTTCAAAATGGCCCACTGAAGGCAAAATCAAAACATGGTATATAGCAGTAAACAACATTGCCCTCCCCTATATTGGCCTTAGGTGGGTGGAATTTACAAAGGAACTTTGCGTGCACTCAAGAAAAAGGACGGCCACTGGAGAGGAGCTTTATAGTGTACTTGGACCCTTGTTTAAAAGTCACTTCTAAAGGGCCAATCCACAGAGAGTCCAACTTATGTGCGCAACCACCTACTCTGTGTTGGTAGTAAAAAACATGGTCACCAACGTCAAATTCAGGCAGGAGGAACTTCCAGCATTATCAGGAGAGATCTCAAGCATCTTAGTCTTGTATGCAGAAGTGTAGGCAGTGGCCTGTATATCAACTATGCAGTTGACTAGATCCTTGATGTGGTTGTCAGGATTCATGGCTTTATCAGAGGTAAGAAGGGGGGCCAAGAGCAATGGGGTAGTAGCCTCTTGCCCATACATCATAGCAAAAGGGGAGTATCCAGTGACACAATGTTTGCTAAGGCTGTACACAAAGAGAGCAGCAGGTAAGTATAGGCCCCAGTTGGTAGCGTCAGAGTAGGTGAGCTTCCTCATGATAGAGACCAGTGTCAAATTTGCACACTCAACCTCCCCATTGGTAGAAGGATTTTAGGGGGCAGAGAAGGACTGGTGTGACCCTAAAGCTTTGACAACAGAGGTTGCCGGCTTGGCATTAAAGTTAGTCCCATTATCTGAGAGCAACACTTGAGGACAGCCATAACGGTAGAAAACATCTTGTAACAGAAAGGCAGCAGTTGTCTTAGCCATGATGTCCTTTGTAGGACAAGCCTGTACCCACTTGCTGAAGTGATAAGCAGCAATCAGAATAAAGCAACACCCAGAATGCAAGCGGGGGAGAGGACCTACTGTGTCAATACTGATAGTATGAAAAGCATGTTGCAGGGGAACTAATTTGAACTTGTGAGCAGCAACTCAAAGCCTCTGCAGCTGGCAGTTGTGGAAGCTAGCTATGACGTCTGGGATCAGCTGGCAAGGGTTCTCCCAGAAGTAATTATTTTTAAGCCAGTCAAAGGTCTTGGCAATGCCTCCATGCCCAGTCTCTTTATGAGCTTGCAACACCAACAAGAGGCAAAGACTGGATTGTACATAAGGCAGATAGGTCTTATACCTTATTGAAGAGCTGATTGTTGCATATGAGGGTATCTTTGGATAGCTTGGACAAGGCCAGTTGTACCTCTTCTGCCTCACCTTTCCAAGAATAAGGGTACCAAATTAGTTCATATAATTGATCAGACTCTGCAGGATACAAAGCAAGAATGGGCATTCTGGAGAGCCCATCAGTGTTCTGGTGTTGAATCCCAGGGCAATGGAGCACAGTGAAGTCCTATCCTTGTAGACGTAGAGCCCATCTAGCTAGGCGCCCTTAAGGCTCCTTAAGCTGTTGTAACCACTTAAGCAAAGCGTGGTCAGTGATAACTGTGAAGTTGGTACCATATACATAGTGACAAAACTGCTTGACTACATGCAACACGGCAAGACACTCCTTCTCTGTGACACTATTGTTCTTTTCATATTTGTTTAGCACGCAGGAAGTGTAAGCCACAGGATGGTCTATACCCTTGTCTACTAGTTGGGCCAGATTAGCCCCAATAGCAAGATTGCTAGCATCAGTATATAGGATGAACACATTATTATAGCCAGGATACACTAGGATTGGCGCTTCTTTGAGTTTTTGCTTAAGGGTCTCAAAGGCTTGCTGCTGACTGGCTGTCAGGGCCCAGAATGGGCCAAATAAAACCCTATGTTACATAGTTTCACTGTTTGCAATTGAGCTTTTGTGCGACTAATTGATTGCATTGTCAATTACAAAGATTTACCCAAAGGAAACTTTAATTCCAAGTGGGGAATCAAACCCTGGTCAAGGCCAAGCTTGGGGGCAATTGGAAACCATCCTAAAGCCAAGCAAAAAAGATTTCAATTGGCCCACACCCTCTGAAACCCAGAATTGGGGACTCGGGTTGCCAAATGGACCAAAATTCCCCTACTAGCTTCCCCAGGGCAAAAATAATGAAAGGATCCATCTAACTGACAAATCAGGAGTCACCAATGGGGCCCAGCTTGAGAATAGCCCATTGACAACCAATAAGAAGTTGCCAGTAAGTCCAATTGCAGTTCCCAGCAGGATATATCTGGGAACACTGGCATCCCCTTTCTTTGTTGACATCTCTATCTAATAAACTTTGTTGGTCAATGCACACTGAGCATTTATACTTTGCAGGGGTTTATTGAATTATTAAAAAGTTTATACTGCTGGTGCTTTCAAACAGAGAGTACCTCCAGTACCAACGCCAGCGCTGGGAAACAGAGCAACTTCTAGCTGCCTCCAACCAACCACTGCCAGCCTCTACCCCCTCTCCTAGAGTGCTGGACCAAGAAATAATTCCTGCTTCTGCACCGCGCCCCTCTTTTCCTGGTGTTTCTCTGCTCCAACAACTTGCCCAGCCAAGCCTGACCATGAGAGCCGCCACAGGAGAACTTCCTCTCATTCCTTCTGCTTCATCATATGACTACAGTAAGCTTGGATTTGCCCATTTGACCATGCTGGGGCTCACCAAGCAAGTGATACCCCACATGAGAGTATGGCGTCCTTGGGCTACTGCTGCCAATCATATGATGCATATAGCCCCTGTCATCTACTGGGCCTTCCAGGCTCAACCCTTCCCCTCAACTGAAGGTATCCCTGGGAGTCACCCAGGTCATGACACTGGCAGTCCATTCAAAAGGGACATTAAGTAAAAGCTGAACTAGAGGTTCACTAGTATTGGCAAAGTCAGGGATAAACATCTATAGTAGCCCATCATCCCTAGAAAGACTTGTACCTCTTGCCTGTTGGTGGGTGGGAGCATTTTTCAATGGCTTCAACCTTCTTAGTCATTGGGCAAATCCTGGTTTGGGTTGCTTCATGGCCCAAGAATTCAAGACGCTCTTTGAAGAAGGCGCACTTGGAAGGTTTTAACTTAAGGCCAGCCTCCTAAATCTTTAGGAAAACCTCTTTGAGATAAGCCAGGTGGTTGGTGAAGGTAGCGCTGAAAACCATTATATCATCCAAGTATACTAGGATGCACGACAGCTTCAAGTCACAGAGGATAGTATCCATGGCCCTTTGGAAGGTGGCCAGGGCGTTGCTGAGTCCCTGTGGCATGCAAGTAGGCTCAAAAAGCCCTTCAGAGGTAATGAGCATGGCTTTTTGGCAATCCTTGGGCAATAGGTCAACTTGGCAGTATCCAGATGCCAGATCCATTGCAGAGAAAAACTTAGAGCCTCCAAGACGTTGGGGAGAATCATTAATACACAGCAAGGGGTACAAGTCTAATTTATCAAAGAGATAATTGGCGGTAGTCCATTACAATACAATGACCTCCATCTTTCTTCTTTAAGATGAGTAGAGGGGATGCCCAAGGACTTTGAGAAGGCGCCAGCAGCCTAGTGTCCAACAGTTTTTTGAGCTCTTTAATTACCTTAGCATCCTCTACATGGCTGCGGCAATATGGTTTAGCACATAAGGGAGGAGTGTCACCAGTGTCAATCTGATGGATAAAACCTTTGGCTAACCCATAGTTGGTACTGTCTTTTGCAAAGATGTCAGAAAATTGGTCTAGTAAGTCTAGCACCTCTTTCTGTTGAACTTTGGACAGCTGTGGAAAGTCTTGTGCAGTGAACAAGGATAGGACTTGGGGTTCATCCTCAGGTAGGTTAAAATCTTGCAATGTTCCAAAGGGATGAAGAGACAGGACATCAGGAGCGCTCAACAACTTGCCATATCTGACAACTTGTCCCCTAGAAACAGTCATGGGGAGTGCAGTCAGGTTGGCTACCAGCAATTGAACAGGGTCCTTATGGGAAACATCTAGGATCCCAGGACAGAGATAAGGTTTGTTGCGCCCTAACAAGGGGGAGAGTACAACTCCAAGAAGGTTTGTTCAGGTAGTTCATATGATATCTGGAAGTCTAGGATGGCCTGGGAGCCAGGGGGGATGATGAAAGAAGATTTGGCTAGGAGAGGGATCCCTTAAGACGCAAGATAAGCCATAGGTGGACATTTTATGTTTGAAGAGTGGGTGTGGTATTTGAGGTTGAAAACCTCAGTGGGATATTCCAAGGTGAATGTCTTGAGATGTTTCCTGGGAACTTTAACCTGCTCTTCAAAGATCAGAGGGACTTCATATCCCAGAATAGAGAGGTAACCACCTTTTAAGATGATTATCATATTATACTCCCTAAGGAACTGGGTGCCAACTAAAGGATTGTTACTCTCATTTTCCAAGACAACTGCTGGCGCAGCTAGGAGAAGCTTGCTAAACCGCATAGTAGAGCGGAGTACGCCCCTATGGCGCGGGTCATAGACAGTGCAGCTGTGCCATACGTCTGGTGATAATTAAGGTCAGGGGCAAGTTTGAGTTTCTTCACAAGCTTAGAGGAGACAACGTTGACTGGCAAGCCAGTGTCTAGAACAGCCTTGATCTTCACTTTTTGAATGGAAATCTTACTCAAGTGGTAGTGCAACCAAAGGGTGGAAGGACAGCCAAGATATCTTGAGCCTCTGCTAGTTTCTTATCCCACTTCTAAATCATGCATATTAATCCTGGGAACTCCTTATAAACAGTTTGGAGAGGGAGAAAAACAGATACATTCTTGAAGACAGTGTCAGCAACCTTAGCAGCTTCTTCTGACAACTCTACTAGCACAGGGGACCTCTTTTCCTGAGTGAGGTAAGGGCAAGAGACAACTTCTTTGGCTTCAGGCAAAGGCTTAGCAGTAGTTGTAGTCTTTCCTGATTGCAACTTATAGGGGACATTAATGGTTTCAGGAACAGCCAGGATAGAGTACCAATATGCGTTGTTGTTGCAGTATCAGAGTCATCCAGGTCAGAGTTGTCAGAGATATTGTGGAATAAGAGGAGGATATGAGGAGCATTATTATCAGCAGGCTCAGAGTCAGATATAGAGGGAGGGATTAAAAGAAACTGAGAAGAATTGTCAACTGAGAGTGTCTCTGCCTCTAGGCTGACTGTTCTTTTCCCACCTGCTCTTTTGGATCAGCTCCTTCAACCCGTGGGTTGGTGCAGACTTGAGAATTATGACCTATCTGACCACAGTTGTGGCAAACTTGGCGTCAAGAAGGTTTTTGCAAGTTCATGGTAAGAATGCAAGGACCATAGGAAGACAAACCAGAGTTAAAAGTAGCTTGACCTTCCCTAACAACTGCTCCAGAATGGATAAGGTGCAAGTCCTGCAACAGCGTCTTTATGCTATTCATGGAGAAAAGAATAGCCTTATGGGCTTCAAAGTGAAGGCACAGAAGCCGGCTAACTTTGAGGGCTTTAGCGCAAGCCATGAAAGGATATGGGCTGTCAATTGTCGGCTTGTTATCAGTTGCTGTCCTTACATGTAGAATTGGTCTGCAAACTCAGCTAGTATCTCTTTAGACTTGAAAGCAATATGCATTCAGGCGTCCTTCTTTACTTCCAGGCTAAGGTCACCACCAAACTCGTCCATCAGAAGCTGCATCATATCTTCCCAGGTCTCAATGGTGGGCAGTTCTGGCACAACTACCTCTTGGAAGGTCAGGTGTAGACAGGTCATAATGTGTTCCTTCTTGACTCTACTGAGACTCTTTTCATGGCAGTTTCAGAGATAGTTAGTAAAGCTGCAATGGTCAAGGTTCAGGGGTCAAAGACTTGCTTAAAGGTAGGCTTAAAACGTGCTTTGGGAGTTGGGCCACCATTGTTGCTATTGAGTATGTTTATACACAGGGAAAACTCTGCCTTGGATTCAGAAGGGGGCTGTCTAGCCCACAGCTGACAAACACTCTCTTCAAGGGTAGTCAGGGTCTCAACAGCGCAGGCACTTGTATTGAAGGCTGGAGTGGTCTGTTGTGCAGTAGCATCTAAGTGTTGACCTTGGGTGGTCACTATTGTGGAGAGCTCAGCCAGTCAAGAAGTAAGAGATGGCCCCACTGAGAGACAATGGGTGAACCTGTTGTTCACAGAGTCAATCACATCATTAATCTTTTGTATGTCTCTATCCAGTTCAATATGGTCCCGCTTCAATTGATCCACCTTGTTAGCTAGGGCAATTAGTTCCCTAGCACATTGGATTTGAGGGGCTCCTGGTAAGCCAGGGCAGCAACTGTCTTCATTGAAAACCCCAACTGGACTAGCAGCAGTTGCCATCATTTCATGTAGGGCAGCAAGCCCTTGCTGTAGCTCCGTAACTTGAGCAGTCAACTCAAGCACCTGGGGGTCAGGTTGAGGAGCCTCAGCAGGACATCCTTGATTGCAAGTAGTTGTACGTAGCTCTCAAATAGCGTCCTGTATTCTTTTCTCTTGATCTGCCAAATCTTCAGAAGGGGGAGAGGGCGGAACATCTGACTTGGGCGTAGCTAATTTATTCACTTGACTCTGGAGTTTGGCTATAGCAGCAGCAGTTGCAGCTCTTTTTTGATCAAACACTGCACTGAGTTCATTAAGGCTGTTAGCAGCAAAGTCTGCTACCTGCTCTGGTTGCTCAAAGGAATACATGCTAAATGCATTGATCTGTTGCACAAGTTGTTTGAAGTTGGTGATATAAGCGTTTAAGGTGGAATCTACTTGAGTTTGCCAGGGTTGTTCTAGCTTGTAAAACTTGTGTAGACGCTCTCTCACGTACTCAGGGATGAACTGGCGCATGTGTTTGACTGAGTTAACCAAACGGGTCTGGGAAGTAACAGAGTTGCGCTGATTGTCAGATACCAAGGAAAACAGGGAATGTATCCACTGTTAGTAGGCAGCAAACCAATCCTAGTGATGAGTAACTGCTGCTTGTAGAGACAAGATTTCTTGGATATGGAGCTGTAGCACCATTTGATGGTGGGCCAAGGCAGGCTGCACAAAGGACAATAGTAAGTGCTCAGCAGTGCCAGCTGCTGAGAGGAGATGCTGTGGAATTTGAGAAGCCACAATCAATTTGTAGTATTCCACTTTACTGAACTGCAGCTGAAGGCAAGGGATGGCTCCTTCACGGGCTATCCCAAGGGCTACTGCCATGACTTGTTCCAGATCAGGGGTACCCATGGGGTAAACAACTAGGCAGAGACCATTCCTGAGGTTCAGTATAGTGGGGGTAATAGGTGGGCTGGCAATATCTTCCTCAATAGAAGGAATAGTAATTTCAGATGAAGTTGGCTCTTGTATAGGAGGAGGCAAAGGACCTGAAAACTTGGATGCAAAAGGGATAACCAAGGGGCTTACAGCCCCTGTAGTGAGCACCATTTTTGTTGTATTCTGATGCGCAGCACAGACACACAACAGGAAATCCTAACCTTAGGATTGAATTCATACTAAGTCTTGGTTAGATGACAGTGAAGGCTATGCAATTACCTTGCAGCCCTGGAAGAATAATCTCTACTAGTTGTGGCTAGAGAGAGGCGCGGAAGTACTTGGAGACATAAAGACAAAAATGTGAATAGAACTTAGATTTTATTGGTGAATACAAAACGGGTTATATAGTGGCTAGGAATACCACAAAACACTACCAGGACAGTAGGATCACTTGCCACAAGCATGAGTGGTGCAAGTGAGATGCGCAGAGTCAAGAAACCAAACAATTGTATTTCCGGATTCAGACATCAACTCATTTTGAGAAGCAAAAGCAAAAGCAAGAGATTCATCTTCAAAATGGCCCACCAAAGGAAAAATCAAAACATGGTGAATAGTGGTATTCACAACAGCCTTTTAGCAGTCATTGATGGAGGTGCAGTGACCTACAGGGACCCACTTACAGATATGGGGTTTTAACCCATTGATGATGAGGGTAAGTAGCATTGCATTTCTGTCAGTCACAGCTTTGGGGGCGGCAGCAAGGTACTCAGGATTTGACCCAGTCTGGTTAATTGCTAGAAGAGGAGTTCCCACTACAAAGGGGAGAATTTTTTGCTGTAGTGGGACTTTGCAGCATCTCAGAATGCTGCTCAGGTAACGTCAAGTTCCTGACTGGTCCAGTTGGTGAACCACACGCAGTGGGCCCCATGAGGCAGCCAGACGCAGTGGAAACCCACGTGGGCTTGGAAACTTGGCAGATATGGAGGCAGGTTTGGTAGATTGGAGCCAACTGACAATGTTGGCCCCTTCAAGGCTGCCCGCAAAGGATTCTAGCTGAAGGTTGAGCATGTGTTGTGACAGGTCTGACTGGGGAGGGGGTGAAGCTGGAGTCATGCAGCCTGAGGCAGAGCCAATTATACACACTTGTGAGGACTAGCTGGTCTTGATAGATGACATACCTGTTGGGGATGTCCCCCTTGGGGGTTGGCAGGAAAGTTTCTTGTTGAGGAGTAGCCATATGGCCCGTACTCTGTCCTTTCTTAGGGGGAATTTTGTTTTAAGTAGGTTGTCAACCTACCACTGCTACCACTATTGCAACTGAACCAATGGGGATTCAGTATTTGAGATTGGGGAAGACAACAGTCTAATAGAAAGAATGAGAATGAATAGAATAAGGTCTTGTTTATTATAGAATATTGTGATTAATATACTATATGAAGAAAAACCACAAGGCCACAAGGGGGTAGCATAGTGGGGAGTTCCATGTAAGGTTTGAAGCTGAGGAATAACTAGTACGGGGATTAGCAGGTCAAATTGGTAGCACTCCTAACTAGGATGAAGTACCTGCCATTCAATATTGCCACCAGATTGGTGCATCTTGTTAGATATATCAAGGGGTGACTCATCAAGAGCCCCCTGTTTATTGTAAGATATGTTAGCAGGCAAGTCTGGAAACTTGGTTGCAACACAGAGCTAAAGGGGGGAGTGACTTTACAGGAGGGTTCAGGGAAGGGCTCAGGAGAGGACTTGAAGCTTGCCTTTCTTTTCTTCTTGATGATGGGATCTTTATCTCCCTCAGACTAATACCAGCTATGAGAGGTGAAACCATCATCAGAGTCCTTCTCAGAAGCTGAAGGTGGGGGTTTTTCTTTTTAGGTTCATCTTTTTTAAGCTGTTTCTTTATACACTTTTTTTTAGAAGAAGAAGCCTTAGGATTAACAGTGTCCTTGGCAGTTTTTATTGGGCTTTTTATTAGGCTGGGGTTTATTTAATTTATCATATAAATAAAAGGGGTTAGAGAAATAACTGTGAGTAAAATATTGAAAAATGAAGGTTAATTCTGAAAGTATAGCAAGTTGTGGATAATTATTACATCTACTATGCAAAAAACCTTCAATATTATTAATATATGCAGTATTGAGGATTTTTATTAAGAAAAAGTTGGACAAAACTATATTTTGATGTTTAGTGTCAACATTTTAAGTGTTGACATGTATTAAAATTTTGATTCTAGACAGTTGGCCTAAAATAATATGTTAATTCTGATAGTCAACTTGTAGACAGTCAGCATTATTGAGGTAAATCACTATTTAAAAAACATATAAATCTTAATTAAATTAAGATCTGGTTCAAAATCTAGACTGAAATTACGATATTGAGTTTGTGCTATAATAAAGTTATATTCATATAATTTTTAAAAACTAAGTACTAAATATTGTAATAAAAAGTTATATTATGTGAAATTTGGGATTCTAAGATTAAAATTCTGTAAATTGAAATTTTTAAGCCAAGTCTTTTACTTATTAGATTAGTGAAGGTAACAATTTTACTGGAGTTGGCCTTCTTTTATAGTGAAGCTACTATTAAATATTGCTTAAATTATGTCATTGTGGGTGCTTGACTTATTCCCCTTGTCTCACTTTTGCTTTTATTTTGGGTTTCCTTTGTGCTGACTTTAAATGAAACTATATAAATCCTAGTTTTAACATAAACAATCTAGCTTAATCTAATATTTAAGGGTTATGCCAGGATTGACAATTCTTTTACTCTTGAAACCCAGGCCCAAGGACAGGATTCAAACCCTGACCTTGAATCCCTGCAGGCCACCGGGCCTGGGGACCGATGGACTGCCTGCCTGTGTTTTCCTGGGGTTGAGCCCCTGCAAGCTGAAGCCAAGAATGATGGCCTAAATGATGAAGCAAGCCAAACAAAAGGAATAATTGCTGTTGTGAATGCCACCATTCACCATATTTTGATTTTGTCTTTGATGGGTTATTTCAAGGACAAATCTATCTTTTTTGCTTTTACCCCTTGAAATGAAACTGTATCTAAACTAGGAAATACAATTGTTTGGTTTCCTGATTCTGTGCAACTCACTTGCCCCATTCATGCTTGTGGCAAGTGATCCTACCGTCCATGTACTGCTTTATGGTAAAGCTACACAGTATATATTCCCAATCTTTATACCCAATAAAATTTAAGTTCTATTCTTGTTTTTGTCTTTGTGTCTCCCTTTAATTTGGTGCCTCTCTAGCCATGTCTAGTAGAAATTATTCAATCAGTGCCACAAGGTAATTGCATAGCCTTTGGTGCTATTCTAACCAATACTTAGTACAAATCCAACCTTAAGGTTAGAATTCCCCATTGTGTGTCTGTGCTGTGCCTCAAAACACAACAATTGCATAAAAAGAGAAGTGTAATCAAGGCGCCTAATGGAGGCAACAAATTCCAACCATTAGGTTCCTGAGCTTAAAGTCTACACTAGCAGCCAATAAAGAGCCATCCCTGGAAGAAGGAAAAGATATGGCCTAACCCCATGACCACAACTCTAGAACAAGATATTCAAGTAGCCTTTTCAATATTTTTGACCAATGAAAGAACTCCTGGCCCAAGTGCCATTTTGCTGCCTTTGAACCCAAGCACCAAGATCCCCTGGACCCACTTTTCCCAACGCCCTAATGAACCTCTCATAGAAAATATTAAGTTTTTTAGTGGGGTGCTATATAGACCAAAGGACCCCATGCTCCAAACTTATTATCATTTTTGAATAAAGGTTATGTTATTTTGGCTTACACAGCTAAGCCCTATTTTGTATTTGGCATCTATCACTTCAGTACAAGATCTTCTGGCCCTTCTGTTTCTTTGCCCTCAGTTTTCTGTCCTCCAGGTGTTTCCTTTGGCCCTGTACACTTCACAGAGTACCCTCTGAAACCTGAATATAAGGAATACACCCCAGAAAAGATCCTTGAAATAGATCCTTTGGCCTGCATACAATCTGCAGTTAGATAAAATTGTCAAGGCCCTTGGATATTCTCAACACCCAAGTTGTTTAGAGGCAAATTTAACCACCTGCCTGCCTACAAGCTCCATATGGAACTGCCTGTGACCCCCAAGCCTATGTGTGCTTCCTCACCCAACCTCTCAACTGACTACTCTGACAAGCTGTTTAGGATTGTGTACATCACCCTCACAGGGGTGATTGACACTATAATCTCAGCTGCCAGGCCATGGTCCTGGGTGGGGAAGTCCTTCTCCTACCTTCTTAAGTTGGCTTCTCTCTTGTGGTGGGCTTTACCTGCAAAAAACCCAGCCCAAATGATCCCCAAAACCAATGGGCGGATTGCCTACAACTGGACCCCTGACACAAACTCCCAGGCTGATGACACAAGAAAATTCCTCAATAAGCTTAGAAGGATCAGGAAGAGCCCAAGGGCCCAATCTAGACGGCATGCAAAGCCAATGTCCCTAGCCATCCCAACATTATCATTCTAAGTTTAGCGCTACAATAAGATTAAAACTAATCCATCTCTGTGATTCAAGCCCTGTCATCTAGTTGTCTGCCATAGAGACCCATCAAGACCCTCTAAACCTAAAGCTTTTTTTATAGAGATCAGGGGTGACAGGCACATGAGGTCATCAGGTGAACTAAGGTAGGGACATGTACCCTACAGTTTAAGGCAAGCTATTTCTTAGTCCTATGTTTTTAAAATGCACATGTTTGACTCCACTGCTGTTTGGCTTACATTGAGATTAATTTTTATTGATTCAGCTTATTTCTTGGGCCTCAGCTGTAATTTTTGATTTTTATAGACCCCAGTCTGGTATAGATTATGTAGAGGTTGTTGAAACAGCAGACTTGACCCGCCAGCAAGGTTCCAAGTAAGCAGGTTTTTGACCTGCAATCTAATTATCCTGTCACTTGAAGCCAAACTAGGAAGTTGACTCAAATTTCCAAATCCAACAACATTAAAAAATGATGATCCCTTACAGTGGACATCTTGTTTTGGCTCTTGAATAATTACTAGGATCAGGCCACATCCTTCACCATCACACTGTGTAATCAACACTATCATTTTCCTGTTATCCATTACTCACATTAACTATATAATCATTATCTCTCAATAATGGATATTATCAAGTTCCTAAATATTCCCCCCTTGTAACTCTGCTAAAACATCACAGTTACAACATTGGTAGCAGGAGTAGGGTTTCTGTCCTACTTTACTCCCCAAAATCTTGCCTGTTGCCCGCACTTGCCACAGCCAAACTAATCCTCAATAGAATCATGTCTGGCCTACCACAGAATTAGGAACAATACACACCTGGTGCCAAAATACCCAACAGCTTTGTACTCTATCAGAGCATAGTAATTCTGCTCCCTGACTTCAACGCCTTGTTGTCACAGGGGTTCTTCCAAGCACTTATCATTACTCCCAAAGCAACTGATGAAAGCATGATGTCAGCCTACATAGCCCAAAACTTCAAAGCGCCGCCTTGGAACCATTTGCTGGAGCCAATGACAATAACACCACAGCATCTATGCAATCTGCTCAGAGTAGACTGGCACAAATAAAATGCCCACAACACTTATGGATTGAAGAGATCTCCATTTGGTTAACACACAACGCTGGCACCTGGTGGAATAAGTAGCATGAGGACCACACCAAGAAAGATTGGGAAGCCTTCAAGCAGGACTTCTTGGCAAGATTTTTGCCAAAGAATACCACACTTATGATTATTGCCAAGTGAAGAATCTCACCCAAAAAGGCACATTAAAGGAGCTCACTCAAGCATATGAGGAGCTTCAACTACACCCCCTCAGATATGATGTTTGACACCCCAGATACCCATCCCATGTACTACAACACACTCAAATTGCACTTAATGATACATGTAAACCTGGACCAGGTGATCAACCTGCAGAGCCTATATTATGAGGCAGAGAAAGCGGAACAACTGTCCATGCTCTTGTCAGGGATGCAGTCTTGGGCGGCCAGCCCATTATTTTCAGGGGTAACTTGGGCTGGAATTTTAGAGGGCAAAGCCCACCACAAGAGAGGAGCTAACTTAAAAAGTTAGAAAACAGACTTTCCCACCCAGGACCACAGGCTGGCGGCTAGGATTATGTGTCAATTACTCCGGTGAGGGTGATGTACACAATCCCAAACAGCTTGCCAGTGTGATCAGTTGGGAGGTTGGGCAAGGAAGCAGGCATAGGCTTGGGGGTTTCAGGTGGTTCAATGTGGAGATTGTAAGCAGGAATATAATTGAATTTTCCTCTAAACAATTTGGGAGTTGAGAATATCCACAGGCCTTGAAAATTGTATCAAACTGCTGATTGTATGCAGGCCAAAGGATTGAGTTTGAGTATCTTTACTGGGGTGTAGTCCTTGTACTCAATTTAAGAGGGATGTTGGTAAAATGGACGGGGCCAAGGGCACCTGGAGGACAGAAATCTGCAGGCAGAGAGACAGGAGGGCTAGAGATCTTGTATTGATTTGATAAATGGCAAATACAAAATAAGTTTTAGCTGTGTAAGCCAAAATAACATAACCTTTATTCAAAAATGGCAATAAGTTTGGAGCGCAGGGTCCTTTGGTCTATATAGCACCCCACTTCCAAACTTAATATTTTCCATGGGGAGTTCATCAGGGCATTGGGAAAGATGGACCTGGGGGATCTGGGTGCTTGGGTTCAAAGGCAGCAAAATGGCACTTGGGCCAGGAGTTCTTTCATTGGTCAAAAATCTTGAAAAGGCTACTTGATTATCTTGCTCTAGTGTTGTGGTCATGGGGTTGGGCTGCAGGTCTGTGCTTCCTTCTGGGGACGGCTCTTGATTGGCTGCTAGTGTAGACTTCAAGCTCATGAAGCTAAAAGTTGAAATTTTGTTTCCTCCATTAGGCGCGTTGATTAGTCCTCCATTTGGTGCACTTGATTTCTTTGGTTTGGCTTGCTTTACCATTTGGGCCAGCATTCTTGGTATCAGCTTGTGGGGGCTTGACTTCAGGAAAAGGCAGGCAGGGAGAACTTTGGTCCATAGGGCCGGCGGCCCAAGGGAATCTAGGGTCAGGGTTTGAATCCCGCTCCCAGGCCCAGGTTTCCAGGGAGGAAGAATTGTCAATCCTGAAAGCTCTGCATAAGGCACAAACTGGGAAGAAAGAACAACCCAAGGATTCCCATCCAACTGGACGCTCCAACTTCCTGCCTCCTGGGAACAACAACAACAACTTGAACCATAAACCCACAGGTTTAAATGGACACAGAAACAATAACAGTGGACAGTTGAACCATACTCATTTCCGTATTATTGCCACACAAGACAATTACATCAAGGGAAAAGCCCAAGGAGAGCATTAAACAAGCTAAGCTCTCCCTGCGCAACTCCCAACTTGCCTGAAAATGAGTATTGCCCCAAGGACATGGACCAACTCCCAATTATCCAATTGCCCTTAGAAGATCCAGTACTTTACACAATCTCCAGACATCCCAATAAACTTATGTTCTATACTTTCTGCTTTTGAAGTTACACAGGATCAGTGCTGCTGGACTCAGGTGCAGACCAACTGTCAGAGTTGCCAATTCATTACCCTGGGAAACCCAGGACCAAGGATGGGATTTGAACCCTGAACCTACAATCCTGGGGGCTGCTGGGCCCATGGACTAAGGGCCCTCCTGCCCGCGTTTTTTTGGGATTGAGCCCCGCAAGCTGAGGCTCCTGCTAAGTCCCAAAGCCAGAATACCTGCACCAGGTCAACCATGGTGGTGCCTGAAGAGGAGCCTCTCAAATTGCCTAATGGAGCAGAGATGGCGCCTCTGTGAATTTCATGAGTTTGAAGTCCTCTCAAGTAACCAATCAAACCCTACTGCCAAAGATAAATTCAGGCTTTGGACCCGGCCCTGTGACCACAGCAAAGAATCAAGAAAATTAAGTGACAAAATTGGACGTTCTGATCAATGAGAGAACGCCCAGCCAAGGTGCCATTTTGCCGCTCCCACACCTGGGCCCTCTGGCTGCCCGCCTGCACTTTTCCCAATATTTTGATAAAGCCCTGATGGAAAATACTAAGTTTGGAGGCGGAATGCTATATATGCCTATAGATTCTGCGCTCAAACCTTATTACCATTTTTAAATAAAGGTTATGTTACTTTGGCTCTTACAGCTATTGCCATATTTTGTATTTGCTGTCTATCAATTCAGTTAAGATCTCCCAGCCCTCCTGCCCCACCGCCCACAGTTTTCTGTCCATCTGGTGCACCCTTTGGGCCCGTTCACTTCACTGATTATCCCTTGAAGCCCGGATATAAGAATTATGCACCAGAGAAAATCCTTGAACTTGACCTGCTAGCTCACATCCAATCCGCTATTAGATACAACTGCCAAGGCCCATGGATATTCTTCACCCCAAAACTATTTAGAGGAAAATTCAATTATCTTCCGGCCTACAATATCTATATGGAACCGCCCGTAACACCCAAACCAATGCCAGCCTCTTAACCCAAACTTCAACCCCAACCATACCAGCAAGCTTTTTGGAATAGAGTACATCATCCTCACGGAGTTGGTGGACACCATCATACCAGCCGCCGGCCTGTGGTCTTGGGTGGGGAAGTCTGCTTCCTACCTTCTAAAGTTAGCTCCTCTCTTGTGGTGGACCCTGCCTGCAAAAACCCCAGCCCAAGTTACCCCCGGAAACGGCAGGCCAGCCGCCCAAGACTGAATCCCTGATACCAACCCTTAGTCAACAGCAGCTTTGTAGACAAGTTCAAGCTGACCACTAATCCTTTGAGGATTAAAAACATGATTTCATCCAATGAACATCACATTGCTGTGTCAAGGGAAGCTTCCCCCTTCTCTGTCATGCTAGAGAGCCTACACTCCACCATCTAGGGCCCAGTTATTGACTTTTCCAAGTTTGACATTGTGCTGGTGCTGGACTGGTTGTGAAGGAATAGCCCCCATGTAGACTGGAAGCCCTCATTATTGACCATCAAGCATAAAGACATCAATCATCAGATCTCTCCTGATTCAGTGGACCAACTCCTGCGCAGTCATGTCTTTGTACACATTACCAAAACCCTGGACAAAAAGGAGAACCTGAAGGCAATCAACTGGGACTCCTGCCAGTACAAAATCATACACTTCAAGGACCACCAGGATACATCCACACCTCAGGATTGCAAAATTGTGGCCCACCATCCAGAAATCTTCAAGGAAGCTCTACCCGGGTTACCCCCTGAGAAACACATTCAACACTCTATCCAACTTAAAGAAACTGTACCCAAAGTGCGTCCCATCTATAGGCTGATCCCAAACAAAGACAACACCCTGTGTGCTTACCTCAAGGAGGCGCTGGAAAAAGGACTTATCTGCCCCTCACAGTCTCCCTTTGGTGCTGCCATTTTTTGTGGCAAAGAAAGATAGTACCCTTCAATTAGTCATGGATTAACAAGCCCTCAGCAAAGTCACCATCAAGAATTGGTACCAAATTCCACTCATTGATGACCTCTTTGATGCCCTGGGCAGCGCCACAGTCTTCTTCAAGGTTGACCTGACCGCATGCTACAACTAAATCCTTATCAAGGGAAAAGATATACCCAAAACAGCCTTCTGTACTAATTAAAGGTCAGGCAAGAGTGTGGTGCTCAACTTTGGGATGACAAACATCCTGTATTTCTTTATGACCTTTATGAACAAAGTGTTTGCTCCCCACGTTGGCAATCATGCTTAGGTGTACCTGGACAACATTATTGTCTACAGCCCTTTGGTAGAGCAACACCACAAGGACTTGGAAGCAGTTTTTGCTACCCTGGCATAGCACAAATTGCTAGCCAAGCCTTCCTAATGCCAATTTTTTCAAAAACAGCTGCCCTTCCAGGGACACATAGCCTCAAAAGATGAAATTAAGCCTGACAACCAGAAAATCTAGGTCATCTGCAAAATACCACCCCCAAAAAACAAGTCAGAACTCCACATGTTCCTGGGAATGGTTGCCTACGTATGACAATTCATCTCTGACTGCAGTGTACTGACTGCAGCTCTGTCCGCCATAACTGGCCCAAATCCAAGTTTATATGGACCCCTCAGTGTGACCTTTGCTTCAGATGTCTTAAAGAGAAACTCACAACCGCACCCATCCTACAATACCACAAACACAATGAGAATATTAAATGGAAAGAGACGCCCTTGAAACATCCATTGGAGGAGTATTAAAAATCAAAAACAGTGATGATAATTTCCTGCCTGTTGCCTATGAATCACATAAACTGACAGACGGCAAGTAATGATACCCTATACATGACAAAGAATTGTTGGCAACTGTACACTTCCTGGTCAAATGGTGTTGTTACTTGAAACACCAGGAAGAATTACAAGCTTTACAAAAAAATCACTCATATACTTTAAACCACAGACAAACCTTTCCTGCCAACAAGCACATTGAATGGAGCTACTAGAAAGGTTCAATATGATTATACAGTATAAACCTGGTCCAGAACTTGCCATGTCAGATGCACTCTTGCGCCTGTATGTTAGAGCCACAAGAGGCAAGAATGGGCTCAACCCAGACTGGGCCCTTATGGTGCTCCAAACCAAAGACAAAGGGTTTCCACCAGGTACCATCAACATCACAAAAGGAACAGTCATCAAATATTAACACCTCTTTGCAGATGTATACAGGATATTACACTGCAAGATGACTGATGGGACTAATGTCCTGTATATCCCTACACACCAAAAAGTCAATACCATTCTACACTATCAAAGAGATCTAGGAAATACTAAAAGCTGCAACCTCTAAAAATCTCTTAAACACAAAACATGGTGGCTAACCCTATACTGGGATGTCCAGGAAGTTCTAGAGCAATGCAAATTATGTGGAAAAATGCAAAAAGTGACACTCCACTTAAGTCTGACCTGCCTATTTTTTCACAACTATCCTTCAAGTTGTGGGCACTAGATATTGTAGGACCATGCCAGGAAAGCACAAAAAAAACAAATACATCATCACTGCTATTTACTTTGCCACTTGCTGGCCAGTGGCGCAAGCAGTAAGAGCTCACACAGGCAATGACGTGTGGCAGTTCATAGGAAAAGAAATCATCAGTAAGTATGGAAAGCCAGAACTCCTGATAACCTATGGAGGCAAGGAACAGACCTCTGAAGATACCAACATATACCTCACCAAGAATGGGGTTCAACACATAGTGACAACACCTTACCATCCTCAGGCCAATAGACATGTGAAGCATCTGAACAGCAGCCTAGTGCAGGCCCTGGCCAAGCTCACTGCTGGGAGACCTGAGGACTGGTATAAGCAGCTACCAACTGCATTGTTTGTATGCTGGACCTGTGTGAACAGATCCACCGTAAAAATCCTGTTTGAACTGGTATACAGCACACAGCCAAATATCATTTAAGCATTGAAAGGACCTAAACCAGAAATTCCAAGTGAAGTCCCTCCACACTCAGACCCTCAAGTAATAGAGGCTAACAGTGAGCAAACAGTGAAAGAGAATGAACGTCTACAAAAAACCTTTGTCCCCATCTGTAAGAGACATGAAGTTGGGGACAAAGTCTGGGTCATGAATTTTGACAAGAGAAATCTATAACCCAAGAAAGTGGGGCCAGCAATCATTCTGAAGGTAAACAACAATAACACTTACCTTATGCAAGGGCTTGGAAAACGTAAGCAAGACAAGACCCTACATCATGATTGCCTACAACCCTTCAAAGCAAGACAGAAACAGCAGGAAACCACCCTGCCTGCCACAGAACAGAAACTAGTTCAATACAGTGCCTGGGCTCCTGACAACCTCCCTGATGACCTGTCCCCAGAGGAGGCTGACCTTCAGTTGGGGGGTGTCAAAATCGCAGGCTCAACCTGCCAGCAAGGTTCCAACCAAGCAGGTTTGTGACCTGAAATCCAATTATCTGTTCACTCAAAGCCAAGCTAGGAAGTTGACTCAAATTTCCAAATACAACAACATGAACAAAAGCTGATCCCCTCATATGGATACCTCACTTTAGCGCTTGACTCATTACCAGGATCAGGCCACCCCCTTCACTATCCCACTGTGTGATCAACACAATCCTGTTCTTGTTATCCAAGATTCACGCTGACTATATAATACTTATCTCTCAATAAATAATATTATCTAGTTTCTAAAAAAAATTTCCCTTTGTAACTTTGCTAAAACAGCACAGTTACAACAACAAGATAGTAATCACCACACATTGTATACCTCAATTCAGCGCTTGACTCTTTACAAGGATCAAGCCTCCCCTCAAACATCCAATTGAGTGAGCACCATAATCATGTTTCCAATATCCATATTCACAGAGACTATATAACAATTATATCTCAATAAAGATAATCTATCTAGTCTCCAATCATTTTCCCCTTGGTAACTCTGCTAAAAAAACACAGTTACAACAATTTCTGTAAGTCACTCACCCACTGGGAAGTAATCTTCTAAGATGGTGAATATTTGCAGAAGGATTTATTCCAGTTACCAGTGAACCCACAGTTAAGGACACCATACTGAGGTAAAATAGTTCTCCAATTAGGCAATACCGGCCTAAAAGAGGATTGAACTGTCCTAGGCTAGAATTGCGCTCCTAAGTAGCACAATAGGAAGGCAGATGCCAAGGGACAGAAATCTGTGGCGTGGCAGGCTTTTTAATGAACTGGTAGCTTCTAGGTTCTTCTTTACAAGGTGGGTTGTGGGACAAGGGGGTAGCAGTATACCAGACTCCTGGAATTACCCAACGCCAGGAGTTATCCAAGAAATGAGCTTTAGCAGAGGTACCAGAGTCTGCATGTGTACCTAGCAAACTGCTAGCCTGTACAGCCTGCAACAAGATTATCTAGTATATCCATTTATACCCAAGAGACTTCATAATAAAAGTCTTGGGCAATCTCATGGTTAGGATTAAAAAGGGTTTAAGTCAAGCTAAATGTCAGGGATCCAGCCAGTGGGGGGTTCCTGGGAACTTGCAAGCAGACAGCCTGTGGGTCTGGTAGGGAGAGCCCACCACAGGATTGGGGCTAACTTTACAATATAAGATAACAATTTGCCCAGGATTGCCCAAGGTCTACTTGCAGGCACCATAGAATCAATCAAGCTGGTAAGAGTGATATACATCACTCCAAATATCTGGGTGGAAGTGGATTCATTGACAGCAACAGATTCTTGCAGGAGGGTGGGCTGCAGAGTGTGGGGTGGTGTCATTGGAACCAAATATGCAGGCAGGTAGTTGTAATTGTCACGGAATAGCAGAGGGGATCAGGTAATCTTGGTACCCTCTCTATAAAGGATCTCTGTCTCTCTAGTTCTAGCCTCAGGGTCGTAGATTAGGATTTCCTCTAGGGTAAACTCCAAATACACAGGGTTGGGTGGGTACTCAGTGAAATGTACTGGGCCAAAGGGAGCTCCTGGTGGATGGTAAAGGTTGGGTGGCTGGTCCGCAGTTTCTTGGGGTAGATGGGTGTGGGGTACGGAGCTGCAGGAAGTGGACTGTAAATGAAGTAGAACTAATAACAAGTATGGAATAACCTGGTTGAACCAAAAGTTCATGTCACTTTATTGCAAGAATGGCAATGGGCAACTTCCTGGCGGTTCAGGGTATAAGTATGCCCATCTGTCATGGGTAAACTTTTACAAATTTCTTTGGCCCAAGTTTCACTGCTTACCAGGGTTTTCCAGTCCTTGGTGGCATCCATTGTGGGAGTTAATTTATTGGATGGTTTGAACTGAGAATACTCAAATTTCCTTGTTGGTTTGTGGTGTTTGTCATCTCTGGGTGACCTGCATTTATAGGGAGTTTATTTATTCCCTTTTCTGTGGTGGCCCAAGTTACTTTGTGTTCTATGGCTAGGCCCACCCACTGATTGGTTGAGTTAACAGGGACCTCTAACATGGGGAGTGTTGATGTGGGTGATTTTGACTCATCAAGCTTTAGAGGGTTTCCCAAAGTCAAATACCGCTCTGGTTCAAGCCCGAGAATCTGCAGGCAGCCCGCAGGGTGTCAGGGTTTGAATCCTGTAGTTGAGGTTTTCCAGTGGCATGGTCAATAAGAGTTTGCCACTTGTGACACTAAAATAGGCAATAAATCACTTGGGTGATGTAGACTTTATTGATTGAACAAAATAATAGAATAACACTTACCAGCTATATATAGCATGGTAAGAATAAAAATAATTGAGAAAAATTAAAGGGTTGGGAAGATTTGGGGAACTTGCTGGAGATTTGTGGGATCTGTAACTTAATTTTGGGAAATGTGTTTACCTTTTTCTCTAAAATGAGTGTTGCACATAATCAACTTAAGTTATAAATTAAGAACCCCACAAAGAGCATCAAACCTGGAGAATCTCCAGCTATCTCTCACTGGGATCTAGTGAAGAAGAACAGAGACTAGCAAGAGAACCAGAGACCAACAGACAAACCAAAGCAAGAACAGAGTCAAGGCAGCTGTCAGCGTCATCAATACAGTTTAAAAGATCCAACAAAAGGATTATTGCATCCTCTGATTGGCTAGAATCAAAATTGGAAGGTAACAATTGGTTAATTACTATTTTACTAATATTTTGTTCAAGCAAAAGAGCATATAAGCAAGAAGAAGACCCAGGTTTGAATCCTGTTGTTTTAACTTCTGGATCTGTAAGACCAACCGGGCTCAATTTTATAGGTAAACCAGAACAATTACTACCTATTAACCCTTGGCTTTTAGGTGATTCCATAAGGCCCAAAGGAGGAGCAAAATTCTCTTTTATGACAAAAATTAAATTGTTATCAGGCACTCCAGAAAGAACATTCCTGACACTTTCATGGTGTTAAGATTGTATTTCAGATCTTTTGGCTCATGGTTACAAATACAACATCACAATAGCTCCTTGGTGGGTATGATCAGGTTGGTTGACCAAAAAATGATCAATCCAAGCATTGTCATCAGATCCAGGAGATTAAATGATGTACTATTTCTAGTTTGGTCATCTCATATTGTAAGGGATTCCATCCCTCTTACAAATAAGAAACCAGACCTGAGTTCTTTAAATACAATACAAGAACCAGAAATTGCATTTTTAAATGCTAAATCAGAAATCAAGAACAAAACCAAAACAATTAACTTTATCAATTTGAAAACACATTTGAAATTGATAAATGAATGTGTTTTATTCAATTTCAAAAGCAAAAACAAAAGCAAGCGTAAAAAAAAGAAAAACATATAAATTACATTTTAAATTCAGTTTCTAAAGCTTCAAACAATGATAACTTTAACAGGAACAACATTTCTGCATATAAAATTGGCTCTGATCAACACACACCAGCCAATCAAATTAAAATTAAATGCAGAAATCATCCAAAACAAATATTGAGGGACCCAAGAGACTAATCAAAGCCAGCAATTGAACCAAACCAGAGAAATACAGCACATATAACCCCAGAAACCATCCACAACCATAGTGAAGTACAATACTGTAATGCAATATTCCATCCTGCCTCTTCTTGCATTGCAGGCTGCAGCCTGCTGCAGTCCTGCAAGGCAATACTTCTCAAATCACTCCTGCAGGTCTACCTGGTAACCATAATGTTCCCTTCATCACTTGAGCTCAGTATTTAAACTGAGAAATTCTCCTCTTCCAAATTGCTCCAACAATTTTCTTATTCCTATCAACCAATAAATCTATGTTTTCAGCTTCTAAAACTTGATTAGTAGATTCAAAGGTTCCCTCTTCAACAGCATGAAGTTCATCTTCCTTTTGTGGACTTTTTGTGTGTTAATCAGCTATGGGCAAGCCAACATAAACTTCAAGACTCCTGAACCAACTCCAACCAATAAATCAGAAGACTTCATTTAGTATTGTTTTGGACCACGCCGCCGCCATGCCCCATACATTGAAACTGCAAAATTCTCTCCTATTATCCACCCCAATGCCCCCTGGTTGGTTTTAGTGTACATCAGTATCTATTATCTTATAAACCATTTCACTCCCTTCTTGGGGAGATTCCGCTTATTTGGTCACCTCCTTCACATGTTAATGATAGGGATTCCAGTAGTATCCACTCTAGTCAAATTCAACTTGGGAGCTCTCCTTCATTCAATTGGAGAGAGACTTCCCAATGAGTGGATCCCTGACACCAAAGGTGCCTGATCTAAATAAGGTGCTCTTATTGGAACCCAAAATGAAAAAGAAGGTATCAATATTCTGATTTATGTATGTAATAGGGTAGGATTTGCAATATTTGTAAGCACCCTCCAAATCTAATGTAACTCTTTAACGCTATCCAGGATGTGTAAAGGAGTAGTCAACCAACAATTGCCAGTAGGCCAGCTAAAGAAGAGTGTAAGTTGCAGCTGAGATACTATGTATTCCTTGGAAAGGCCAGTGGTGGTAAAAGAATCAAGGACAGTCAATCAGGTTTGGCAAAACCAATGAGAATAGGATCACTTGTGTAGGTACCCACTGATAACTGGCTGAATAATGAGGGTAGAGGCTGTAGGAGTATAGAAAGATAAAGACACCTTGAAGCCCAACAACATGTTCTTAGTTATCTCGGGAAAGATTGCAGCTGTTGGCTAGATTGTATCTATTTTAATAAACGTGCTTATCTACAAGTTCTATTCTACTGTTGTCTGTAGTTTCCTTTACATAGAACAGGTAGAGTGCATTGGTAAGGCTAACTAGGTTTTCAAGGTATCCCATACTTAGAACTCACAAGAAAAACACAAGATTGTTTCACAGGGATAAAGACTTTTATCCAAACGGCTTTTAAAAAAATATTCAGTAGTCAAACCGATCTTGGAATATATCTTAATAAATTATCATTGTAAAGCTATGTTGCTGAGCTAAACTTTTTTGGCTTGGGCAAAAACGTTGCCTGAAAACTTTTAAAGTTTAAGCGCACTACGACAATTAAACACATGTGAGGATTGGCTTTAAAATGGAAAGCAATTTGGCCAGCTAAATTGATATATTTTAAAGCGAGATTATCGAAAAATGAGGAAACACGGTTGTCAAGAGCTCTTGTAACCCAATTCCTAATTTGGCAAAAACATTATATAAATGTACATTCCCTCTTCCAAGAAAATAGATGCAGAGTTGAATTTATAAAATACATTTAAGAAGTGATGTACAACCCTAGAGTGAAAACAAAACCGATTCTCTGCGGAGTTGAAAGCACATTTGTGTATAAAAGCTCAGGGGATGCATTTCCTCCAAGTTCTGTTTCCTAGCCTGGTATTCTCGGAGTTAAGCTTGCACTGAGTTAAATGACTTGGATGATATTTGATTTAGTAAAAAGTTAATCCGATCCATCCACATGCGACAGGATCAACAAGTTCTGGAATGCGAATAAAACAAAATATTCCTTTCCGGAAACACAACTTATTCCCACCCCACCACATAAGGGCCCAATCTTTCTCATTATTGATATGGTAGGTTCTCTTTTTGTTTTGAGCGCAATCACTTTTCTCTTCCTGGTGGCTTTACCCGCCATCTTCAACCAGCAGGGATTCTCGTCACCATCCATCGAGAGCCGATTCCATACCATCCAGCACGCTGCAGAAGCATACCCCCTATCCCAGCCAATCAATTTAAACAAAACAACAAAGTGGTCTCACAACATGAACCCCTCAGATTCTGATGCCTTCACCTTTACAACACTACATCTTAAATATACACTCCCAAAAACAATCCCCTATTGTGTAAACACCCTTCACAAAGCAACACAAGTCCAAGCATGCGATGTTGAACTAAAGCGCATGTATCTCCTTCCAAAGCCAATCACACCACTCCAAACATCAACCTGCCTAAACACCAATTGTATAACCAACATCACCCTCCCTTCAATCCACTACTCTGCAATTGATTTTTATGACATCACCTTACCTCTAGGAGCACTCATTGCAAACCAACGTCACTTCTTCCCATTCAATCGTACATATATAATCTCTTACACAAGTCCAACCCCAATCACTTTTTCCTGGAAACCAGTCTACCTCAGAGTCCTCGCCAAACGCAGCTTAAAAGACAACCAAGCCTACTTTACCTTTGTACACATCTTTAGTATCACCATTGGTACTCATCTTGACTCCATCTTCTATCCCTACCAAGAACCTGGTGCCCCATCCCTCCCTACCAACTTCTCCTACCTCATCACCAGCTAATCATACCCTAGTTAAATAAGATTATTATTTAAATTTAAAGGGTTGATATCATAAACCTTAAAAAATAATTTATTATACATATACACCATTTTAAAAATATGAATCATTTGTCCATTTTAGGTTTAAATGGGTATATTATCATTAATATACTTGTGGTGAATATTTTTAAATGAGAAGTGAAAGTTAGAAGTGAATCATATTTAAATCAAGAAAGTATCACATTTTTGTTATGTCGATAGTGGTGTATTCAGACAGGCTCATTTGAAACATGATAATCTATCCTGAAAGGCTAATTTGATTAGGATCAGGTTTGGGGCCACTGTTCTTGTAGCTTTAAAGCCATCTTACAGAGAATTCATTCTCCAAGTGAGAGAAATAAGAAATATTGAAATTTCATTAACTTATAATAGCTCTACACATCAAAATAACAGCCTAGATACTTTATTTCACTACCTCTAATAAGAATAGGCCAAAGTGTGCTAAAAGACAGGCATCTTAAGATCAAACCTGGGAATCATCCAGGTTTCTTACCCATAATGTGTTTCTAATTGATCAAAAAATTTCCAGAAAACTTGAAACCCTACGTTTTAGGATTGTAACAAGGTCAATTAAAGATACTTAAAATTCATAAAGCACACTTTCTGTAAAGAACTCCATAACACACCCAGATGCATTGTTAAAAAGAGGCCACCCAACCAATTTTTCATCAATACAAGATAGACCAGAACCCAATTTGATTCCAACAACCAGATTTCTGAAATAAATCTCTGAAAAAATGACACCGTATTTAAAATTGTTTAATCCAGACTTATTTTAAATAAATTTAAAACTGTGCCCTTTTTAAGATATCCCAAGTGAAAATTTGGTTGTCAGAATTGAATTAGGTACCAATAACTCCAGCCCTGAACAGGCTTCCAGCTATGCACTGAATGCAGCTCTATTTCCTTCCTAAATATGACTTGATTCTAGATCATAGATACAGTTAATCACTCAGAAACCAGCCAGAAAATGTTTTAGACCATGATATATCAATAGTCTAACAGGAGCTGAAGTCAACTCAGATATGAACACATAATTATAAAGAATTTCCACAGCTAACCAATCCTGGTATAAAGCAAGCCTGGACTAAAAAACAAGCTTAGTAGATAAAGGCAGCAGTCCAGAGACAGGTGAGACCCAGAAAGCATTGAAATAGATGGGTAACATATCCCAATTGCAAACTAAGGACAAGATAGATCTTGATGCCAGGATGCCATGATCACTTGGAATTCCTGTCAGCATGAGTGGTGGTGGTAGGCAAAGGCATGGTACACCAGATTATGGGATCAAACTTAACCAGATAGGGTAGCACCTTACCCGCTACAGACCAGAAACTGGGAGTTGGCAAGGCAGAATCAAGCCATCTTTGTATGCAATATTTAGCACTTTCCAGGGAACAATCTTTGGGTGGCCAGCCTGTCAGAATTGGGGATAGGGCAGGCTCCAGATTGGGAGGCGTTTCTCATCATAGGATTTGTGCTAATGTGAAAACGTGAGAGGGATCAACCCACCCAAGGCCAGGAGCCAGCAGCAGGAATTATAGCCTCTATTAACCCAGAGAGGGTAAATTACACAGTTCCAAACAGATTTTTGATAGTGTCATTGAGGAGGTCAGGTGCAGACAGGTACATAGGATTTGGCATAAGTGGAAGGCCCATATCAATTTGATAGGCAGGGAGGAGACTATAGCTGCCCTCAGACAGCCTGGATCTGTAAAGTTTCAGATAACTTTGAAATCAAATCCAGCTAGCTGTTTTTTGAAATACAAGCCATCAGACAGCTGGATATTCTTGGTTGTGTAACATTTGAACTTGGGCTTCAGAGGATACTCTGAGAAATGAGCAGGTACTCAGGGTGCTCCAGGGGGATAGAAAACTGCAGCCAGAGGAGCTGGCAGGCCAGAAGGGATGCACACAGATGGAAGACAGTAATAATAAAATATGAGAGCAATTAAAAAACCAATGGTTTGAAACAAATCTTCATTTCAGAATGGCAATAAAGCCTAGTAATGAAATCATGGTTCATATAGTTCCTCATCACCAGACTTTTCCTCTAGAGGTCAGAGATAAGGTGGTTGTGTATTTGAGAGTTGTACAGGTGGGCTGCCTGGGTTTTTGGAAATCAAAATAGCACTGGGGCAGGGCTTTATTGCCAGGTTTAAACATAATGGTTGTTAAATACTTTGTTATCAAGTGCTATCCCCGGGGGTGATTTGGTAGCTGTTATTCTCTTTGGTGGCTAGAGACCCATGGCTTCCAGTGCTTGTTTTATCAGCTGCCTCTTTGAGATAAGAATTGTAAGAGAGGGGGCTAAACTAACTAAATTTTGTTATAATACTGGTGATTGGTATTCTCAAGATGTCATCTAGTGGGCCACTAGAATGGTAGCTTGTAGGGGAGTCAAAAAGAAAAAAATTCATATTTGGGAAGAAGGTATTCAAGCCCATGTAAACCATTCCTGAAAAAAGCCAATAAGAGCTCTCTGTAGAGCCTGAAAGAATGGGAGAAGAAACAGTATGAGGCTCTTTAAAGTGGATAATTCATCCCATGATGCTGAAGAAGAATTCTCAAATAGCATTATCTCAAACAATAGAGGATAATAGGGTTTGTCATCAGGAATTAATTTCTGGGCCAAACGCTCACCAGAAAGGATACTCTTTGCTGTCCTGGGAAAGTCATCCAAGGTGTACAGCAGTGCCTGATGATCCTTTGTCAGGGAGATCAGAAAGAGAAATCTGGCTCTAAAGAACAAGGGCAGTAGTCCAGAGCAGCAACAGAACATGAACAATGGTGAAAAAAACAAATTAAAAGCATGGGACTAACATATTCAAATTCCTCCCCAAATTTGGAGCAGGAGAAACCCAACAGGAGGGGCCAAAGGAAATGGGAACCAAAAAACATTGGATCAGAAGATAAAGAAGTTGTTTTGGAGTTTAGCAGCTAAAGAATCTTGTGGTACAGGGTGCCACTCCCTAATATTGCCATATTGGGACTGATTCCTTATTTAGAAAAGTATAAGGGGAACTGCTGCCCTTTTTTTATTACCATTGGAAGGTAACCCTCCAAATTACATAGCGTCATCTCTGATTAGAGACCAATCAACGCACCTGCAGCTAGCTGCAGATGCATCAGAGAGTGACCCATTAGAATGGGTTTTCATATGGCAATTGGTGACCAAACAAAAGAGGTTTATCATATGGCAATTAACAACCCATTGACGCATCAGCGGCTAGCTGCAGATGTATCAATTATTGACCCATTGCTCATGCCCACTATGTAAATTGGTATACTGATCTTCTGCTCCTCTTTTTGCCAAAATGGGAACCCTAAAAGAGAGTAGTCAGAAGCCCTATTATACACTCAATTCCCCAGAGACGGCCCTACTATGTGCTACAACTACCTGACCACAGATCACATGCCCAAATGTTCATTTCTTGCCCAAAAAAACCCATTTCTTTCTGAATATTCCCCAGAATGTTTCAGCCCTCCAAGAATAAGCTCATTGCCTGACAGTCTAGACCCTAGTCAGCATGACTCACCCTTTGTTTTCCCTTCCCCCCTCCAAGTATAAAAAGACCCCCAAGAGGTCCCCAATAAACAAGAATTATACACCAACACAACAATTGACTTACAAATCTTAGACTACTTGCAGAGCCCACCAATAGAGGTTCTGTTGAGTAAGAAGATATTAGTCCTGTTGTGTTTCCAGTTGCTCAGCTACTCTCAAACCATCCCTACAACCCTTGAGCACCACAGAGCTTGTAGGAAGCAAAACCAAGTCTTTGACAAAAAGAGCAGCATGAGAGGGAAGCTCTCAAAAGCAAGATCTAATGCTTTAAAATGAGGTTCTGTTTAAGTTTTTTGACTTAAAACTCAAAGCAAAAGAAAAAAGACAATTTTAATTAGGTAAAATATGAATTTTCACTAATATTTCCCTTATAACCAACAAAAATGACAGCAATGCAATTGGGAAGTTCTCAAGGTTAAGATCAAGGAATTTATTGTAAATAAATAAATTAAATTAAGTCTAGAAGACCAAAGCAGAAAAATGGCTATTTGAATCTGGTGAGTTAGAGAACTTTCTACTAACACTCTCTATAGGAGCCATCAAAGATACCAGCAGGCTCAACAGGAAAGCCAGAGAAAAAAGGGGTAAAATGGGGGCTTTTAGTAACAACTTTAAGCCTAAAGGCTCCTTAAAGCCTTATAAATTTTAAAATTTAAATTTTCAAAACTAAACTTTTATTGAGAATGAGCAAGCAAGAACCAGGAGGAAGCCCTTTGCCAAATTTAAAGGTTGGGATTGCGTTTTGGGTGGAAAAACTGAGGGTTAGTGTCAGGAACCCATCTGCTTGGAAACATACTACCCAAAAGGTATATGGCCGCAGATGGATTCAACCCTGTGACTAGAGAACCAATTGAAACAGAAATCATTCTCATATGAAATAATTCTCCAATCAGACGGTATTGACCCAAAAGAGGATTGAATCTTCCCAAAATGAAGTAAGATCCAAGCTAACTGAGAAGGAAAACAGAAGCCAAATGATGGAATAAGGAAGGTGCAGGCAGACTTGCCCCCATGACCTGTGGTTCCTCTGTAATGGGGGGATTTGGTGACAATGGAGTGGCAGTGTACCATACGCCTGGTATCACTTGGCACCATGACTTGTCAAGGTAATTAGGAGGCAATGAACCAGAATTGGCTCTAGTTCCAAGGGATATGCTTGCAGCAAAGGACTGGACAAGGAGCAACCAAACCAACCATTTATACCCAAATGGTCCCCATTGGGAAGCCTTGGGTACTATTATGGTATTGGATTTCAAAACTGGAGAGCAGGAAAATAAATCAACTAGGTAAAGGAAATTGACTTTATTAACTGAACAATCAAAGCACCCTGACAAATGGAGCCTATTATAGGCTGTTAGGAGCTTTTTAAATTGTTGTTGCAAGGGGAAATTGGGGGAAGGAACTTAGCAGGGGGAGTTTTGGCTTGAATTTAAAGATTATTTCAAAAAACACAACCAATTGCCCCTGCTGAGCCTTCTCAAAACAGCTAGGTGTTATTTACCCCAGCTGTTGCTCCTCCAACAGCTGGGGGCTTCTGGTGTTGCAATTTCACACCAGAAGAAGATATACAACTGTTTACTTAATTTTCATCAAGTATGGAGCCTGGTTTAATGTCAACATAACCAGGGTTTGAAACAGAAGAAAATTCAAACGTTCCTGACCCTGTCACAGCCTCTGATTGGCTGCAGCAAGATTTCAAGTGATGTCAAAGGTGACTTTGAATTTGATGTACTAACTTTGTTTAGGCGTTCAATTGATGAGCAAGAGAACCCGGGTTTGATCCCCATATTCACAGGAAAGTTGGCCACCAGACTGGATGTATTATCTTCAAAATGTAATATAGAACATATACTTCCTTCTAATAAACCATTTCTAGGAACTGGAGAAAAATCCCAATTAGGAGAAGAGCTCCCAGACCCTGGATCAATTAAAATTTCCTTGTTGTTGTCAGGAAAGATAGAAAAATCATTCCTGACAGTTAGAATCTGATTGGACAGCAGAGAATTTTTCCAACCTGAGTCAGGGATGTTGGTGGGTTTACCTTTAATTTCCTGGTATGCATCTAATTGAACATCACCTAATGGTTAATCCTGTGGATGATTTTGCCAGAAATTTTTGAGTTTCTGGGAACCAATGTGGTACATCTGATTGGCAGATTCTTATAGTCTTCAAAAGTGGTCAACACTAAGCCAATAAATAATCTAAATTGAACATGGTTTCTTTAAAAGGGGGTATGAGCAACAGGAAGACCAGTGGGGTAATGCAACACAAATATTTCAATGATTGTGTGTGCCAAGTCCTCCAATGCATTTAGGGGATTGGTGGGATTCTGGATAGTTTTCTTAGTGCAGAAAGGAAATACTGCTCTATCTAAGGATAAAAAGAAGTAAATTTAGAATAATTTTCAAGCCATTGGTTGGGGACTCCACTCCTGCATTGGGGAAGTGACTAAAAGGTTCCTTTGAGGCAACTTTGGGGGGCATTTGTGGGGGATTCTTTGCAAGCAGGGGGGTTTTAGATAATAAAATCTTAGTGGATTTAATCACCAAAAAATGCAGTCAGGTGGGCCTCTGGTTCTCAATACTGGCATCTTGCAGTCAAATTTGTCCCAGGTTCAAATCCTGCTCCAACTCTTGGGTTTTGGAAGGGGAAAACATATCATTACTGACACAGCTTTTAACAGGTTGATTACTACTACCCTTTCTAAAGAAAGTATTACATTACTAGCTTTTCCATTAGCCTTAATAAATTTTCTCTACCAAAAAAGGATAAAGATCTCTTAAATTTAAGTTCAAAAAGAAGTGTTTCCTATATAAAGTGTAGATCTTAACAAGAATTTTCTAACAAAGATTCACTCCATATTAAAATAAAGGCCTTATATTTATCTTTATGTATGTATTATACAGCCTTAATCTTTTTAGATTTCTGCCAGAAAAAGCTAAGCTCTATTACTGCTTGATCATCAACAACACAATAATTTTACAAAGTAAATTTTTTAAGCTAATCATCCATAGCAAACAGAAGCCTAATAAAAAGCTATTCAGGAAAAGCTGCTCTAATCAATTTGCCATCACTTGGCTACAGATTTTAAAACTTGCAAACTTAGCAATAAAATTTCTACACAGAGATTAAAACTCACTCTCCTAAACTTATGGGTAGCATAATTATAATTCACTTTAATTAATTTTATTCAGAATCAATAATATTAAACTATATTAAGTACAGATTTTTAGATATCTCAATTGGCAGGCTTTCTGACCAAGCCATTCCTCATATAAGATGTCAGGGACCCACTTGAGAGGAAGTAAACTTCCTATCTTATGGGCTAAGGCACCCAAGTTCAGTCCTGCTACAACAGAGCCAATAGACACTGTCATCATTGCCAAATGTTCAAACTGCCAAAGAAAAGCAAATCTCCCCATCAAATTGCTGAATCTCCCCAGGAGATAGTATCTTACCAGGTATACTAGGAGGTAGAAGGGGGTACTGGGACAAACTAAGGAGATTTTGACTTCAGGAGTCCCAGAAGGAGGGTGCTGTAATTAAACTTCCTTCCCTAATGGCCTGAGTGGTATTTAAACCAACCATTAGTCAGGAACTCTTCTGGGTGAGAATTGTCAGAGGATGAGTTTTTCCAGTTGGTGGTACAGGTAGGGTGTGAGAGAGGGGGCTAAACTAACTAAGTTTGGATCTCATCCTGGTGAGACAAACCACCAGGATGCCATGCAGTAAATCACTGGGGTGGCCGCTCTAAAGAGGGACCAAAGAGAGGACACTGGGGTCAACTGTGGAAAGTAGACTTTTAATCCCATCAACCCCAAACCAGCAAGCAACCAGGGAGCATGTTTGGGGGTGTCCTCTGAGACTTATGGAAACTTGCAAAGGTCAGGCATCTCCTTGTCTAACTGAGGGGGAGGAGCCATGAGTGAATCCTTAGTGGGCGTAGTGTCAGAGTCAAGAATGGGGGAGTACAAATCCAGGTCATCACATGTGAGGCTTTTAACTAGGTTCTCTTTAGAGGAGAGGAAGTTGCTATCTTGCCCAGGAAGATCATCCAGAAAATGGAAGTGTCTGTAAGGGTGATCTACCACCATGTGGGCTGAGAAAGAGAGGCAATGTCAGAGGTCAGGGGAAGTGGTACAGACGAACAACAACACTGGGGTCAAGGAAATACAAGAAAATTTAGGACTGAGACTATCGTTTTTAATCTATACAATTTTTTATCACTTGGTGAAATTTGGGGTCTTAAAATAGGTAGTAATGAAACAAACTACAGTAGTAAAATGATCAGGGAGTCAAATTAGGGACTGAACCTTGGAGAGGCCTTGTACTAAGCCATGGATGGCTTTAAAACAGCTGGTATTAAAATCAGGTTTGAACTGGAGCAAGAACCAGTAAGATTCTAAGTAAAAGTAGGAAATTATACTAAATTTTAAATAGAGAACTAGATTTAAGTCAGGTTTCAAAAGCGTAAGTAAACAAGTATAGATCTATACACTAACACTAGGCTTTGCAGATGTGGAAAAGCAACAAAAAACAAAGGGGCCAAAATGAAGGTAATAGTGTAAAGAATTAATGATAACATTATGAAATATAGAGAGCTCAGAAATAAGAGCCCAAATATAACAAATGATTTTGTAAACCAATAACTTTAATATGTGTAAAGAATGAACAAGCAGGGGACCTAAAGTCCCCCTGCTTGAATATAAGAAATAATTTCAGGTTGTATGATCACATGATACAGTTTGCTTAACCTGATTGATTGGGAGAAAATTTTGCTGACAAAGCTAGGGGGATTGGAGAGTTTCATACTGATTTCTGGACCACTATTTGATTGGTTGGAATGTAATTGTGATTTTTGGAATCCATTTGAACCTGGGGAAACCAATGTTAGTTGTTTTGATTGGCAGATTCTAAATCTCTTCAACAACAGCTGGCACCAAGCCAATAAATAATACAAATTGACAAGTGTTTCTTCCTAGGGCAGAGAAATAAAAGAAGGAGAATCTACAGAGTATGTCATTACAATTATTTTTTGACAGTGTGGGCTAAATCTTCAAAAGAATTGAGCAGTTTTGCTGGGCTTTGAGAAGCTTTCTTTGTACAACAGGGTAAGACTGTCCTATCCAGGGCCAAAGGGGGGAGTAACTTTACATAGAAATTCAAAGGATAAGACCAACAAAGGGGGTATCATCAGATACCAGAGCAGGAATAACTCCTTCTTCATGGTGTTAGTGATTTAAAAAAAATAAGTTATCAGAGGCAAGAAGGTAGAACTAAGAGGGCAAAAGTTTATTTTTTCTAGAACATAGAGAAATAACCAATATGGATACTTAAATATTGTTCTGAAGTGTGAAGATAAGGAAGGGATTGTTGAAAAGAAGATGGTGAGAAACAAGTCTTTACCAAGTAAAGCCAGGTTGAGAGGATCTTTGAGAGGGATTTCTTTACTTGATCACCAAAAAAATCCAAGGACAAAAAGAAACAGAACCATATTTTGAAAGGCAGTTGTTTAAACAAAAGGATATTTACCTGTTAAGTTTTAAACTACTTTCTGTAGCTTTATATGCTAAAAGCCAAGACAAAAAAGGCTTCAGATCCAGCCAATCAAGAGGCAAGCAGTAATTAGTTAATTTTATGATCCATTTAAGGTTTCAAACAGGATGGTGATTGTTGACTGAATAAGGCAAGTATAAATAACCATTGTAAGCTTATATGTATCTTTAAGATTAACGCCATTATCAAATATAGAGTCCTGAGTTTGATTCTTTTGTTTGAAATCAATCATGTCATATACCATATTCAATAAATTGACATAACCAATATATGCTGTTAACTTGTGGAATTTAATATCACTTAGTAAGTTTCTGGAGTCAGTAATAGAATCCCTGAATTAGTAGAAGTGTGATTCTATGAAACACTTCAAGGTATACCATGGTAAATTTTTGTCCTTGGCTTAAGTTTTCCAAGTATTCCTCATCTTCCCAAGTTCTTAAGGCTTTCAAGAGGCTTACCTGGAATTCGTATCAGGTGATAAACAATTAGCTTGTTGAAAAGTTGTTATTGATTTTATATAATATGAGAAAGCTGAGTATAAAAGATTTAGTATTGTGTTAGATTTTATAGCTTGAATGCTTAAAGAATCTAGGTAAAGAAAGCAGGAGTATTAAGAGCTTTACCAAACTTTCTTTGTTGAAGGTGGATGGTATGAAAAGGTAAATATAGCAGTAGTGCAAATAGAGGTACATAACTCTTTTTGCTGTTTCTGAGATCATAGGAAAGTTGCTTATCTATAACATTAAAGTAGGATAATAATAAGTTTTAAATCTAATCAAAAACCAGTATCTGGAGCAGCATTAGAAAGGTTTTATGGATGCTTGTATTGACTTTAGAGGTTGATATATATGTGAAAGTGAGATTTTTAGATATTAATTAGAGATCCACCAAGATTCTTATCAAAAAACTCAGATGATCTATACTGCAAGGCCAATTTCTCTTACAGAATAACATAAATATAAAGGGTGTTTATTCAGTGTAATTTGGTGCCTAAATTTAAGGTAAGTTGTGATATTGCTTCTAATTGGGTAGACCTTAATTTTTTAGAATAAAAGCTTAAAATTTTTCTAGCTTACATTATGGATCCTATCATTCTAAATGGGAAGCACCCTAAACTCCTGAAGCCTTGGTAAAAAAGGAAAACTTTATTTGTTACAAGCTTTTTACAATTTGAGCTTTTTATGATGCCAAAACTTAATAAGAGAAAATTAATCATATCTTTGATGCTAGCTTGGGTAAATAATTGCAACTGTATAAGAAAAACTGTATAGCTTGAGATTCCGGACTCTATCTTCTTCTCTATATTATACTCTACTTCAGAAGAAGCTAAAGGTCTTGTTGAAGAGATCCTAACTTTAGCATCAGGCTTTTACTAAGCCTGTGGTTAGTCTTTAGGTATAAATTAAGATTATCTCAAGCCCTAGAATTTCAAAAATAAAACAGTCTCCTCTAGGCAGGGCTAGAAAGGCCACACTAAAGTACAGAAAGCACACAGTAGAAGTAATTGAGATGAACCCAACTTTTTTATTTGAAAATTCAATGGGAATTTATAACTTTTAAAAAGCCAAAAAACATTAGATAGCCAGGGATACAATTTGCTCCAGTATAGATGGGCAAAGATTTCTATAGCTACTGAATAAGAGGGAAAATGGTTTTTATATTTAAATAAATATTGAATTATAAATGAGAAAAATGTATGATAAAGTTTATATTTTAATCAAGATTTAAACCCAACACTGGTTAAATAAAAACCTCTGTGTATGCTCATTTGCAACACTCTAAAAATTGGTTATTTGGCAACAGTGGCAAAATTGACTGTAGGGATGCAAAAGTGGGAATTCAAAAGTGAGGATCTATAATTGGCCAAGTCAACAATTTTAAAATTTCAAAATTAATTTAAAACAACTCATCTGGAATTAAAAATTATTATGGCCATATAAAATACTTTTATTTTATTTTCTCAACTAAAAAAGCCAAGAAAAAGTAGTTACTTTATTATAAAAAGCCATTTTGAAAATTTAAAAAGTATCAACTTGGCCACTTTTAGATTCTCACTTTTGAATTCTCACTTTTTAATTCCTACAGTTGATTTTGCCACTGTTGCCGGTTATTCATAGCTAAAAGCCTTGAAGTTTGAATTGCCATAGGGAGAGAGATGGATTGTTGAGGCATCATGAGATATCTCTTCTGGATCAGAGAGTACAAGTTGACTAAGCCAAGCTCAAATATATGATAGGAGCAAACTTAAGAGTTCAAAACTATTCATTATATTGACTAGATGCAACAGGCTCAGTAAAAGAATACCCTGTGGCTTTTAAGCTTAAGAGGGAATAAAGAGAAGTGATACACCATCAGGTGGTTGAACTTCTTGCTAATTAAAGTGGTTGAATGATAATAAAAGCCTTAATATTGTTAAACTGATAGATTTCTCTCTTTTTAAATGACCATTCAGCATCAATATCAAAAGCCAAATCCTTTCTAGTCTTATTTAGAAAATCTAAGGGATTGTAATGGGCCAACAAGTGCATCAAGGGAAATGAAATTACATATAACTCAAAGATCTCTTGGGATGAATACAATAGCAAGGTGCTTAATAAGATAAGAGATAATAACTGATGTTCAAGTAAGCAAGAATAAGGTAAGATAATAAGTGGATGAACCTATGGTATCTATTAAATATTATCAAATGATGTTAATAAGAATAGACTATGTAGAGATGAAGCTTTATAGGAAGGCCTTTTTTATTAATCTGATGTATTTTTCACCAAGAAATTAGCAGATAAATCATCCAATCCTGCTTAATTAGTGTGGTATCATGTGATATGCTGCAGCATCTACAGTTACTCCCTCTTTTAAAAAAAAATCCCCAAGAAAATCCCTGTTGTAACTGTGCTGTGTTAGAAGAGTTACAAGAGGGGAATGAATATTGGAAACTAGATAAATATCTTTATTGCAATATGGGCAATTATAAGGTTTAGATGAATCCTTTATCAGGAACAAGATACCTGCTGATCAATTATTTAGATGAGTAGTGGGTGGCTTGATTCTGTTAATGAGGTAGGAGCTAAATAAAGTTTGTTCTGGTTTTGGATTGCTGGTGGTTTGTAATTATTTGTTTGGTAACTCTAGCTGGCTTCTGCTTTTGGCTTCATGTTCTGGGATAGTTGCATCAAGGGAAAAGAGGATTTTGAACAAAGCCTTTCCAGTGGGTAAACCCTGCAGTTTTGACAGACCCAAATAGTTAATAATTAGTTGCACTATTGCCATTTGTTCATGTTGTACAGAATCAGACATTTCTAATCCTAATTTCAGGATACCAGGAGTACTGTGAAGCTCCAGCAGGTGAGGGAGGAGTTAAGTCAGGTACTGGCATGGCCCACCAGATGATGGGACCTAACTTTACCAGGTAAGAAAGGGCCTTCCCAGCCACAGCCCAAGGTCCAGCCGCTGGCAAGGCAGAGTCAATCAATCCCGTGAGTGCCAGGTAAAGCACTCCCAGGAGCTGACTACTCTGGCCAGTGGCATCAGAAGTGGGGGGTTGAAATGGTTGGTTTGGGTGTTGGGGGCGGTTTCATGGGGACCAAGTAGGCAGCAGGATTGTTGTACTTTTTGTTGAAGATCAAAGGGTAAATGGTGATTGCTTTGCCGTCACAGACAATTTGGTAGGGTTCCTTGGGAGCGTTTGGGCGAGTGTACCACTGCAAGTCTTCCAATGTCCAGGTGTTGTGGTCAGGATTGGCGGGATACTCAGTGAAATGCACAGGGCCAAACAGAGTGTTGGGTGGACGGTAGTAGCCAAAGGCTTCAGTTTTATCAACAGGAGTCTGACTATCTATCCCAGTAGATGGGTACTGACACTTGGATGTATGCAGATGAAAGAGTATTAAAAATAGGTATGTAAACAAATTGGTGAACCAAAGGTTCATAACAACTTTATTTGATAAGGATGACAATACAGAACTTTTCCAAGTGCTTCTGATTTATATACTTACTCACATGCAGGTGCCTCTGGGTATTCTTCTGATGCTATCTGTATGGCAAGGCTTGGCATTTCAGGTTCTGCTGTTTGGTTGGCTGCTTCATGGTTATTTTTGGGGTTTTCATGAACAGTTATTTGGCTTTTTGATGGTCTATCTTGGCTTGGCTGGTCATTGATTTTGGCAGGTTTGGCTTCTGGGGTTTTGGGGGTTTTCCCAATTAGATCACCATTTTTGGACTGGTTTGACAGGCTTTCCTGAGGCCAAGGAACTTGATTAAAAATGGGTCCCCAATTGGGGACCCCAAATTACTTAATGGAGGGTGGGCTTGAACTGGGGTTACTGGGCAGCTAAAAATAGCCTGCCCAGGCCCAGACAAACCCACCAAGGCTTGGGTGTAGATTTTGGGGCCCAGAATGGGCCCCACAGCTACTGCCAGGGCAGGAATGGTTCCCACACCTGGATTTGCTTCAAAAAGCAAAAATCCAGGTGCGGGCAAATCTCCCTTGCCCGCTAGCCCCGCCTGGAGGCTAGGAGCAGGTTCAATTCCCGCCTGGGGCCTCAAAAATGTTACTTCTGTAACACCTAAGAAGAACATTACCCTGACAAGCCACATGACTGTCATGACATATATGGGCAGTATGTGGAATAACATAATACTATATAATACCCTTCTATATTCAATAAATCAGCATTTTTTCTTAATTCCCCCCAATTATCTTGTTTTATTACTTATAAGAAGTATATAATCAACATCTATATCATTTTAAATAACCTTTTTGGTTGCCTTTATCACTAATATTTTAGGTGCTAGGATGAATACTATTTACATTTTGTGATAGCCAACTAATGGAAAAGGCCACTTAGTGGTAGCTGTATAAGATTTGTGTATGATATAAATGATCTTTAAATGCTTTTTATTTGTTAACTCATTAATAGCCTCTTTATTGAGAAAGGCGAAAGGCATAACTTATCTATAAATAACTTTTTTCTCACTTAATTGGCTAAGTTTTAGGTTATAGTAAATGGTTTAAAAGCCTCAGGATAGGACTTTGGGTATCTTATTGTTAACTTAACATACCAGGTGTTTAGAGTCATCTGAAGTATTGTCTTAATGATTTTAAAAGGATTAATCATTATTTTATGTGGTTGAATATTCTCTGGGCCTACCTTTATTTTTTAGGTTATCTTCCTATAAGATGCTCATTTGATCTATTAAAGCTATTAAGATTTAATAGCATTAATATTAAATTCTCAGTACCAATAATGTCAAAAAATGTTAGATTACTCCTTCTTGGGAACCATTCTCCTTAGAATCGACTTAATTTTCCAATTAGAAGGCAGCCTTAAAACCAATTACAGATCTATTTTAAGCACATCCCTTATTTTAAGTAAAGTTTATATTCTCAAATAATATGCTCTACATGGACATTATATGTCATAGTTTAGGTTTGAAAGGGTTTCCTGTTATTCAAATAAAGATACCAATCTATTCTAAACATTACATTTCTCTTTTAATTTACTTCCCAGAAGTATAGCCACAGTACAATGGAAATAAACCACTTTACAAGCTTCTGAACCCCATTGTAAGATTTATAAAGTTGGAATGTTGGTGATAGGTTGTTTTTGAGGAGTCTAACCAACTTTTCGAACTATCTATTCAGTTTTTGATGGTTAGGAGATACAGAAAAGATTAGAAAATTTAAATAATAATCTTGTTTAACTTGGGTATGATTAGCTGGTGATGAGGTAGGAGAAGTTGGTAGGGAGGGATGGGGCACCAGATTCTTGGTAGGGATAGAAGATGGAGTCAAGATGAGTACCAATGGTGATACTAAAGATGTGTACAAAGGTAAAGTAGGCTTGGTTGTCTTTTAAGCTGCGTTTGGCGAGGACTCTGAGGTAGACTGGTTTCCAGGAAAAAGTGATTGGGGTTGGACTTGTGTAAGAGATTATATATGTACGATTGAATGGGAAGAAGTGACGTTGGTTTGCAATGAGTGCTCCTAGAGGTAAGGTGATGTCATAAAAATCAATTGCAGAGTAGTGGATTGAAGGGAGGGTGATGTTGGTTATACAATTGGTGTTTAGGCAGGTTGATGTTTGGAGTGGTGTGATTGGCTTTGGAAGGAGATACATGCGCTTTAGTTCAACATCGCATGCTTGGACTTGTGTTGCTTTGTGAAGGGTGTTTACACAATAGGGGATTGTTTTTGGGAGTGTATATTTAAGATGTAGTGTTGTAAAGGTGAAGGCATCAGAATCTGAGGGGTTCATGTTGTGAGACCACTTTGTTGTTTTGTTTAAATTGATTGGCTGGGATAGGGGGTATGCTTCTGCACCGTGCTGGATGGAATGGAATCGGCTCTCGACGGATGGTGACGAAAAACCCTGCTCGTCGAAGATGGTGGGTAAAGCCACATTAAAGAAAAGGGCAGCTGTGCTCAAGCAGAAAAGCTGTAACGACATGTCGATTGCAAGATCTAGCTAGGTTATTATATATTTTTGGCGAAAGGAAAAAGTGGTGGCTTCGGAAAAGTGGGACTAGATGTTGCGCTCATATTCTAGAATGTTCAGTATATGTTAATCTTCACATTCCATATCACTTAAGGAATAGAAGCGGGCGGAAATAAATCTGAGTATCTTGTGAATATTTAGGGACAAGTTCTGGAGTTATGTTGCTCTAATCTTTAGTACATTTCTATTTTCTTAATCAAATATTTTCAGATAAAATTATTCATTTAAATCATATGTTTTTTAGCTTTTTTAATAAATCTATATATAATTTTATTTGAGTTAATCATTCTTAACTTTATAATTTTCATTTAATTTGTTAATTTTACATTAGATTCAGAACCTGTGCGGGGGGATGTGGGATTGTCAACCCCAACATTCAAATTTCAAACCGTAAATGTGAGTAACTAAGCTGAGTAAAGATAAAATATTTAATGCTTCGGCTCCAGGCCGCTATCTTAAACCGGAAGTACTTATATTTAAACATTAGAAATTAGTTTTTGTACTGACTAGAGTAGGGACGGGCGCCAAAATCGTCATAATTTGTGCTGTGACCAAGCTTCACCCGTCACAATCTGTTGTGATTTCAGCAGTTAGTCACAAATCATTTTGTGACCTTCAAGTAGGGATGCTTCGGCTCTGGGCCACTACAGTTAAAACGGAAATATATAATATTTAAATATTTTTAAATAAATCTTTGATATAGTGACTCAGAGCTAGAAACTGGCTGTGGCTGCCCATGGCTTGGCCAGAGAGGCCCCAGTAAACACGCCCTGATATAGCCAATATTGTGTTACACTTGGGTTCATTTGTGTCAAAAGGACGGGGCCCATCCCTGGAAAAGTTCCGCACAAGAGGCCCTGTGCCACTCAAACTGACTTCCCCACAACTTGAAGCCAAATGCGGAAGTCAACTCAAATTTCCAAACTTGGCAACAAGACCCAGTGACTATCTCTTCTTGGTGGATAGCTCAATTTAGCATTGACTCATTATCAAGATCAAGTCACCTCCTTGTCCAATCCAATTGATTGATTGTCACAATCATGTTTCTCTTAAATTGATTCCCCCAAACTATATAAGTGATACATCTCAATAAAGATAATTATCTAGTTTCCTATATTTCCCCCCTTGTAACTCTGCTAATACAGCACAGTTACAACATTTCTGTGAGAGAGAGGGGCTAAACTAACTAAGTTTGGCTCCCATCCCGGTGCAACAAACCACCAGGATGCCATCCAGTGCGCAACTGGGATGGCCGCTTGGAGAGGGGACCACAGGGAGGACACCGGGGACAACTGGGGGAAGTAGGCGGTCAAACCCATTAGAATCAGGCAGGTGAGCAACCAGGGAGTGCAAGTAGGAGCGGGGGAGGCCACCTTGGAGGACCTGGGGGTTACCACATTCTTCTGAACCATGGAGGGGAGAGGAGGTGTGGGGGGCACTACCTCTTCAGAACTAGGCAAAGTAAGCTCCACGACGTCCAGGTCAAGATTGTCACACATCAGGCTCTTAATCACAGCCTCTCTGGAAAAGAGAAGACTGCTGGGGAGGTCCCAGAGACTGGCAGGATTGCTACCTACCAGACGGACCAATGAGGAGATTTTCCCCCACAGGTCAGGGGAGGTGGACCACAGAAGCAAGAGAAACAGAGCCAGGGAAAAGACAACAAATTTAAGAGCCGGCAGTATCATAGAAAGAACCAGCACAAAATTTGGGGTAGGATGGTATAGTTTCTGGAGAAAAAGGAGAGAAAATGGCAATACTAGGGTAGTCTTTGGCAAATCCTTGGGAAAACAGCAGAACAAGTTTGGGTAGCCTCGCTGTTGTCTTGGGGCCCTTGGATTATAACTGCAAGCAAAAGCGGGTTCAAAAACAATGATTTTTAAAGGAAAATTCAAGATAATAATAGAAATTATAGGAAAATTCAATTGAAATTTTGAGCTTTGAACTTTGATTTTGAAGGCGAGAGCAAAAGAGACAACAACAAAAGTGAAAGAACACTTGTACAAGGAGCCAGAAGAGAAGCCGGGTTCAAAACCGGCTGGCTAAAGGTAAGCTTAGGGCAGGGGCTACACTCTAATACTTTGAGCTTTAGGGACACAACTGGTTCCAGGCAACTCAAAATTAAGAAAATTCAGGTGCAGGTGACTCCAAACTTTAATGTAAGTGGAAAATAGACAAGCAGGGGACTGAAAGTCCCCTTGCTTGGTTAAAAGGAATGAATTGCAAAAAACTGGTCACATGACAGTTGGGGGTGAGCCTGATTGGCTAGGTACAAAACTTTGCTGGATGGGCTCAGGGGGACTGGAGAGTTTTACTCCAATTTCCGAAATCAAATCTGATTGGCTGGAAGAGATGCCAGGCATTTGGGGGTCAACTGGGCTATCAAGCGTTGATGTGACAACACCTGATTGGGTGGCTCTGATAGTTTTTAAAAACGGACAACACCAGGCTAATAGGTAGTCCAAATTAACCAGGGTTTCTTCCCAGGAAGGAGCAACCAAAGGCAGGGATTCCACAGGATAAGCCAGCACAAACCTCTCATCAACTGTGTGAGCTAAATCATTCAACAAATGGAGGGGTTTGGCAGGCGTTTTGGGACCTTTCTTGGTACAACGGGGAAAAATTGAGCGGTCCAAAGCCAGAGGTGGCAGTGAATTTACATTATCCTTTCCTTTTTCCTGGGGTCAGATTCCTCCCTGGGGAAGCTTAGCTACTGAGAAGTTCTTGTGTGCCTTGGGGATCTTGAGTGCCAGAAGGAACTTAGGGGGGCCAAGTGCTGAGGTGTTGTTCTTATGGAATTCCTGTACCAGGTCCCAGCAATTTCCGCAATTGGAAGAGCTTACCCAGCTGTTGTCGTAAGAGGGATAACCTTTCCAAGATACACAATACTGAAGTGACTTGCAAATCCTACGTGAGGCTACTATGGCTTCTATCTTATACTTGGGGGATCCATCCACCAAGGTGGGGTCCGGGGTACTGGGGAGGTCCCCCTCAAAAGGGGACAGGCGACAAGCGTTGAAGGTACTGTGGATCCAAAAGAGGGGGGAGGTCCAACACAAATGCGCCGTTACCCTTGTCTTCTAGAACCTTGAAGGGACCCAGCCTCTTGAGAGCAAACTTCCTTGAGGGGACCTTCATTTGGATATTGGTGGCATCCAACGTCACAAGGGAGCCCACCAGGTAGTGGGGAGCAGGCCATCTATTCTTGTCTGCCGCTTTCTTGTACGCTTCAATGGACTTAGTCAGGGTGCTTTGGACTATGAGATGAATGGCTTTGAGGTGAGCCGCCATGTCTGCGGCAGCTGGTACGCTTGCCTGGAGTGAGGAACCTATCACAAATGCTGGGGAGAACCCCAGGGTAGCCTGAAATGGGGACACCCCTGTCAAAGCGTGCACAGTATTGTTGTAGGCAAACTGGGCTAATGGGAGATCATCCAAACAGGAGTCCATTGAGGCATTTGCGTAGCAACGGAGGTGCTGCTCCATGGTTTGGTTGACTCTTTCTGTTTGGCCATCTGAGTGAAGATGGAAGGAGGTGGACCTGCATGGCTTAATGTTTAGGATCCCCAGCAGGGACTCCCAGAACATGGACGTGAACTGGGGACCCGGTTGCTGATGATTTCCTGTGGTAGACCAAAGTTAGAGAAGATGTGTTTTACAAACAGTTTTGCCATCCCTACTGAATCCAGAGTGGTCAGGCATGGGATGAAAACTGAATATTTGGTGAACCAATCCACTATCACCATGATGGAATCAAAGCCTCCCAATGAGGGGAGGGCCACCACAAAGTCCACCAAGATGGATGACCATGGGCCTTGAGCCTGCTGTGTGGGTGGAGAAGCCATTGTTCCCTGAACAATCTGGTTTGGAGCGGGCACAAGTGACACACTTCTTGATCCAGGGGCCTACTGCCTTAGTTATCCCGGCCCAGCTGTAGGTACGCCTGATGAGTTTAAGCAGCTTCTTGGTACCAGGATGACCAAACAGAGGGGGGTCATGATGTTCAGTCATGACACACAGCCGCAATTCCTTTGGAACCCACACCTTATCATTTTGGTAAATTATCCTATCCTTGAGAGTATAGGGACCGTTGGATGCGGAGTCTGGAGACAGCTTAGCGCAGATAGCCTGGCCGTCCAGTGAAGAGTGCTGGGCCGTCAGGACGTCATACAAGAGTGTTCCAGGGAGAGCCAAGGGTGGGGATGCTGCCAGGGAGGGGGTGGGGCCAATGACCAGGAGCTGGGGGGTAGGGGCCAAGACCGTGGCAGGGGTGTGGAGAGGAGGTGAACCGGGCGGCAGGAGGACCAAAGACTCTGGGATGACAGTGACTTGAGGATCCTCATCACCCCTCACTGGGTACATTGCCGGGTTGCAACTCAGCAGGTCAGGGAGGATGTTAAGTTCCCCTTTCACAAACTTGTATTTGAATTTGTAACCCAAGAGCGTCTGCATGACACGTGCCTGGCAAGGGAGTAGCTTCTGAGGCTTGCAGAAGTAGCAGAGGGCTTTGTGGTCTGTGCGGACCACAAACTTGTGCTGAGCGCCCTGAAGATGATGGCGCCAATGGGTGATGGCATCCACCACAGCCTGCAGCTCCTTGTCAAACACCACCCAGGAGCACTTGTTGGGGGCAAACTTCCTGGAAAAGTAAGCAACTGGGAGCTCCTGACTGTTGTGTTCTTGAAGGAGAACCGCCCCAGCAGCCACATTAGAGGCATCACAAGCCACAATGAATTGTTTGCTTGTGTCAGCGTGATGGAGGACTGGGGTGGAGACAAAAACCCACTTGATGGCCTCAAAGGCTTCCTGACATGCCGGGGTCCACACAAAGGAGGCGTTCTTGCCCGCTAGGGGGTGTAGGGGAGCAGCCAGCTCTGAGATGGCGGGAGAGAACTTCTTGAGAAAGATCACTGTACCCAGGAAGCAGTGTAGTTCCTTCTGATTCCAGGGGTTAGCCCACTCCTGAAGGGCCTTGGCCTTTTCAAGAGAGACCGTGTGACCATCCTTCAGGACTAGGTTGCCCAGAAAGGTAACCTCAGACTTGAAGAACTCACACTTACTGGGCTTGATGAAAAGCCAAGCATTGTGAATGGCTGCCACCACAGCCACTAGGTCCTTAGCGTGCTGCTCAGGGGTGGGGGAGTGGATGAGAATGTCATCAATGTACGCCACAGCACAAGAGAAGCAGAGGTCTCCCAAGGCGTCCTCAATGACTTGCTGGAAGATTGCAGGAGCATTCTTCAAGCCAAAAGGCATGACCTTGAATTGGAAGCAGCTGCGTCGAGTCTTGATGGCAGTAAGCCACTTGTCCCCCTCCGCCACACAAACCTGGTTAAAGGCATTAACAAGGTCCAGCTTTGAAAAGACACGAGACTTGGCAATAGACTGAGCAATTGATGCTTCCAAGGGGAGGGGATAATAGTCCAGAACGGTGACGTTGTTGAGAAGAGTATAATCAACGCATGGCCGGAGGGATCCATCCAATTTCTTAGCAAAGGCTACCAGGGAGCTCACCAAGGAGGCCTTCTTGACTATCCAACCTTTAGCCAGCATATCATCCAACCACATGCCCAAGGCCTTATCCTCCAGTTCACTGAGGGGGTACATTAGGGCGTCAATCTTCACAAGGTCAACCGTTGTCTTGAAGGTCAAATTGTGACAAGAGTGTGGAGGGAGGGCGCAGGAAAGCGTAGCGTCAAAGGCGTCCTTGAAGGGAGCCAGTATGGCCGGCAGGGCAAAGGGTTTGGGAGAAGAGACTGGAGAAGCCGTAAGAGATAGGCATGACTCTGACAGTTCCCACCCTGGGGGAAGGAGGGGGAATGACCCAGGACACCCGTCCAGCAAAAAGTGAAACTTGTTGGTGAGGCAGTCAATCTGAACCAAGTGGCGCCGCCACCACCCCACGCCCACAATTACAGGATACAGGAGGTCCTCCACAGCAGAGAATTTACTCACAAACACGCAGGAGTCTGTAAAGTAACTAAGTGGGTTAGTGAGGGGGTAACTAAGAACCGGTACCTGGCTAGCAGCAATCAGGCTCTGGGGAGGGAGCAGGGACAAACCCAAGGACTGAGCCAGTGCCAGGTCCATAAAGTTGCCCAAAGCACCTGTGTCTACCAAAACCGTAGCCTTAGCCTGGCAAGATTTGGTATAGAAGGTTACAGTAAAAAGGAAATAGGAGAGATCTTCTTTATTCTGCAGGGTCAGAATGGAGGCGGAGGGATTGCAGGAAGAGACCTCAGGAATTGCAGCTGAAGCCGCAAAGACAGGGAGGGAACCTGTGGAGGTGGGCCAGTTAGGAGTCTGGCAAGGGCGGCACATCACGTTGATGGCAGGCGTCTTGGGGGGCTTAGCCGCGGGGGGCTTTCCCTGGGCAGGCTTAGAAACCAGGAGGTGGGCCAATACACCAGACTTGGGCTGATAAGCTGGCTTAGCGCCAAGCTTGCGAGCTAACGCAAATGCCTTCTCGAGGAAGGTAGGAGCCAGATCCCACACACTCTTGTCAGCCAAAGCAGCATCTAAGGAGTTGCGGAACATGGCCACTGCCATCTCAGTAGGGAGGTCCAGGGAGGCAGCCTTCACTGCAAAACACTCAACATGAACGGCAAGATCAGGGGCAAGGCCCTTGGAACAGAGAGTCTTAAATATTACTTAGATCTTGGAACCCAGGGCAGCTACCGCTGAGGAGACCAATGTGAGGAGGGAGGAGGTGTCCCCAAGCTCCTGGTGTTGACGGAGGAGGGTGCACACCCAGAGGCAGGCATCTCCATCAAGTGCATCCAAGAGGGCCACTGATCTTTGTGCGTCGGAGATGGGGGTGTCTGTGGAGGCTGAGTCCGCGGAGAGGCAGAGCTGCAGCTCCCCAAGAGCATCCAGCACCTTCTCACAAACGGCCACGTAGGGGGGGGGTACAGGATGACACCAGGGTAATATTTACCGCAGATGGGGCCGAGGAAGCTGTGGAGGGAGAGGCAGACTTCTTGGTGATACATGACTTGAAAGAGGACAGAAGTGACCACACGGCTCACACCAAGAGGAATCCAGCAAGAAGAGATCCCAAGCTGGCTTGGATGAGGGCAAGAAGTAAGCTCCACACTCAGTAGCAAAAGTCTTCAAAGGCAGAAGAAATTGGCTTATCTATTATGTGAGAGAGAGGGGCTAAACTAACTAAGTTCAGCTCCCATCCCGGTGCAACAAACCACCAGGATGCCATCCAGTGCGCAACTGGGATGGCTGCTTGGAGAGGGGACCACATGGAGGACACCGGGGACAACTGGGGGAAGTAGGCGTTCAAACCCATTAGAATCAGGCCAGTGAGCAACCAGGGAGTGCAAGTAGGAGCGGGGGAGGCCACCTTGGAGGACCCGGGGGTTACCACATTCTTCTGAACCATGGAGGGGAGAGGAGGTGTGGGAGGCACTACCTCTTCAGAACTAGGCAAAGTAAGCTCCACGACGTCCAGGTCAAGATTGTCACACATCAGGCTCTTAATCACAGCCTCTCTGGAAAAGAGAAGACTGCTGGGGAGGTCCCAGAGACTGGCAGGATTGCTACCTACCAGACGGACCAATGAGGAGATTTTCCCCCACAGGTCAGGGGAGGTGGACCACAGAAGCAAGAGAAACAGAGCCAGGGAAAAGACAACAAATTTAAGAGCCGGCAGTATCATAGAAAGAACCAGCACAAAATTTGGGGTAGGATGGTATAGTTTCTGGAGAAAAAGGAGAGAAAATGGCAATACTAGGGTAGTCTTTGGCAAATCCTTGGGAAAACAGCAGAACAAGTTTGGGTAGCCTCGCTGTTGTCTTGGGGCCCTTGGATTATAACTGCAAGCAAAAGCGGGTTCAAAAACAATGATTTTTAAAGGAAAATTCAAGATAATAATAGAAATTATAGGAAAATTCAATTGAAATTTTGAGCTTTGAACTTTGATTTTGAAGGCGAGAGCAAAAGAGACAACAACAAAAGTGAAAGAACACTTGTACAAGGAGCCAGAAGAGAAGCCGGGTTCAAAACCGGCTGGCTAAAGGTAAGCTTAGGGCAGGGGCTACACTCTAATACTTTGAGCTTTAGGGACACAACTGGTTCCAGGCAACTCAAAATTAAGAAAATTCAGGTGCAGGTGACTCCAAACTTTAATGTAAGTGGAAAATAGACAAGCAGGGGACTGAAAGTCCCCTTGCTTGGTTAAAAGGAATGAATTGCAAAAAACTGGTCACATGACAGTTGGGGGTGAGCCTGATTGGCTAGGTACAAAACTTTGCTGGATGGGCTCAGGGGGACTGGAGAGTTTTACTCCAATTTCCGAAATCAAATCTGATTGGCTGGAAGAGATGCCAGGCATTTGGGGGTCAACTGGGCTATCAAGCGTTGATGTGACAACACCTGATTGGGTGGCTCTGATAGTTTTTAGAAACGGACAACACCAGGCTAATAGGTAGTCCAAATTAACCAGGGTTTCTTCCCAGGAAGGAGCAACCAAAGGCAGGGATTCCACAGGATAAGCCAGCACAAACCTCTCATCAACTGTGTGAGCTAAATCATTCAACAAATGGAGGGGTTTGGTAGGCATTTTGGGACCTTTCTTGGTACAACGGGGAAAGATTGAGCGGTCCAAAGCCAGAGGTGGCAGTGAATTTACAATTTCCATAGGGCAGTAGAGTACATTGGTAAGGCTATCATCTTTCTGTAGCTTTGAGCTACCAAGAATTATATACAATTCCTTCTTAAAGTGTCTGGCTCAGTGTAACAAGTTAAGTCTTAACCTGTACAAATGAAGACCAAACAGTAAAGTTACTCCCCCTTTAGCCTTGGATAGGACAATCTTGCCTTGACGCACAAGGAAAACTGCTCAGAATCCAGCTAAACCTTTTAATTCCCTTGAGTATTTAGCTCACACAATTGACAAGAGATTTGTATTGGCATACCCCTCTCAGGTGGTAACCACCGATGCTGAGGTTTTTGTTCCTACTTGGGAAGAACCCCTGATTAATTTGGCCTACTTGTTGGCTTGGTTTTGCCCCCATTTAAAATAGATGAAGTGTAACTAATCAGGTCGCGCTTCTGTCAAGTTGTCAAAATCCACTCAAGCTGAAGTCAATGGTCCTCTGAAGCATCCTTTAGGCATCAGCCAATCAGAATTATAATAAGAAGTTACTGGGAAAAATTCCAACTTAATTGAATCCCCCTTGCAAAATTTCTCCCCTGGCCAAACAGATTCATTGCCTGGGTTAGGTGGCCTTCTAAATTCAAATCATATTCCTTAAAGCAAGACATGGGACTTTGATTCCCCTGCTTGCTCATTCTTATCACTAAAGTTTAGCTCTAAAATTTAAAAATTTAAGTGTTTCTTTTGGGTCCCTTTTGATGGCCCTTTGATTCTCAAAAGTTGTTAGTAAAGGTGTTAAACTTTCCTTATCCCTGTTGTTGTTCCCTGGGTCCCAGCTCTCTTTCAAAGCCTCTAAAGTTAATATTAGTATTAATGTTAAGGCTTACCTCTTTTGCTTTCAAAATACAAGTTTGAACTTAACAATTAGTATTAAAAACTTAAATAAAAATTACTTTAAGTTTGAATCCACTTCTCTTTTGCTTTGCCTCAAACTTGTAGCTTATACACTCAACAAGAATACTACCCCTTTTATTTTACTGATTAAAGGCAACACTTCTGGGTCTCCTCTTCTGCCTTTGGTGCCAAAAATTCCCTCTTTTCTGCCAGGACCTATTTTGCTCCTGGTCTATCTTGCTAAGCCCAGATTTTCTTGGTGCCTTTGAAAATGCTGGTCCCTCTGCTGAAGTTTGTGGTCTTCACCCCAGCTCCAGTTCTGGTGATGATCTGGACAACCTCCTCAGATCTCTGGGGACAAATTTCTTATTATTCCCATTATGTGGACCATAACCACTCCCATCTTCTAAAAATGTTTGATAAACTTCCCGGGCAAGCTCAAGATCTGCTTGTCACTGGTGAGAACCTTGTCAAGAGCCTTACCTGCAATGACCTTGGGTTGCTCCCCCTCAACTCTAATACCCTAAATCCCTTGAAAGTGGACCTCCTGGTGCCTCCTCTCCCATAGAAACTGAGCCCAAATCATATGAGAAAAAGCTGGGCCCCCAGGAGTACGCTCCCATGCAGACTCCCTGGTTGCTTGGCGGCATGATCTTGATGGGTTTAGATTCCTACTTTCCACAGTTGTCCTCAGAGTCCTTGCTCTAAACTCCCCTTTGAGCAACCATACCAGTTCTGCACTGAATGGTGTCCTGGTGGGTCTTCCCCCCTGGATGAGAGCCAAACTTAATCAGTTTAGCCCCCTCTCTTACAAAAACCTTAGCAGAAGCACTAGATTTGCCCCATGCCCCAACTCTAGACCCCACCAATCACCTTCTAGGCTCTGGGATCCCCAATCTAATGATTATTTACCTATCTAAATCCTCATCCTTCATAAAGCTATAAAATAAACAAGCCCTCTTATGATGTTTTGTGCTATGGTTAAGAAAATTGCTCCTCAACCATACTTTTCTTTATTTCAGCTTATAAACAGAGCAAGCCTAAGCAAGGCTTATTCCCAACCCCAACCTTGTAAGATGAATCATCTCAATATCACAGCTGTGTTAAAATCCTGGTTAGGGATATAGGGCTAAAAAGGGATTCCCCAGTGTTTGGAATCATGCCACAATGAGCCAAAGAGATGTACCATTAATATTGCTTTATGCTGATTATATGTTAAACTATCTATTATTGCAAAAGCAACATTAATCCATTAAGATTGGTGAATGATGGGAAAACCAGTAATATTGCCCTGGATGAAGGATAGGTCAGTTGATCATCTCAGAGTTGTAAGTCTGGTAAGTATTAAACATGATCAGCCAATCAGAAATTAATATTGGCTAAGATTGCAGAGGGATCTGAATATGGCTAAAAGCATCATGACATTTGGTGGCTAACATTTAATATTCCCTTACTATATAACTCTTGTACTCAATAATAAAGAAAATATCAATTATTAAATCTTATATATTATTATACACACTAAGTTTAGAGATAACTCAACTTAGTCTTTAATAACATGATAAGTCATGGTAAAAAGTAAGCAATAATTACACACTAAAGCACACTACAGCGTAATCACAACAAAGATCCAGCATAGCTAAACTCTTCATACAAGTCCCTTGGCTCCTCTGGTCTCACCCTGGACTTAATGTCATTGGCAATATAGACATCTCTGTATTATTCCACATCCTAATTTACTGGAAGATTTGGCCACTACAGCACCCATGCCAATATCATCAAACAGTTAATGACTGTATACCATTTTATGACATCCTTTGAATGCTTTTAGCTGTTAAACCTTGTGCCTTACCTAATTTGGATAATACCAGCAAGCCTAGGATATTGCTATCAGGAACCCATCCTGTGGGAAATAACTTTCCAACATGGCAAATTAGAGCATAAGGATTTAAACCAGTAATCATGGAACCAATGGGTACTGACACCATACTCAAGTGGATTATTTCTCCAAAGATTTGATATCTACCTAGAAGTGGGTTGAAACAACCCAAGAGGGAGTAAGCTCCCAAGTAAATAAGCAAGGAGACGGAAGCAAAAGGACAGAAAAGACTTGTAAGATGGAAATTGGCAGACATGGGCTGAGGCTTCTTCTTGGTGGGAGGATTTGTAGAGAACAAGGAGGCAATATACCACATCCTTGGTACCACAGGAGCTCACTTCCCATTATTGCAATATTTGGTGCTGGTACTAGATCCTGGTCTAGTCTTTATCTGTACAGATAATTGTACTGAGGTACAAATAAAGAATAAATTAAAAATTTGAACCTAATTCCCCCAAAAGGGAAGGATTAGAAGGTTTCATGGATATTCTAATAAATTCTTACAGAAAATAAAGAAAATGTAAGGTTTAAAGACTTTATTGATTGAAAAATTGTACTGAGTAATTGCCAGGAAACCTTTTCATGACTACATTAATTGCTTGGACTCCAGTTATCAAGACACCAAAGTAAAGACAACCAACACCAAAGTAACAAGTATCAGTGAGAACTCCAGTTTGAACCCTAAGAAAGAGGCTAGTGTTAGCGCAGAACCAACAATTTACTTTCAATTTACCTAATTATATTGATTTGATCCATTCAACTTTTGCTCTGGCTCCTGCTTTTGGATTTGAAAATGTTAGTAAACTTTTAAACCACAACTTTTACGCTCAAGCAATGATTGGCTACCTGGATCCTTGCTGATGTCCTATGACCTGCTCTGCTTCTATGGCTTCTCAATACTATCCTTAAGATATTTTCTTAAGACACAGAGCCACTTATTTTCTATGTTGCAACTTGTGGTTCTACATTTAAGCCTCTCTTTACACCATTTTACCATGATTATTATTAAGCTTCATTTATTGCAATTAGTTGTTAAACCCTCTCTTCAGCCATAATGGCTGTGAAAAAGTGGGGTTAATTCCTTTTATTCCTCAGTTTCCACTTAAGTGTTTGAAATAACCATTTGAGTATTTAAGTGAGCTGAATCTACTATTTTTACTTTTTCCAACAATAAAGATTATCTTTTATCTTAAATCTTGATCACACTTATTTTTGAAATCCCTTTTTGAAGCCATGAAGGGAAGTTATTTCCTGTTCTGGTTTCTAGTTCCTTTCTTTTCTGTGCTCTTGGCCCTTGAAAATCCAACTCCCACTACAGACTGGCATAACTCCTCTCCTGATGGATCCCACCAGAAGGACTTGGCTAATGGTTGGTTTAAATATTCCTCAGGACCTGGGGAAGAAAGTTCCATTATGGCTGCTTCATAACTCCACTTACACCATCTGAAACTTCCCTGGTTAGACAAAATGCATCCTTCTACCTATTGATGTACCTGTTAGGATATTACTTACTGGGAAGGTTCAGTTCTAAGATGGGAAGGTTTGCATTCTTAGGACATTTTTGTCACCTTGCTATGGGTACAGTCCCTATTGGTTTGGTGATTGCAGGGCTTAACTTAAGGGCCTTGGCTCACAAGATTAGGGACTTGTTCCCTTTTAAGTGGATCCCTGACAGCAATGCTCAGAAGCTCATATAGAAATTGTTTGGGAAATTTCAAAAGGGAGTTAGGACTGATACATAGCAGATTTTACCAGAAAAAGCTTCAATTGATAGTTTAAAGACAATTAAAAAGCTCTTATCAAAATCATCAGGCTCCAAATTAATCAAACATATTTGTTTTGACTTGGCAGGTATTTGTATAGTTTTGCTGTTATCATAAGTTGTTTCAAGAAGCTTAACAGTATCTAATACTTGAGTTTGAAGTTTTACAGAGCTTTCCTACTTCTCCCAACAGTTGGACTTCATCACCCAAGCAATTTATGTCATTTAATTGCTGAAATCACCAACTTCAACAGCTTGACACTTAGGTTTAGCACTTTCATAATTTCTTAAATCAGTACAAAGACATTTTAATAGCATCAGAAAGGTTCTGGGTTCAAGTTTTGGACTGGGGTTAATTAAAACAACCTTAGTAAACGCAACTGTTGACTGATTGATTTCACCAAAACTATTAAACCCAAGTTGTTCAATCAAATTTTCAGCTTCTAATTCCAGAGGGCCAGGAACCAAAAGAAGCTCAGAACCAGTAATTTCAGAGAGATGTGTGTTGTGACTAGCATAAATGATGGCTCTGATAATTGCTCTAAAGCAAAAACAAAGTTAAATATTCCTGTTACAAAAGTAACAGATTTGAAGCCTCAGGTGAGAATCAACCCCGCTCCTAGCCTCCAGGTGGGGCAAGCAGGCGGGGAGATTTTCCTGCAACTGGATTTGCTTTTGAAAGCAAAAATCCAGGTTCAGGAACCATTCCTGCCCTGGTGGCAGCTGCAGGGCCTTTTCTGGGCCCCAAAAGCTACGCCCACGCCTTGGTGGGTTTGGCTGGGCCTGGGCAGGCTGATTTTAGCTGCCCAGTAAACCAAGTTCAAGCCCACCCTCCAAAAAGTAATTTGGGTTTCCCAATTGGAAACTCCTTTTTTAATCAAGTTTTTTGCCTCAGGAATGCCTGTTAATCCAGTCCAAAAATGGTGATCAAATTGGGAAATCCCCATGACTCCTGAAGCCAAACCTTCCAGAACCAATGGCCAGTCAGGCCAAGATGGGCCCCCAACAAGCAAAACAACTGAACCTGAAGACCCCAAAAATAACCATGAAGCAGCCAACTAAACAGCAGAACCTGAGATGCTAAGCCTTGTCACACAGATAGCACCAGAAGAACGCCCAGAGGCACTTGCATGTGAGTAAGTATATGAATCAGAAGCACCTGAAGAAGTTCTGTATTGTCATTCTCACCAATAAAGTTGTTATGAACCTTTGGTTGTAAGGGACCCACTTGACAGGGAAAAAGTTCCCTAGCTGGTGGGCCAAAGCCCCTAAATTCAATCCTGCTTTTACCAAGCCAATAGGAACTGTGACCATTACAAGTTGTCCTAGGTGTCCCAGATAAGTGAATCTTCCAAACTTAGCACCAAAACAACTAATTAGATAGTAACCCACCATGTACATCAAGAGGTAAAAGGAGGCGTAAGGTCTAACCAGAGCAGGTTCAGTAGGAGGTGGAGTAAACAAACGACCATATTGGAATTTACGTCCCCAGTGGCCAGAAGGGTATTTGAACCATCTGTGGGAAAGGGATTCCTTTTAATGGGCGTCATCTGGAGAAAGTTGTCCAGTCAGTTGTAGGTGTTGGGTTTTCCAAGGTTGATACCACTGGCAAGAAGGAAGCTAGAAACCAGGATAGGAAAAGAATTCCTCTCATGGCTTCAAAAATATGTTATCAGAAGATGAAGGAGTAGCAGGTATAGGATAAAATCTTTATTTTTGTAACAAGTGAAAATGGTAGAAATAACTTTCTTAAATACCAAAAGAGTGAGGCTGGATTATTCAAGAGGATGTTATGATTGGAGGTGATTTAACAGTGATTTTTATGAGGATAATGTTTAAAAATAATACCTGTTGCAAATCTGACTTGATTTGAAACTGAATGGCTTGTACAGCCTTATAGTTGCAATATATGATCCAGGAGTAAGAAAAAGAGAAGAAACAATTAAGCAGGTTAAGTGCTTAATACATTTGAAATGAAAGTATGGAGCCATGTCTTGTGTAGAGTACTTAGAATTGGGAGAGGCAGAGTGATCCAAGGCAGCCAATCAGGCTTTGAGCATATAGTGACGTCCTTTAAATGATTCTTTAGGATTTCCAGAGCAAAATCAAAGTCAAAAATCAACTTCAAATGAAGGAAACTAATATAATTAGGTAATATAACATAATACAGATAGTATATACTAATGTTTGACTTGTCCATAGGGTTTCAGGTTTGATCCCCGTCTGGGATAGTGTCTAAGGTAAAAGAAGTGTCTAGACTCTGATTGCTGGTTCTGTTTTCCTTGGAATATTTTAAGGCATTACCCATATAATTGAAGTAGGCAGGGAAGAAATCCATGACATTGGTTCACCTATCTGATTCCTTACATATTTTTGATACTCTTCCATCTGCAAACACCAAAGCGTCAGTACCCCTCCACTGGGAAGATATCCAGACTCCAGTTGACAAAACCAAAGCCTTTGACTACTACTGTCCACCTAACGCTCCATTTGGCCCTGTGCAGTTCACTGAGTATCCCCCAAACCCTGATCACAAACCCTGGACCTTGGAAGACTTGCAGTAGTACATCTTCCCAAACGCCCAAAGGAACCCTACCAGATTGTCAATGACAGCAAAGCAATCACTATTTACCCTTTGATCTTCAACAGTAAATACAACAATCCTGCTGCCTACCTGATCCCTATGGAACCACCCCCAACACCCAAACCAACCATCTCAACCCCACCCACTTCTGATGCCACTGGCCAGAGTAGTCATGTCATGAATGCTTCCTTAAACATTATTGACAACAATTTAATTTCATTTAAAGAGGCATAATCTTAGGCCTCTTCTTCTGCTTTTGGATCATCTAAAGGGATTGGGTTATTAAGTAGTATCTGTTCTGTATTATCTCTTGCATTAATCCCGGAAATGGCTTCCAAGCCAGTATTGACAGCAATGAATTTCAAACCTGGGTTGTCTTTTGATTTAGTAGAGACAGATTTATATAAAACTAACGTTAAATTGACTTTGAACCACTTTTTACCTTCAAACCAGCTCTCTAGCCAATCAAGGCTTGACAACGTCAATTTAAATTGTCAAGGATTTACGCCTGCTGACGTTGACAATAATGGTGAAGCGGGCAGTCTTCTGTGTCTGGTTTTGGGTCCTTTGCTTGCCGCTCCTTCCATTTTTGCTTGCCAAGCCCACATCCTGGCTCCCACCTTCTGTGGGGTTGAGTACTCTCCATCCCATTCATGCCAGAAAATGAAGGGATAAGATAAGGAAAATATGTGCTTTGATTAAGAAAACTTTACAAAAACATAAGGAAATAACTACCTTCCCCAGTTTTTGAAGATTCCAACTGCCAAATCCCCACATCACATCTCTAACTTTCCCAAACTCCTTTTCTCATATTATTTTTGCTACCAAGCTATAAAAAGCTGGTAATAACCATTTCAGTATTTTTTCAATCAACAAAGTCTACATTCACCCAAGTGATTGTTTGTTTATCTTTTATTTTGACTTAAACCTCTAAATTTCCAAGCCATGAAATTACCCAAGACTCCTGTTATGGAGTGGCTTGGGTATAAATGGTTACTCTGGATGGTCTTGATTATAACGGTGTTCACCAGTGTTTCCATAGGTTCTTGTGCTGATTTGGGTACAGCACCAGAGTCCCAATTTCTTGACAGCTCCTGGCACCGTGTGATTCCGGGCGTCTGGTATACTGCCACTCCTCTCTTGAATAACCCACCTGTCTGGGAAGAAACCAATGTTTATGGTTCTACCAACCAGGTTTCCAAGCCTCAAGTTTTGTGTCTGTTGGCTTCAGCCTTTTTGTTGTGTTATCTAGGTGTGTACTTCTTCTGGGGCGTTTAAATCCCCTGCTAGGCAGGTACCAGCTCCTTGGAGAGTTATTCCATCCAGGGATGGTCTCATTGCCTGTGGGTTCCCTGGTAACAGGATTGAATCCCTCTGCCATCATTCACCACCTAGGGAGTTTACTCCCTAGTGGGTGGGTGCCTGACAAGTCAATTCCTGGATGTGCTTTACCTGGCGTTTGCAGGATTGATTGACTCTGCCTTGCCAGTGGCTGGGCCCTGGGCTGTGGCTGGGAAGGCCCTTTCCTACCTGGTAAAGTTAGATCCCATCATCTGGTGGGCTATGCCTAGACCTGCTTTGACTTCTCCCTCACCTGCTGGAGCTCCACAGTACTCCTGGTATCCTGACATTATGATAATCCACCCCAAACTTGGTAACCTGGGCCCCAAGATGTTATTAGTACTAGGGGCTACTTGTATACTTATTTTTATGATTATCACTTATTACTGTTATTTGTGGATATCATATCAAATCTCCTTCATGTGGTAGAGAATGAACCACACCTTGGATGATTCCAAGGATGCTCCAAAGAGCAAAGACCTGACCACAGAAACCTCCTTCCAATTACAGAACATCATTGTGAAACAAACCACCTCCAATGTGACCATGCCCCAGACGGGCAAGCTCTGCCTAGAGGAAGCTAGAAGAGCCATGCCAGTACTGCAACTACAATTCCTAGCCAATTCTGCCGCCTACCCCAACAACACAGTCAAAGTCTTGGTAGTAGCCTCCATGCTAACAGGGGATGTCCTAGACTGGTTTGGCAAGGCCACCACCAACAACGTAGAGTTTTGCTTAGACTATGCTCAATTTGAGGCTGAACTTATGGCCACAGGAAAGGACCAGAATACCCAACAGTTTGCCTTCATGACTTCTGTTGGAGTTCAATCAAAACAGCCGCCCACTTCAGACCTATGTAGAAGAGTTCATCAAACTACAGACCCATGCTATTCTGGACAACAAATTGACTGCCATCCTATTCAGAAAGGGCGTGAACCAAGGTTTAAAGGACCTCCTCAAGCACCCACCCCCACAATTGGGTTAGAAGAACTGATTTTAATCTGCCAAGGACTAAGCTTAAACCAAGAAACCCACGGCGCCACCCCCATGGACCCCAAGTGACCAGAAGCCCCACTGCAGCCAGACCAGCCATGACACCCAAGGAGTTGCAACAACATTACAGAGATGGGTTGTGTTTCCACTTCAATGAAGCAGGGCACCAGACCATGGCCTGTCCCAGAAGAAACCAAACTTCAGGCTCCCTTGCCCAATTAAACACTACCTCCCAGTCTTATAAGTATATCATAGTGACCCTAGAAGTAGGAGAAAAAGTATTTCACAAAAAGGCTTTCTTAGACACAGGAGCTGATGAAAGTTTCATTGACCCCACATTAGCGTCCAAGCTGGGACTCACTCACTCAGATACTCAATTCCAAGTCACTATGGGAAACAGTTCAACTGACATTGGCCAAGAATGTAACCAACACCTTGAGCTGAAGATTGGGCAAAACACTTACCCATTGTCTGTTATCTTGTTGAGAGGATTACCACACCCATTGATACTTGGAGACTCCTGGGCTGACAAGCATGGTGCAATCCTGAACTATTGTGACCAAACCTTAACCCTGGGAAATGGCCCTAACCCCAACACTGTACCCGGTCGGCTAAGCCAACATATAGTACCCCCCACAAAACTCATGACCATGCAATTGGACCCTCGTTCAGGGGAGCTGCCCTCAGCCCTCAAGAAATGGGCCAGTGTCTTAAGCAAAGAGGCAGCAACTCAACTACCTGAGCACTCTATCTACAACCACGCCATTGATTTACTCCCTGATACACAACCTAGCCACAGACCCATCTATAGTTGCAACCACAAAGAACAAGTGGCCTTGAAAGCGTACATTGAAGACATGACCAAGAAATGATTTATCCAAGTCTCAAAGGCCCCATGCTCTTCTCCCTTACTATTTGATGGGAAGAAAGATGGGGGAATGAGACCTTGTGTAAACTATCAGAAGCTGAATAAAATCACAGTAAAAAACCAATACCTCATATCTAATGCCAATGATCTATGTGACGTCTTGACTGGGGCACAAGTATACTCTAAGATTGACCTCTGAGACGCTTTTAACCAAATCCAAATCAAAGAAGGCAATGAATATAAAACAACTTTCAAAACTTGATATGGACTCTATGAATACCTGATCATGCCTTTTGGGCTATGTAACGCCCCAAGCACTTTCCAGAGGATGAGTAACTTGGTCCTTGGAGAATACCTTGACCAATTCTGCATGGCATATCTTGACAACATTCTAGTATATAGCAAAACACATGAAGACCACCTCCGCCACCTGGACCTCATCTTGGGGAAATTAGCAGCAGCCAACCTTCACATCAAACTCAAAAAGTGTGAGTTTTTTCAACCTGAAGTAGAATTCTTGGGCTATGTGGTACAAACTGGGGGATTTGCCATGGCCCAAAATAAAGTGGACGCAGTCACAGCCTGGCCTATCCCCACATACAGAAAAGATGTCAGAAGCTTTCTAGGGTCAGCAAACTAATGCAGGGATTTCATGAAAAAATTTCCTAGATTACTCTGTCCCTGATCTTCCTTTGCTTGGACAAAGTCCAGTTTGAGTGGACCCCTGACTGTGTTGTTGCCTTTGAAGTCCTGAAGTTGGCCTTTACTTCTGCGCCTGTGTTGGCCATGCCTGACCACACAAAGCTGTTCATCCTGGAAAGCAACACTTCCAACTTTTCCCTGGCAGGGGTGCTTTTTCAGGAAGGAGGGGATGGTATGCTACATCCTGTAGCATTTTTTTCCAAAAAGATGATCCCTACCAAAGGAAATTATCCTATATATGATAAAGAAATGCTAGCTATAATGAAGACCCTGAAACACTGGCACAGATACCTATGCAGTGCTGAGCACCCATTAAAGGTCCTAACAGACCACAAAAACTTGATTTACTTCTTCAAACCACCTCAGCTTAACCAACAACAACTGAGATGGGCTCTAAAACTGGCAGACTATGTACTAGAAATTGACTATAAACCTGGCAAAGTAAACATTGTCCCAGATGCCCTAAGTAGAAGAGCCAACCTGATCCTGTCCTTCACTGAGTTGAGAGATCACAACACCCATACCCTGTTGGATACAACAATTGGAATAATACAGCTAAACTACCTGAAAATTGTTGCTAAGAAAGTGGTTGTATTAGAAGCCCAGGAAAAAGATCCTTTTGCCAAGATCATGGTTTCAGAACTCTCAACACAACTAGACAGCCCCCTGTAAAAAAGAGGTTACTCACTAAAAGAAACCACCCTACTGTTCCAAGGAAGAATCTATGTACCAGAATGATTGGCTCAGATTTCTGTCCTGAAGAACTATCACAACTCAGAACTAGCCGGTCATCTGGGCTGCCACAGAACCCTTCAAAGCATCAAAAGGAATTCCCTGTGGCCCAAGATAGACACAGATGTTATCTACTACATTGAAGGCTGTGAGACATGCAGGTGCACCAAAACAAGACTTTCTAAACCAGAAGGTCTCATCTGCCCCCTAGACATTCTTTCAGGCCGCTGGAAATCAGTATCCATGGATTAAATAGTTGAACTCCCATCCTCCAAAGACTATAACACAATTCTAGTGATGGTTGATTGTTTCCTAAAATGGCTTACTTTGTTCCCATCACTACCAATTGCACTGCTGCTGAAACTGTCTGTCACTTTTGTTGTGAATGCTGCTATTCACTATGTTTCAATTTTGCCTTTGGTGGGCCATTTCAAGGACAAATCTCTCTCTTTTACTTTTGCCTCTCAAAATAAGTCTATAGCTGAATTGGTGTGGAATCCCTGGCTTTATGACTTGAAAATTCAGCCATCAATTTTTATTGGAAATTAGAAAGATATTTGGAATAACTTGATGATTGGCGCAAATGTTGATGCATTGGTCAAATTGGTGGCACTAAAGCCAAAGTGCTCCAAGAATTAATAATGATTCTTCCTGACTCAAAATCAAAAGGCCAGTCTTTCTAAATCCAATTCAAAATAAGTATCCACTTCAATCAATCCAGCAGTGCGGTGGTGCCACCCCAAAATATCCAAGTGCTCCATAGGGGCTGAAAACTTGGTCACTAATACACTTTTATGTGCTTATCCCAAGCATCATAACCACAATAATGGTTGGCTTATGGGTTAACCCAGTTCTGCCTATATTGGCTGGGGTTGAACCCCAAAAAAAACTCCTTGATATATTTTCCATATGTTATATTATTATACTATCAATGAAGTGGATCCCACCCATAGGACATGGGATGGATGGACTGGTTTTCAGGAAGAAAGCCACAATAGTAGCTTGACATTGCAGCTGGAATCATGCTCACCTCAGGACAAGGTCAGGATCAGAAATGATGTAATAACAATGACTCCATAATGGAGCGTTGGGCAAGATGTCTTTTGGGTATCACTATCCAGTAAAGCCCCAATACACAGGCCAGTCCGGCCCTAGGATTCATGGGTCAACTGCCCATGAGATAACAATCCTATAAAAGGATATTTTTCTAACAATAATAAAGATTCAACTCTTGCTCTCTTCAACTTTACTCTTTATTAAGATTTATCTGTGTTTAAAGATAGTAAGACTGTGTTTTGGTCTGCCTAGATAAGTAAAAGGTATTTTTGAAGTTGATAACTGTGTATTGACATCCTTAGTCTTCATAAAAGGAACCAATACTCTCTTCCCTTATAGTGAACCTTTCTATTCTCTTCTTCCCAAAGTTGAGATTCAGTGCTCACTACAAGGGGAAAAAATCAATACATGTACCCCTTCTTCAAAACAAGCAAAATGTCCCAAGAACCCACAGATACCACACCAGCTTCTGAGCCCATTTGCCGCACCTCCAGTTCCTTCTCTGATGTGGCTGCCCCAGTAGAATCTATGACTCTTTCTGTTGAGGATATTACCATTGGCAATCATGCTATAGTAGTATACCAAGCTCCATTAACTCTACCCTGCAACAGAGTGGCACATGTTTTTCAGTCTCTCCTATATGGTTACCAAGCCAGTCTAACTGGTAATGTAGACTCTGCCTGCTCTCTGTTTTATTGAGCACATAATCAGGATGACCTCTTCCTTGAATACAAACGCCTTTGCAGTATCACTACAGCAACTTTCATGAGTCAGAATCTAGACCTCACATACCTCAAGGAATACATTACAAAAATCCTTTTGCCCACAACCTGTACTTCATAAATGGTTATCTCTTGTCAGCAGATTTTATTGCAAGACCTTGACATACATGCAGAAAACGCATCAAATAATTATGCCAAACTGCTCTGTCAATTAGAGATCTTGTTTACTGAAGCATTCAAGGCCATTATGGCTAACCAACACCATTTGGGTTGGACTCAAACCAGATTGGAGACCCTGACTCGCGAATTGGACAAAAACCTTCCTAGAATTATTGAAGCGCACCTTTGAGATCACAGTCTGACCACTGAATGGATTGAAGCGGCAAACCGTCGCTGTTGTCAGATTGAGGAAACCACAGCTGCGTCTTCCACTCCTGTACACGGTCCTACTTCTCACAAAATAAGAGAAATACAGGACAAGGTCAAATTGCTACAGACCGCTGTCAGCCACGTCACCACTTTGGCCATGTTTGACGGTCAACAAATCCACATTACTGCCCTTCAGACCAATGTTGATGACATCATGAATTCTAATAACAAATTGTTTGGTCAAATTGCTGAGCTACAGAGTCAAGTAGACCTACAGCAACAACAGATCAACAATTACCAGTCCGCTCTTGAAATAGCCCAAGAGGAAATTCAGAAATTTCACCAATACAAGGCCAGTAGAGCCAGATGGGAAAGCTCTATCATGGAACACATTCAAAGTCTGGAGGAAAAACCAAGCTATATGAGCTATAAGCCTCTTGAGATATTTCAAAGTGAACTAGGTTATGAATCTACTTCCGCCAGTACACCCATGGCAGAGCAGCTTCCCATTCCAAACATCATGATGGCAATGTTGTCTAATCCAAGTAATAGCAGACAGGCTCCTCTTCAAAATACACAGTATAGAAATTTGCCTTCTCAAACTTCCTTGCAGACTCCACCTCTACAGAGTACTGGCAAGAGATTCAAGGTTGATGTACTTCCAAAGTTTGACCGCCAAGGAAACGTACACACCTTTTTGAGACTATACAAGATGGCAACAGTAGGAGCGCCAGATACTGAGAAAGCATACCTAATTATTAATCTACTTGATCCTATGAGTAGAGATATAATCATGCCAAGTCTTCCTGCTGGCAACATTACATACCAGGACGCTAGAAGTGCCATTCTGAGAGAATTTGGAAGTACTTTTTGCATGATAGAACGGAAAGATCTCTTCTCTGATATTGAGTTCAAGACCAACAAGACGCTTTCCAAATTTGCTGACCAATTTTATAATGAAGCCCAAGTCCTCCTAGGAGCCAGTGCAATTGTAGAACACAACACCAAGTTGGCAATGAAGAACGCTGTAAAACCTTATCAGGAACTTTATTGGGCAATGAACCTCTTCCTGGGTCAAGAGTTTACCATAGTGCAGATGTTGGACTATCTCTGCTGTTTGGAAGCCACCCACAATGCGCCCAATAAGGAAAAACCCAAATATATTTGTCCTGTCAACACTAGCACACCAGCAACTGGTAGTACCAAAGTACGCCAAACTCAAGAGAGATGAATTCCTCTCACAGATATTACTTACTACTGCTGTTGGAATAAGGGACACTACGCCACTAAATGCCCTAATGGACAAAAAGTGCATGTGGTCTACGTCCCCGCTGAAGAACAGGGAAAAGACCAAGCTCAGTAGAAGAGGGATATTCTACTGAGCTTGAAATCAACATCCCTCCCAATAAACCAGTTATGCTAGTCTCTCCGCCAGCGCTTTGCAACAACGTTACAACCGCCGCGCTGGCTGATCTTAGTCTGCCACACCTTTACAAAACCAATGTGATCACTACTGAATTATTTGTCAAGGATTAGCCTAATGATCCCCTTCACCAGGTTGTTTCAAATGATGTTTGTGCTGTCTTAACCCAAAGTCAAAAAGCGGCTTTGGAAGAAGAGGGAGAGACCATAGTAGCCCGGCCATACGCACAACAAATTATGGAGATGAATTCAGGTGAACCTCTTCAATCTGAAGATACCCCTGTTTGTAAAATGTCAGTATTGCGCTGCCTTTCAAAGAAATGGCAAGTCACTACCCCGGTGTTATTGATTCTTTAATGCAGTTTGTTGAAGCAATAAATAATCCTTCAATCCACTTAGTAAACAAAAATTCTACCTATTCTGATTGCACATATTGTTACATTTTGGTCAACAAAGTCAAGGTCTGAGCCATAATTGACAGCGGCGCTCCGGTCAATATAGTGTCCACCACTTTGGTTAAACAACTGAAAATAGCGCCCAATTTAGACTATTGTAAACAATATGGCAATGTGGGACCAACACCCACTGTTTCCCAAGGAATGTACAGTGCACTGCCCTTAAAATTTAGATCTCTTGCAGTCTCCTCCCCTGCTATTCTGTTTCCCCACAGAGATTTTGACATCCTCATAGGTACTCAATTTATGCGGAACTTTGGTGCCAAGATTGACTTTCAAGAGAATGTCTTAGAAATCCTAGGTCAGAAGTTACCCATATACTATACACTGGATGGTATAATTACTGAGACTAAAAGGTGCAACTACATAAATATTGCATATCAGGATGGCATCATACCAGTGTGGTTTTACCAAAGTGGGAAAAAGATCTCAATGCCACCTACCCAGATTGAGGAGAACAAAGGAATTCCCTTAAGAGCATATAAGACTTATGAGATAAAGCTGGGTGACCAGCATATTCTTGAGACCAAATTGACACTTGAAATTCCTGAAGGGCTATATGGTGAGATTGAACAGCCATACCAAAGATCTCGTCTAGAACCATCAGTATGCCCAGGAATAGTCATTCCTGGTCACAAGGAAATCCAAATATTAGCAGCTAACCTCACTACTAATACAATTCATGTCAAAAAAGGACAGGTCATTGCATTTCTCCATCTTTTGCCCTCTGAGGAAATTGCCAGATTTGAGAATTTTGGAAGTCTAGCTGACATGGGACTACCTGATACCAAACCACCAGTATGTCTAATTATTCTTTGATATACTCTTGTGGAATTATCTACTTCAGAAAAGGACGCCATAATGAAGCTATTTGGGAAATACAAGTCTATCTTTGCCAAGGACAACTTTGACTTAGGCTGCGCAAAAAATGTTCAGCATCATATTGATACAGGAGACACACTGCCCATACAAATGAGACCCATAAGAAGATCCAAGGCAGCAGATGAAGTTTTTATAGACAAAGTAACAAAGCTCTTGAAAACAGGCATGTTGGTACCCAGCTGCAGTCCTTGGGCATCACCAATTCTTAAGGTAAAGAAGAAAGATAGCCCCAACAGAGTGGTCATTGACTATAGGAGATTAAATCTTATTACCAAAAAGGATTCATATCCCCTACCTTGTATTGACGGCGCGTTAGACCGGCTTGGTGGTGAAAAATACTTTTCTGCAATGGATCTCATCAGTGGAACCTGGAAGATTGACCTCCATCCTGAAGACCAAGAAAAGTGCGCTATTATAACTTCACAAGGATTATATCAACCCACCAGGATGCCGCAAGGACTATGCAACACGCCAGCTACTTTTCAACAGACAATGGATTCTATACTTGGTGATCTCAAGTTATCATGTGTGTTGGTTTATCTTGATGATATTAATGTCTTCTTGAAAACATTTGGTCAACACCTTGAACACTTGGAATCAGTATTCAAACGCCTTTCTAACGCCAATCTGAAAATTAAGCCACATAAATGCCAATTCTTTAAGGAGCAGCTAGAGTGTCTTGTATTTATAATAGATGCCAAAGGTCTAAGCCCTCAGAAGCCCAAGATAGTTGCCATGGTGAAATGCCACCGCCTAAAAGCATGAGAGATGTGCAAGTTTTCCTTGGGATGGTTGGATACTACCGGTGATTCATTCCAAATTTCTCTAAGTCTGCCAGCCTGCTCTTTCACTTAATTAAAGCTGATTATAATTTTGTCTGGACAGAGGAGTGCCAGATAGCTTTTGACAAACTTAAACAACTACTGGCAACCGCACCAGTATTGCACTATCCAGACTTTGGTAAAGAGTTTATTGTTCAAACCAATGCATCCCTTGCCACAGTAGGAGCTGTTCTCTCACAACTTGATGAAAATGGTGATGAACACCCAGTGGCCTATACTAACAGAGCCATGGATATTCATGAACACAATTACAAAGTAACAGAAAAGGAATGTCTTGCAGCTAACCATGTGTGCATACAATTTTGTGTTTATCTCCATGGCACACATTTCAGAGTCATAACAGATCACTCTTCCTTGTGATGATTACATAATCTCAAAGAGCCCGAGGGCCGCCTTGCCAGATGGACCCTAAAACTTCAAGCTTATGATTATGAGATACATCATAAAGCCAGCGTGGCACACCAAAATGCTGATGGACTTTCATGCTTACCAATGATTAATGCCATGCTTCCAATGGCTGACCAACTGTTTGACAAGATGCAACTCAGAGATTTTAAGGACAAACTGCTGGAGATAAAAAACATCTTGAAACTCTCAGTTAAGACTGTGTTGTAGAAGACAATAAATTGTTCAAAATTAAGAATGGCAAAAAGCTTATTTTTCCAAAGCCCTCCAAAAGAACAGACCTTATTGTTCAAGCGCATTGAGAAGTAGGCCACACTGGCCTGATGAAGACTCTGTTGCAGCTCAAAGAATCATACTTCTGGGAGTCAATGCAGTTTGACACACACAATATCCTTGGCGCTTGCATAGAATGCCAACTCAACCAACCTCTCAACAAGAAGCTCTGCTACAATTTGATGAAGCCAAACTTTGCTTGGCACACTGTCTCAATTGATATAGTGGGCCCTCTTCCAGCAAACAGCCTTAATACCTGATACATTATTGTCACAATTGATCATCTAACCAGATGGATGGAAACCAAATCTCTCAGAGATCTTGGCGCCTTGTTGACTGCTAAATTTATTTTGGAGCACATAATTCACCGGCATGGCTGTCCACAATTTATTCTAACAAATAATGGGACAAACTTTACTTCTCAATTCATTCCAAGGCTTAATGAACTCATGGCAATAAGAGGAGTATTATCAACGCCCTATCATCCAGAAACTAACGGATTAGTGGAACAAGTTAATGGCACTTTGGTGCAAATAATCCAAAAGCTGGCTATCCATAAAACCTTGCAATGGTCTTCTTTCTTGGGAGCAGCTTCCTTTGCCTACAACATCTCAAAACACTCAAGTACAGGGAATTCTCCTTTTAGCCTTTGGTACGGCTGCCAGCCCGCCTTGCTGCCCATTCTATATTCCCTTGTAGATGGTAGCAGCAAGGTGGATCCCACAATGTATATGACACAATTAGCTGATACCCTTGTGAAGTTACAGGCCCTGGCATATTCTAATACTGTTTCAAAGAAAATTGCAAGTAAAGACAGTACAGATACCTCCAGACTGGCATCCATTGAGTATAAGGTTGGTAACATTGTAGCATACTGTGATACTCATGGGTTTGGAAGAACTCACAAGTTAACAGCGTTGTGGACTGGCCCCTTTGAGATTATTGAGAAGACATCCACATAGGCTTTCACAATTAAGAATACAGACACAAAGCCATAGTCAACAGAGTACATGCTAAATACTTGAGATCACATTGCTTAAATTAATTAACGTTTGTATCTATCATATGTTTATATATTTTAAATCTGTTTATTGAAAATAAGCATGATACAATAAGAATACCACCCAACAATTGCACTACTGATCCAAATTGGTTGAAGGACTACCTTCTTCTACTTCATTGTTCTCTTGGTCCTCTTCTTCTTCTTCCTTGCTTGTCAATATATGATCACTGATATCCTTAGTCTCAGTTTGAAATATACGCCAGGGAGAAACCTCTACAGAAATTCTCTTGCTATGACGGGCATAATGCCAACTAGAACTGCAGGTAACGCGCTTTCTTGAAGATACAGGATGTGTCTGACGTGGAATTTACTCTTTGTCTTCTTCAACCATGGTTGCAGAAGCATCCACCCTACGCTGACAAGAACCAATGGCCAAACTGGTGTCAAGCTTCCGCCAAATTTTTGCCATTACCAGGATACAGCGAGCCCACGTACGCTGCTTGTAATGATCTAAGGAGCTCCAACGCATAATGGGAAGTTCAATCCAAAAGCAATTATCCAAAAGACAACCCAATCTAGAGATAGGGGTATACCACGCAGCCAGAATCAAGCAATCCGCTAAAATATCTTCCATGTTGTCATACATTGGAGGGAATTCCACTTTTGCTATGAAAAGCTGACAGCAAGCCTTGTCAAGACAGCAATTCATGTCAGAAAGAGTAAAGCAAGGAATACTATCCTTATTAAACATTGCATGAGCTCCCAGTAATGCCATTTGAGCAACCACTATGCCATAATCACCAAGGTGAAGATTTGAGCTCACACAGCCAAATGTCACACCAACCTGACGTTCTCAATTATCCTGAGAGCTTATCTGCAAGGTATGCTCAAAATCAGGAATTGTGAAAACTTCCACGCTCCAGCTCATGATCACTAATTTGCAAAATTGAAATGCAATAATTTTTTCCAGGACGTCAGTCATAAAATCTGGCAAGACCTTGGCGGCGTCTAACTTGCTAACGGCGTAGTTGGAGAGACATGCATATTCATAACTGTGGCAATAAGTGTAACCTTTTCTTAGCCAAGTTGGTACATTGCTCTCTTAATGCAATTTCAAAACTCAAAAGAACAACTCCTGCAGAATTTCTGCCATATTAAAAAAGACTGTGCTGGCTTGGCCAATTTCTCAAAATTAGGCTGGCGCCGCAAATCAATGCCAGAAGTCAAAACGTCAGAAGAGACCTCAAAGAAAGACTGGCTGGAGACCTCCGGTTCGTAAATCACATTCATGTGTTCTCCTAGTTTGAGACCCAGACCCTCTAAATAAGACTGACCTGCCGCAGTGTCAATATCTATTGACTCTACCGTACCAACCAATGTGGCGTCAAAAGTAGGGGCAACAGATAACTTTGACATGGTTTCCTCTAGTTCACCAAAGTATTGAGTAATTATCTTTCAACGTGTTGAAGACTTTTTTGCCAAGTATCTCCTTAGCTGAACATCATCCAAGGTCTTCATGTACTCCTTCTCAAGCGCTCTGGCATCTGAAGAGTTGCTTTTGGTATTGCTAATAACACTGTGGTTGTCTGCCATCTTCTTCTTTCTGTATTGTCAAGTCAAGTGGGGGAAATATGAAATCCCTGGATTTTTGACTTGACAATTCAGCCATCAATCTTTTGATTGGAAATTGGAAAGATATTTGGAATAACTTGATGATTGGCGCAAACGTTGATGAATTGGTCAAATTGGTGGCACTAAAGCCAAAGTGCTCCAAAAATTAAGAATGATTATTCCTGACGCAAAATCAATAGGCTGGTCTGCCTAAATCCAATCCAAAATAAGTATCCACTTCAATCAATCCAGCAGTGCGGTGGTGCCACCCCAAAATATCCAAGTGCTCCATAGGGGCTGAAAACTTGGTCACTAATACACTTTTAGGTGCTTATCCTAAACATCATAACCACAATAATGGTTGGCTTATGGGTTAACCCAGTTCTGATTTATTGGCTGGGGTTGAACCCCAAAAAAACTCCTTGATTATTTTTCATATGTTATATTATTATACTCTGCAATAGAGTGGATCCTACCCATAGGACATGGGATGGATGGACTGGTTTTCAGGAAGAAAGCCACAATAGTAGCTTGACATTGCAGCTGGAATAATGCTCACCTCAGGACAAGGTCAGGATCAGAAATGATGTAATAACAATGACTCCATAATGGAGCGTTGGGCAAGATGTCTTTTGGGTATCACTATCCAGTAAAGCCCCAATACACAGGCCAGTCCGGCCCTAGGATTCATGGGTCAACTGCCCATGAGATAACAATCCTATAAAAGGATATTTTTCTAACAATAATAAAGATTCAACTCTTGCTCTCTTCAACTTTACTCTTTATTAAGATTTATCTGTGTTTAAAGATAGTAAGACTGTGTTTTGGTCTGCCTAGATAAGTAAAAGGTATTTTTGAAGTTGATAACTGTGTATTGACATCCTTAGTCTTCATAAAAGGAACCAATACTCTCTTCCCTTATAGTGAACCTTTCTACTATCTTCTTCCCAAAGTTGAGAATTGGGAAATACAATTGTGTGGTTTCTTGACTCTGCGCAACTCACTTTCCCCACTCATGCTTGTGGCAAGTGATCCTACTGTCCTGGTATTGTTTGGTGGTATTACAAACAACTATATATTAAATTTATTATTCACCAATAAAAATTAAGTTCTATTCACATTTTTGGGCAACCACCAGAATTAACTCATTCTGCAAGTCAACTTACTATATGTTGGCAATCAGAATTAAAATATTTTAATGTTGACAGCATTGAAAAGTCAGAATTAAGTTTTAACTCATGCAGACTACTAAATGTTGACACTTTTTTAATAAGCAGAAACATGTTTCCTGATCATTTTACTTAATAAAAATTAAGCTTCAAGATTTTTTTTAGGGTAATGTGTCAACATAGATTTTAAAAAGTCCATGAAAAATTATACATGACAAAAGAAAATTTCATAAAAATACACTTTTATTTTATTTTACTATGAAATTAGCTATCTTTACTATAATAAATTTTTTCCACTTATAAAAACAAAATAAAATCCAATACACAAAAAGATACCAATTAAAAAGTTACATATTGTGGCAAAATATAACAATCAGAAACAGTAATAAAAAGTTTTCTATATTGAAAACTACAAAAAACATATAATATACTAGTAAAATACCAATATAGGCCATGTAATACAGTCTAAAGCATCAAACTATCAATAGAAAATCAATGATTTTATAAAGACAGTATCATAAATTATTAATGAGTTATTTAGAATAACTATTTATTTAAAAATATTATACTTAATATACAAGAACTATATAAAAAATTAGGCAATACTCAATAAATTTAACTGAAAGCTAGACTTTGATCACCTGGTTGCCATTAAGAACTGTGGCAATCTTCTTGATGTATTCCCCAATCTCTGAAAGCTTATATTTGGCCTTGACAACGTCCTAGATCTTCTCTTGATACTGTTTCTCTTTGGTGTTTCTCTTCTTCTTGGATGGGCGGTTCTCAATATCTCTGATAGATGCAGCAGTCTTCTGCTGTTGGACTTTGAGGTGCTTGTAGAAGGTGTTGTATCTGGGCTTGATTCCAAAGGAGGACTTTATATGCTTATGCCAGCCCTCCAAAGATGAAGTTGTTTTTATCTCATCCTTAAGAACTTCCTGGTAGCAGTTCCAACTGGCTTTGGCTCTGGGCTTGCTCTGGCTCTTAGTGACCTTACGTCCAATCCACTGTGGTTCATAATATTCAATGAAAGGGTAGAAGGCAATATCATGTTTCTTGGCATATGGATCCTGGCATAGTAGCTCAAAGGCTTGTCCAGCATGCTCTGGCTTTACAAAGGCTAGTGCTACAAACTACTAATTAAGAACTTGCACTTTCCTGATGTATCTAGATGGTGGAGCTTGCTGAGATCAGGTGGACCCTTTAGTTGCCTGTTGACAGCCTGTCAATAATGAAAAACCTCCCCTGGACCTCACCATCAAAGGTATTTACAAAAGCGTTATACTGGGCAGTTTCATAGTCCATTATTATAGTTGAGGGTCCAAGTGCTTTATCTTGAGCTTCTTTTTCTGCAGCAAGGGTGGCTTCATCCTTTTCATCATCATCTGGGTTGGCTCTAGTGTTATGGCCAGGGGGACTCTTTCTATTACTGGGTAGAACTTTGATGCCCTCCTGAAGGATTTTAAAGGCCTTTGTGTAGATCTCTTCTGTTGCCCCAGGAAGCAGAAAGTAGGCAAATGTGAGCACCTTGCCTTCAATAAGGAAATGTACAACCCATAGTTGGTAAAAAAGGCGGGGCATACTGCAAAGGCACTGTCACATAACCAGGTCTCTGAATCTCTTAACTGCTCCAGGTTCTGTTGTGTAGCATAGAATATAATTCTTGCCTCTGCTGTAGTCCCATCATCATGTAAAAGAAATACCTCATCACCATTTAACATCTTTAATTCCTCTTTCAAGACTAACTCTCCTTGGAGCATGGCATATTTTGTATAGGGGAATAGATCATAGTAATTTTCATATATGTACTTCACTAACTGGTTGCAATCAGGGATGAGCTTCAGGTTCTCATTACTTAGGTGTGTGGTGGCCTTAACTTCCAGATCAGAAGCCTCAACATCTTTGGAGACTGGGATCATTTGGTAGAGGTACCACTTTAGAAGCTTTTCAATAAGATTGATTGGTGCATTGCATGTGTGCTCTCCTTTTTCACTAGTGACTTTATCCCGTCCTTCTGTATTGATCCTGGCAGCGCAGCTTCTATCTTCACATACATAATGCTTGCTTATTACTGCTATCTTATGATTGTTGCAATTGAAAACATAGCCATCACAGACTAAATTTGCACCTCCTTTGACAGACATTAGAGGGGAAACCCGAGGGAACTTCTTTGGGAGCTTAAAATCTTCTTTGAGGTTACATATATTGTGAACCTTTAGAGGATCTCATGGGCCAATTGGTGCTTAATGATAGTCAGACAGGTAATCATCAGGATCTTCTTTATTAATACTTGATGAGGAGGATGGAGAAACAGATTTGTTGGGTGGTGGAGGGGAATTATCTGGAGTTGGATTTTTGCGCCTCTTGGACTGGGATGAGCTTGATCCCTTTGAGCTTGATTCATCTGGGCTTGACTGGGGTTCTGAACTCTTGGGTATCTTCTTTCTTCCTTGCTTCTTTAGTGGAACCTCATCAGCTTCTGATTGGTACCAGCTTGGAGAAGAGGAGGGGGCAGGGGAGGGGAGGGCTCTTTGCTTTCAGGGTCTGGGGTCTTTTCCTTTGTCTTCTTTTTTTTGAGGGCTCTTTGGCTAGTTTTTTGTTGGGGTAGGGACTTTGGGCCTTTTCAGAGGCTTTGGGTACTTTCTTGGTTGACTTGGGGTTATTTTGTGGCTTCTTGGAAGATTTGTCCTGCAATAATTAGAGTAGAGTTCATAAAGTAAGAACAATTATGTAAAACATGAATAAAATTAAATAAAAATCACTTGTTTTAAATCTTATTATTAAGTAAATAGTTTATAGAAGTATAGAAAGTAATTTTATAGCTAGTTTATTAGTAAAGAATAGAAAAATCCATGTTTAAATAAAAATTTGACATTCTGGTAATCACAATAGTCAAAAATATTATATTTAGTTTGTCAGTGTCATGGCCTGGGTGACTCCCATGGGAACCTTTGGTTGAGGGGAAGGGTCAAGCCTGGAAGGCCCAGTAAATGATGGGGGCCATTCAATTCACATAATTGGCAGCAGTAGCCCAAGGACGCCACACTCCCATGTGGGGTATCACTTTCACAGTGAGCCCCAGCATGGTCAAATAGGCAAATCTAAGCTTACTGTAGTCATATGATGAAGCGGAAGGAATGAGAGGAAGCTCTCCTGTGGCAGCGCTCATGGTCAGGCTTGGCTGGGCAAGTTGTTGGAGCAGAGGAACACCAGGAAAGGAGGGGTGCAGTGTGGAAGCAGGAATTATTTCTTTGTCCAGCACTCTAAGAGATGAGGTAAAGGCTGGCGGTGATTGGTTGGAGGCAGCTAGAAGTTGCTCTGTTTCCCAGCGCTGGCGTTGTTACTGGAGGTACTCTCTGTTTGAAATCACCAGCAGTATAAAATTTATAATGTAATAAACCCCTGCAAAGTATAAATGCTCAGTGTGCATTAAACAACAAAGTTTATTAGATGAAGATGTGAACAAAGAAAAGGGATGCCAGTGTTTCCAGTTATATCCTGCCGGGAAACTGCAATTGGACTTACTGACAACTTCTTATTGGTTTTCAATGGGCTATTCTCAAGCTGGGCCCCATTAGTGACTCCTGATTTGTCATTTAGATGGATCCTTTCATTATTTTCACCCTGGGGAAGCTGGTAGGGGGATTTTGGTCCATTTGGCAACCCAAGTCCCCAATTCTGGGTTTCAGAGGGTGTGGGCCAATTAAAATCTTTTTTGCTTGGCTTTAGGACAGTTTCCAATTGCCCCCAGGCTTGACCTTGACCAGGGTTTGATTTGCCACTTGGAATTAAAGTTTCCTTTGGGTAAATCTGCGTAATCAACAAGGCAATCAATTGGTTGCGCAATTGCTCAATTGTAGGTATTGAACCTATGTAACATAGGGTTTTGTCTGGCCAATTCTGGGCCCTGACATCATCCCCCACCATAGTTGAGCTCTTACAGCTTAACTCTGGATGCCAGTCTTGTACGTAATCAGGAGGACACTAACATTGGCGAGGTTATCTTCAGGTTCCCAGGTATTCTCTTTGGGTGGGTAACTTTTCCATTTGATCAATTAGTGTAGTCGTCAATATCTCATCTTGTGGTCTAGAATCTGTTCAACCACATCTCTAGAAAGCTTCCTACTTTGAGTGGGGGGAGGGGCAGTGCAAACAACTTGATGAGGGTGTGAGGTACCTTTCTTCTTGGACAATAGTGATCAGTGAAAGACGTCATGGATATTCCAGTTAGACAGGAGCTCTAATCTGTAAGCTACTTCTCCTATGCGTTGCAAAACTATGTATGGTCCTGTTTTCCTAGGGCTGAGGCTTGCACATGGCGCTGGAGTCTTGATATTCCTGGCGCTGAGGTAAACCATGTCCCCAACTTCTATCAATGGTCCAGGGCTTCTCCTCTTGTTGGCAAAGTCTTTGTAGGTCTGTACGGCTTGCTTCAGGTTTTGGGCACACTCTTCTTGGGTAGTATGGATGGTAGCCACCCAATCTTGACCCTTAGGGTTGCTGGACTCTTCTGTGGGAAGGTGGTCCCAAGTAGGGTCAAATCTTTAGTTGGCCTTGAAGGGAGACATTCCTGTAGAACTGTGGTCTTGATTATTGTATGCAAATTGTGCCATGGGTAAGTGTTTGGTCCAGTTGTCTTGTTCTGCATTAACATAGCATCAGAGGTACTGTTCCAATACTTGGTTAACTCTTTCAGTTTGTCTGTTGCTTTGGGGGTGGTATGCTGTGGATAGTGATCTATTGATTCCCAGGTCTTGTAAGATTTGGGCCCAGAACTTGGATGTAAACTGGGAGCCACAGTCAGAGATAACTTCCTTGAGTAAGCCATGATTCATGAAAATGTGGTCCCTAAAGAGGGTGGCAGTCTCCTTGGCTGTCACTTGAGTGGTGGTAGAAATAAAGTAACCCATCTTTGTGAATCTGTCAACAATCACAAGTATGGCACTGTAGCCTTTTGACTCTGGGAGCTCTACTATATAGTCCATAGATACTGACTTCCAAGGGCCTACTGCAATTTGGAGGTGTTGGAGCAAGCCTTCAGGTTTTCCTTGCTTGGGTTTGGAGCAGCCACATGTTTCACAACCATTAATGTATGTCTCTATCTCCAGCTTCATTCTTGGCCACATGTACGCTCTTTGGATACCCTTTAAGGTCTTGGTGCGGCCCAGGTGTCCAGCCATGGGGGAGTTATGGTACTCCTTCAGAATCTCCAATCTCAGTGAACCTTCAGGTATGTAGGCTTATCCATTTAGTTTTAGGAATCTTCCGTGTAGTGAATAACCTGCTCTGTAATATTTGCTGGCAATGTTCTCAGCTAAGTCTTTCATGACAGTAATACAGTGCTTGTCCAGGGTCTGAGCATGTTGGATTTCTTCTTTCCTACTATCCAGGCCTAGGAATAAGAGCATGGGTTCCAGCATGTGTGGAGATAATAGTGATTAGGGGTTGAACTCCTCTATCTCTTTGGAACTGGGGAAAAAATCAGCTCTTTGACCCAAGGCGTTATGTACAATGTTTATCTTCCCAGGCTTGTAATTGATCTTCAGGTCGTAGTTGGCTAGGAATAGTGCATATCTGGCCTGACGTTGGTTGAGTTGTCGTGGTTTGAAGAAGTAAGCCAGGCTCTTGTGGTCTGTCATGATTTTCACTGGGTGGGCAGCGTCACAAAGGTATCTTCTCCAATGTTTCAGGGATTGGATAATTGCCAGCATCTCTTTGTCGTATATTGGGTAGATTCAGTTCTGGTGCAGTAAACTTCCTGGAGTAGTAAGCTACAGGGTGAAGCTTACTATCATGCCCCTCCTGAAGCAACACCCCCAGGCAAAGTCTGAGGCATCAGTTTCTACCACAAAGGGTTTAGTGTAGTTGGGAATAGCAAGGACCGGTGCAGAAACAAAGGCTTCCTTGAGTGTATTGAAGGCTGTGCGTGCTGTATTGTCCCACACAAAGGCGTGCTTTTTGGAGGTCAGGCGGGTCAAAGGAAGGCAGATGGAAGAAAAATTTGGACAAATTCTCTGCAAAAGTTTGTCAGACCCAAGAAGCTCCGTAATTCCTTACGGTTAGTGAGCTCTGGCCATGATGTGATGGCCTCAATTTTGTCTGGTGACATGGCAAAACCTCCTTTCAGGACATGGTAGCCAAGGAATTCTACTTTGTCTTGAAAGAATTCACACTTGGGTAGCTTTACAAATAATCCATGATCCTGGAGTCTCTGTATTACCATTTTTAGGTGTTTTGTGTGTTCCTTGGGAGTTTGGCTATAGATGAGGATGTTGTCTAGGTAGGCTACACAAAACTGGTCCTTGAGATCACCAAGCACTACGTCTACCATGGTTTGGAAGGTGCTGGGAGCATTGTAGAGGCTAAATGTCATAACCAAGTATTCAAATAGCCCTTGTCTTTTTTTGAAAGCTGTTTTCCATTTGTCTCCAGGCTTGATATGTATCTGATTGAAGGCGTCCCTTAAGTCAACTTTGGAAAAGATGTTTGCTCCAGAGAGCTGATCTGAAAGGTCTTAAGCGTTTGGAACAGGATAACGGTTCTTTACAGTAATCTTGTTGAGATTTTGGTAGTTTACACAAGGCCTCAATTCTCTGCCCTTTTTCTTGACAAACAGCAGGGGAGACAAACAAGGGGATTTGGATACGCAGATGTAGCCTTTCTTCAACATGGTGTTTAGGTATTCCCTGAGAGCCCCCTACTCTTTCATGTTGCATCCATATACAGGGCCATGTTTGGGCTGGGTTCCAGGGATCAAGTCAATAGCATGGTCAAACCTGGTGTGCTTGGGGAGAGCTGTGACCATGGTCTCAGATAACACTGATTTCTATCTCTCTAAGCAGGCAGGTATTTCTCCTTTGCAAGGCGCCACCACCATGCTGTTCAATAGGGGAGATGTTTGGGTGGTCACATAGGGTATCTTCCAGGTTAAACCTACATGAACAAATTGCACCTATTGGCTGACATAGTCAGTATTAAACTCATGCTCTACCCACCAATCAAACCCCAACATCACAGGTTGGGGCAGCTTGTCCATTACCAAGAATTTGACCTTGATCTGTGCAAGACCCAGCTTCATAATAACACTTCCTTTACTATCAAAGAAGGTGTCAGTAGACTTATTTCCTAGGGTGACCAGGGTGGTTTTATCTTCCAATTATAGTCCCAATTTTTCAGCTAAGTCTTGTTCAATATAATTGTGGATGGCTCCACTGTCCATCAGAGCTGGTATCTTCAACTCCTGGTCTGAATACAACAAGGTGGCTTGAATAATAGGTTAAGACTGAGAAGAGCTGTTTATTTCAGAAATAGTGGGGTTCTGGGCAGTGGAGCTTCTTGTAGGGCAGTCTTTGGACAGGTGGCCATTCTGATGGCAGTAGAAACATAAGCCTGCTTGTACATGGCACTGGTATTCTTCTGGGGCCATGTTCAGGCAAGGGCATTCAGCAGTTTGGTTTCCTTGTGGTTGGTAGTTTCTAGGGGGGCCCATACTGTTGGTGCTGGCTGAAATCTGTCCCGCGGACAATGGCTAGGAGTTTGTCCATGGGGAGGTTGCAGCGGTGATGGCACATCAGGTTGGCGTGGTGGTTATTCAGGCCATTTCTGAAGTGCAGGCCAGAGATGTTGTCAGGTACTTCAGCAGCTGCAGCAAGTCTCAAGAATCTCTGGATGTAAGCTTCCAGGTCATCTCTACCTTGGCTCAGCAAAGAAAGCCCATATATGCTTGTACTTTTGCTCCTGTGGGGGTGGTGGCGCTATTCATATGTTCCAGGAAGGCCTCATACAACAAGATCAAGTTGGGGTCCTCCTCCAGCAAGGTGAAGAAAACCTCTCTGGTGTCATCTTTCAACTGTGCTGCCACCATTGTCACCTTTTAGGCGTCGTCAAAATAGATCTCAGGATGGGCCCTGAACAGGGCGTTAATCATGACCATGCCTTTCTTGAAGCTGGCTAGGTCCATCTTGAGTAAGTCAGGGAAACTGGTGGGTGCGTAGGAGTTCTGGTTTGAAATAGATATGTTGATGTTCTGTACTTGTGCATTACTTGGGTGGGATTCAGGTCTAGGTTTGTTGTGAGAAATTGTGCGGCGGGTGCAAAACTGGTAGGTGTAGTAAGCTGCAATCATAAAAACAAACATACAAAGTGCCCCTATTATAAATTGGATATAGGGGCTTGGGCTTACAAGTTTGGATAGGGTTGACATACTGTCATGGCCTGGGTGACTTCCAGGGGAACCTTCAGTTGAGGGGAAGGGTCAAGCCATGAAGGCCCAGTAAATGATGGGGGCCATTTGCATCACATAATTGGCAGCAGTAGCCCAAGGACGCCACACTCCCATGTGGAGCATCACTTGCTTAGTAAGCCCCAGCATGGTCAAATAGGCAAATCTAAGCTTACTGTAGTCATATGATGAAGCGGAAGGAATGAGAGGAAGCTCTCCTGTGGCAGCGCTCATGGTCAGGCTTGGCTGGGCAAGTTGTTGGAGCAGAGGAACACCAGGAAAGGAGGGGTGCAGTGTGGAAGCAGGAATTATTTCTTGGTCCAGCACTCTAAGAGATGAGGTAAAGGCTGGCGGTGATTGGTTGGAGGCAGCTAGAGGTTGCTCTGTTTCCCAGCGCTGGCGTTGTTACTGGAGGTACTCTCTGTTTGAAAGCACCAGCAGTATAAAATTTGTAATAATGTAATAAACCCCTGCAAAGTATAAATGCTCAGTGTGCATTAATCAACAAAGTTTATTAGATGAAGATGTCAACAAAGAAAGGGGATGCAAGTGTTCTCAGCTATATCCTCTGGGAAACTGCAATTGGACTTACTGGCAACTTCTTATTGGTTGTCAATGAGCTATTCTCAAGCTAGGCCCCATTGGTGACTCCTGATTTATCAGTTAGATGGAACCTTTCATTATTTTTGCCCTGGGGAAGCTGGTAGGGAGATTTTAGTCCATTTGGCAACCCAAGTCCCCAATTCTGGGTTTCAGAGGGTGTGGGCCAATTAAAATCTTTTTTGCTTGGCTTTAGGACAGTTTCCAATTGCCCCCAGGCTTGACCTTGACCAGGGTTTGATTTGCCACTTGGAATTAAAGTTTCCTTTGGGTAAATCTGCATAATCAACAACACAATGGATTGGTTGAGCAATCGCTCAATTGCAGATGTTGAACCTATGTAACATAGGGTTTTGTCTGGCCCATTCTGGGCCCTGACAGTCAGCATAAAAACGCTTTAATTTTGACGTTAACATACTGACAGTCAGCATTAAAGTAGAAAAACACTATGTAAATCACTTATAAAGCTTGGTTAATATTTCCAGAGTTGGTTTTTTAAGTCCAAAATTTATTATTTTTTAATTTAAAAAATTTAAATTTTTGCATATGTAAATTATGAAAACTAAATAATAAGAATTGTAGAGGGAAGTCTAAAGTACAGTCCTTGGTACTTTGGCCTGAATTACCATACCATTGTATGTGTGCTTTTTGTTAAGCAGCAGTGTTTTACTAATAAACAAGTGAAGGTGTTGACATTAAGGCAGTCAGTGTTCTTTTATAGTAACTCTCCTATTAAATCTTGCTTAAATTATATCACTTTGTTTGCTAAGCCAAACCACTTTGTTGCAATTTAGGTGACACATCAATTTGACACAAAGTAACATTATAATTACATATATAATTTCTAGTTTTAACATATGCGTTTTGGCTTAAGTGGACTTCCGGAAATAAGCTATAGTTTATCCAGTGAGTTTAAAAAAACAGTAAATATCTAAATATTACAAAGAATGCTCTGAAAATTGGCATATATCTTTTTTTAAATGCTTATCTTATTCATTTTCAATAAAAACAGTAGTATAAAATATAAAAATAGTTATTTTTAGCATATTGTATAATTTATTAAGAAACTCATGGATTCTTATTTGGGGTCAACATCCAGATATTACTTACTGTTGTTGACCTTAATGTAAAAGTAAAAAGAAACTTACATTTTTATGGTAAATTATATTAGTTTTTTGGCTTGAAATTAAGCCTTTGTTTAAATGGTGTTGACATTATATATGTTCCTTTTTAATTTTGCAATTCCGACTTAATAATTCACTATGAAAAATTAGCTTAGTTTTGGAAATGCCCAATTTTGGCAGAAAAATACTAAAATAATGTCAACTTACTGAATGAGTTAATTCCGGAGGTTGCCCATTTTTGTATTTGTGTCTTCCAGTACTTTGGCGCCTTCCTCTAGCCACAACTAGTAGAGATTATTCATCCAGGGCCACAAGGTAATTATATAGCCTTCCCTGCCATCTAACCAAGACTTAGTACAAATAATCCTAAGGTTAGGATTCCCTGCTGTGTGTCTGTGCCACGCCTCAGAACATGAACTAAAATGGTGCTCACTACAGGGGCTGTAAGCCCCTTGGTTATCCCTTTTGCATCCACGTTTACAGGTCCTTTTCCTCCACCTATACAAGAGCCAACTTCACCTGAATTACCAGCCCTCCTATTGAAGAAGACATTGAAGACCCGCCTATTGTCCCTACTGTAAAGAACCTCAGAAATGGCCCCTGCCTAGTTGCTTAACCCATGGGTACCCCTGACTTAGAACAAGTCATGGTGGCAGCCCTTGGGATAGCCCGTGAAGAAGCCATCTGTGATTGTACTACAGTCATATTGGGCTGTGATTTCACAAAGAGGCTGAATTGTGATGAATTTCATAGGTTGAAATTCAAAACAATAGGATTGTCCTTGGAGAGACTTTCCAGCGTAGTAATGGATTGCCCAGGAATCAATTAGGCTGTACTAATTGAGGGCCAAAATTAATAATCTGAACAATTCAAATTATGAGACTAGGTGTCTCAAACCGTCTAATTAAACATGGAGGTTAATTAATACCCAGGAATCAATTAGGCTGTACTAATTGAGGGCTGTACTGAATAATCTGAATGATCCAGATTATGAGGCTAGGTGTCTCAAATGTAATTTATTAACTGGGAAGGTTAATTAATATATATACCCTGGAATATGATTAATGGGGATTTAATCATAGGGCCAAAATGGACTTGACTGTGTTAAGTAAAGACTTGTTGTCTCTAAACAGATTAATTAATTGGGAAGGTTAATTAATATATGCTTGGAATATAATTAATGGGGATTTAATTATATTGTTTAATTGCCTTGACTGTGTCAAGAAGTTTGGTTAAGGTTAGCCAAAATTAAACCCCCAAATTGTGGTTTAAAAGCGCTGTGTTAGCAAATTCATTGGGTTAAAAGCGCCGCTGCGCTGCCTAATGGATTTGCAAAGCGCCAAGGTGCCACTATCAATTTTTTCAGGTGCTGGGGCGCCGCCTGGGAAAGCTCCTGGTTGCTGCAGTAGCGCCTGGTTCAAGTTTTAAAGCGTTTCAATGGGGTTTTATTGCAAAATACCATTAAATGCAAAAAAAACTAAATGTAGAAAATGGTGTCTATGCATTCAGGATTGATCAGCTGGTTCCCAGTTGGAACAAGGATAGCTTGGATCAGGAATGTGTATATTCCACAGGGGTTTGGCGCCAGAAGTCCAGAATGCTTCAAGCCAAAGCAATACATTTCCACAGAATGAATCAGGTGATTCTGGAATGTATTAGAGCACATTCTTATGGGTTAAGAGTGTGAAGATCTTTTTGGTAAATATATGGATTAGATGACGCCGTTATGTCATAAACTATTTGATAGGAATCCAGGTGTGATTCCAGAACCAGAGAGGTTTTCAGCCAAATGTACCCTGTTTATTATATAATGGAAACATGATAATAATTAATAAAAGATGATACTTATGTGTGACAATGGTTGCTTTCCCCTCAATCTTTTTATGCTTTGTGCTTTTGGCTTTCAACTGAAATAAGACTACCATGTAATGAAAGAGATGGTCTGCAGCAAAGACTATGGGAAGCAAAAACGTGGAAGTGATCACCAGATGGCAACAAGTTTAAAACCAAGATTTCTTGCCTGGAATACATGCTCATTGAAGCTTACATAAAGGATTCCCTATCAAACTGTAAAAGAGTCAGACCGGGATAATGAAGAAGCAAGCATGAATTTCTTGGATCTGTCACACCATCCCTTGCCTCCAGTTGCAGTTCAGGAGGCTGAATACTACAAATTGATTGTGGCTCCTCAACTTCCACAACATCTCCTCTCAGCAACTGGCTCTGCTGAGCATCTACTGTCATCCTTTGTGCAGCCTGCCTTAGCCCACCATCAGATGGTGTTAGGGCTCCACATTCAAGAAATCTTGTCTCTACAAGCAGCTGTTACTCATCACTGGGATCAGTTTGCTGCCTATCAACAGTGGATACACTCTCTGTTTTCCTTGGTGTCAGACAACCAGCTCAATTCTGTCACCTCTCACATGTTTGGTTAACTCCATTGAAAAAATGCTTCAATTCATCCCTGAATATATCAGAGAGCGTTTACGCAAGTTCCACCAGTTGGAACAGCCCTGGTGCACCCAAGTCAGTTCCACCCTGAATGCCTATCTCACTGACTTTGAATAACTTGTGCAACAACTCAATGCATTCAGCACTTATTCCTTTGAGCAACTGCAGCAGGTAGCAGATCTTGCTGCTAAAGGCCTTAATGTTTTTTAGTGCGGAATTTGATCAAGAAAGAGCTGTCACTGCGGCTGCTATTGCCAAGCTCTAGAATCAAGTGGATGAATTGTCTATGCCCAAGCCAGATGCTCCGCCTTCTCCCCCATCTGAAAATTTGGTGAATAGAGAGCAAAGACTGTGGGATGCCATTCAAGAACTACATGTGTCTACCTGCAGTCAGGGACGTCCTACTGAGGCTCCTCAGCCTGACCCCCAGGTGCTTGCTTTGACCACTCAAGTTGCTGAACTACAGCAAGAACTTGCTGCCCTACACAAAATGGTGGCAATTGCTGCTAGTCCAGTTGGGGTTGTCAATAAAGAGGGTTGCTGCCCTGGCTTACCAGGAGCTCCTCAGATCCAATGCGCCAGGGAACTAATTGCCCTAGCTAACAATGTGGATCATTTGAAACAGGACTATGCTGAACTTGACAGAGACGCACAAGAGATGAGTGAAGTGATCAACTTGGTAAGCAACAGGTTTGCCCTTGCCTCTCAGTGGGGCCATCCCTCACTTCTTGACTGGCTGAGCTCTCCACTGTGGTAACATCCCAAGGCCAAGGCCTAGATATTACTGAGCAACAGACCACTCTGGTTAATGATACAGGAGCCTGTGCTGCTGAGACCCTGACTACTCTTGAGGAAAGTGTTTGGCAGCTGTGGGCTAGACAACCCCCCTCCAAATCTAAAGCAGAATTCTCCCTACGCATAAATGTACTCAACAGCAACAATGGTGGCCCAAATCCTGAAGCACATTTCAAGCCTACCTTTAAGCAAGTCTTTGATCCCAAAACCTCAACTATTGCAGCTCTCCTAACTATCTATGAAACTGCCATGAGACAAACATCAGATGAGATTAAGAAGGAACACATTTTAACCTGTCTACACCCGACCTGCCAAGAGGGGGTGGTGCCTGAGCTGCCCACCATTGAGACTTGGGAAGATATGAAGCAACTCCTGATTAACAAATTTGGTGGTGACCTTAGCTTAGAAGTGAAGAAGGACGCCTTCATGCACATTGCTTTCAAACCTAAGGAGACTCTAGCAGAATTTTCAGACAGATTCTACATGGAGGGACAACAACTGATAACAAGCAGACAATTGACAGCTCACAAAGCTTACATGGCTTGCGCTCAAGCCCTTAAGGTTAACCAGCTTCTGTGCCTCCATTTCAAAGCACATAAAGCTATGCTTTCCTCCATGAAGAGCATAAAGACATTGTTACAGGACATGCCTCTTACCCACTCTGGAGCAGTTGTTTGGGAGAATTGTGCTGCTTCTAACTTGAGTTTGTCTTCCTATGGTCCTTGCATTCTTACCATGAACTTGCAAAAACCTCCTTGACGCCAAGGTTGCCACAACTGTGCCAGATAGGTCATCATTCTCAAGTCTACACCAATCCTTGGATTAAAGGAGCTGATCCCAAGGAACAGGCAGGAAAAGAACAGTCAACCTAGAGGCAGAGATGCTCTTGGTTGATAATTCTTCCCTGTCTCTTTCAATCCCTCCCTCTATAACTGACTCTAAGCCTACTGATTCCAAGGCTCCTCCTATCCTCCTATTATTTCACAACATCTCTGACAACTCTTATTTGGGTGATTCTGATGTCAATGAACCTGATGCATATGGATACTCAGTTCTTGTTGTCCCCAAAACCATTGTAGTCCCCTATAAGTTACAATCAGGGAAGAGTACAACAACTACTAAGCCTTTGTCTGAGGCCAAAGAAGTTGTCTTTTGCCCATATCTCACTTAAGCAAAGAAGTCCCCTGCGCTATAAGAGTCTTCAGAAGAAGCCGCTGAAGTTGCTGATGCTGTATTCAAGAATGTGTCAGTTTTGCTTCCTTTTCAAACTGTCTATAAGGAGTTCCTGTGATTACAATGCATGATTGATAAGTGGGATAAAGAGCTAGCAGAGGCTCAAGACATCCTGGCTGTCCTCCTACCCTTTGGTTGTACTACCACTTGCGTAGAAACATCCATCCAAAAGATTAAGATCAGGACCGTCTTGGATACTGGCTCTCCTGTTAATGTTATCTCCTTGAAGCTTGTCAAGAAGCTCAAGCTTGCCCCTAACCTTAATTATCATAAGTTGTATGGCACAGCTGGGCTATCCATGACTCACGCCATAGGAGAATATTACGCTCTCCAATGCAGTTTGGCAAGCTTCTCTTAGCTGCGCCTGCAGTTGTCTTGGAGAATGAGAGCTACAATCTTGTAGTTGGTATCCAGTTCCTTCAGGAATATAAAAGGGATCACCAACTTGAAAGATGGCTACCTCTCTATTCTGGGGTATGAAGTCCCTTTAATCTTTAAAGAGCCAGTTAAAGTCCCCAGAAGTGCCTCAAAATGTGTGCTTTGAAATACTCCACAGGTGTTTTCACTCTAAAATACTGTATCCTTTCCTCCAAATGAAGTGTCCACCCATGGCTTGTCCTGCATCTGAGGGGATCCCTCTCCTGCCCACATCCACTGTAACCATCTCCCCTGGCTCTCAGGCCATCTTGAACGCCTAGATATTGTATGAGATACCTTAGCAAACTTTCCTGGAGTTGTACTCTCCTCCCTCCCTAGGTTGCAATGAACCTTATCTCTGTCCTGGAGTCCTGGATGTCTCTAATAAGGACCCTATTCAATTGCTGGTGGCCAACCAAACTTCTCTCCCCATAAACATATCTATAGGGAAGGTTGTTGGTTATGGCAAATTACTGAATGCTCCTGCTGTCTTGTCCCTTCATCCCTTTGGTACGTTTCAGGACTTTAATCTGCTGGAAGACAAGCCCTAAGTTCTATCTTTGTTTACTGCACAAGACTTACCGCAAATATCCCTGGTTCAGCAAAAGGAGGTACTCAATTTGCTAGATTAATTTTCAGAAATCTTTGCCAAATACAGTACCAATCATGGCATAGCCAAAGGCGTTATCCATCAGATTGATACTGGAGACACACCCCCCTTCTGCGCTAAACCATATTGCTGCAGTTGCGTGGAGGACGCTCAGGCGTCTAAAGAGCTCAAATAACTGTTAGACGCTGGGTTACTGGCCCCTTCCCAAAGTCCTTGGGCTTCACCATTACTCATTCTAAAGAAGAAGGATGAGGGCAATTGTATTGTGATGGACTAACGCCAATTGAACTCCTTAATCAAGAAGAACTCTTACCACTTGCTGCGTATTGATGATGCTCTCTACTGTCTTGGAGGCTCTAAGTTCTTCTCTGCTATTGATCTGGCTTCAGGATACTGGCAAGTTGACCTTTTGCCCAAGGACCTCCAAAAGGCCTTGCTCATTACATCTGAAGGGCTTTTTGAGCCTACCTGTATGCCGCAGGGACTCTGCAATGTCCCAGCTACCTTCCAGAGGGCCATGGACTCCATCCTCTGCGACTTGAAACTGTCATGTGTCCTAGTATACTTAGATGATATAACAGCTTTTAGCGCTACTTTCACCAATCACCTGGCTCATCTCAAAGAGATGTTTATAAAGATTTGAGAAGCTGGCCTTAAGCTAAAACCATCTAAGTGTGCTTTCTTCAAGGAGCGTCTTGAATTCTTGGGCCATGAAGTAACCCAGACAGGGATTTGCCTAATGACCAAGAAGGTTGAAGCCATCAACAAAATGCTTCTGCCCACCAAACTGCGAGAGGTACTAGCTTTCTGGGTATGATGGGCTACTACAGGCAGTTTATCCCCAACTTTGACAATGCTATTGAACCTCTTATCCAGTTGCTATGTAGTGTCCCTTTTGAATGGACCACTAGCCAGCAGCAAGCCTTTGAGACCCTTAAACAGAAACTCAAAGAGGCTCCCATCTTAGTATATCCTGACTATGATAAGGAATTTATCCTATAAACTGATGCTAGAAATCTTGCAATTGGGGCCATCTTGGCCCAACTAGACAACAAAGATGTGGACCATCCTGTAGCTTACACTTCTTGTGTTCTAAACAAGCATAAGAATAATTACAGCATCACAGAAAAAGATTGTGTTGCCGTGTTGCATGTAGTCAAACAGTTTTGCTACTATGTGTACAGTACCCATTTCACTTTTATCACTGACCACACTTTGCTTAAGTAGTTACAACAGCTTAAGGATCCAGAAGGGCAACTAGCTAGATGGGCCTTCCGTCTGCAAGGTTATGACTTCACTGTGCTCTATTGCCCTGGGATTCAACATCAGAACGCTGATGGCTTATCTAGAATGCCCATCTTTGCTCTACATCCTGCTGAGGCTGGTTGACTGTGTGAGCTAATTAGACATCCTTCCTCCTGGGAAAGCAATACAGAGGAGGTCCAATTAACCTTATCTAAACTATCTGAAGATACACTCATTTGTGACAATCAGCTCTTCAAGAAAGTATGAGATTAATACCTGCCTTATGTACGGCCTAGTCTTTGCCTTTTGTTGGTGCTACAAGCTCATAAGGAGACTGGGCATGGAGGCATTGCCAAGACTTTTGACTGGCTCCAGAAGTTTTACTTCTGGGAAAACCTTTGCCTGCTGATTCCAGACGTCATAGCTAGTTGCCACAACTGCCAGCTCCAGAGACCGTGAGCTGCCTCACACAAGTTCAAATTAAAACCCCCTCAACATGCCTTTCAAACTGTCAGCATTGATGCTGTAGGACCTCTCCCCTGCTCCTGCTCTGGTTGCTGCTTCATCCTAATTGCTGTTGATCACTTCAGCAAGTGGGTAGAAGCTTGCCCTACTAAGCGCATCACCGCTAAGATAACTACTGCCTTCCTGTTACAAGAGGTTTTCTACTGCCATGGCTGCCCTCAAGTGTTGCTATCTGACAATAGGGCTAATTTCAAGGCTATATTGGTAACCTCTGTTGTTGAGACCTTGGGGTCTCACCAGTTCTTCTCTGCCCCCTACAACTTCTCTACAAATGGGGCATTTGAGCGTGCAAATTCAACACTGGTTTCTATCATGAGGAAGCTCACCTACTCTGACGCTACCAACTGGGACTTATACTTACCTGCCGCTCTCTTTGTGTACAGCCTTAGCAAAAATTGTGTCACTGGATACTTCCCTTTTGCAATGCTGCATGGGCAAGAGGCTACTACCCCATTGATCTTGGGGCCCCCTTGCTTACCTCTGATAAGGCCATAAATCCTGACGACCACATCGAGGATCTCTTCAACTGCATAATTGATATACAGGCCACTGCTTACACTTCTGCATACAAGACTAAGATGCTTGAGCTCTCTCCCAATAATGCTGGACGCTCCCCCCTGCCTGAGTTTTATGTTGGTGACCATGTTCTTTACTACCAGCATATAGTGTGAGGACGTGTGCATAAGCCGGACACACTGTGGGTTGACCCTCTGGAAGTAACCTTTCAAACGAGGGTCCAAGTACACTGTAAAACTCATCTCTGGTGGTCGTCCATTTGCCCAAGTGCATGCAAAGTTCCTCTGCAAGTATCACCCCCTAAAGCCAATCTAGAGGGGGGCAATGTTGTGAATGCCGTTAAACACTATGTTTCAATTTTGCCTTCAGTAGGCCATTTTGAGGACAAATCTCTCTCTTTTGCTTTTGCCTCTTGAAATGAGTCTATAACTCAATTGGGAAATACAATTGTTTGGTTTCTTGACTCTGTGCAACTCACTTGCCCCACTCATGCTTGTGGCAAGTGATCCTACCGTGCTGGTATTGTTTTGTGGTATTGCAAACCACTATATATTACATTTCTTATTCACCAATAAAAATTAAGTTCTATTCACATTTTTGGCTTTGTGTCTTCCAGTACTTTGGCGCCTCCCTCTAGCCACAACTAGTAGAGATTATTCATCCAGGGCCACAAGGTAATTGCATAGCCTTCCCTGCCATCTAACTGAGACTTAGTACAAATCCAATCCTAAGGTTAGGATTCCCTGTTGTGTGTCTGTGCTGCGCCTCAGAACACGACAACTTTCATGACTGAATATTCACCCAACACAGAACTCCAGAAGAAATAATGGAAGACCGGGGACCACAGTTCACATCTCATTATTGGGTACAAGTGATGAAAGACCTAGGAATCAAAATATGTGTGTCCACTTTGTATCACCCCAAGACCAACGGCTAAAACAAATGGGTAAACTAAATTTTGGAAAAGTACCTCTGATGCTACACAAACATCAATCAAGATAACTGGGCAGACCTATTTCCACAGCCCAGTATTTGTACAATAGCAAAGACTACGCGTCCACTGGGATGTCTCTCTTCAAAGCCAATAAATGATTTGTCCCCACTTGGGACCCCAAGATTGGAAACCAGGAGTCTAACAAAGCAGGTAGAACCTGGATGTAACACATCCACAAAACCCAGATGACTTGCTCCTAAAACCTAACCCGCACAGTACAGACCTACAAAGCCTTTGCTGACAAAAAGCAAACCCCTGGGAAGCCGCTAGAGATTGGGTACAAGATCTTAGACTCAAGGAACTTACCCCTAAATGTCCCATGCCAGAAGTTAGCTCAACAAAGAAGCGGGCCTCACCAGATCACGGGCCAAGTAGGCAAAGTAGCTTACCATCTGAAGTTACCCAACACCTGGAAAATACATGACATATTCCACCAATTCTTGCTTTTCAAAAAGTATAGAACCTCCCTGCCCCACCAGAACTAAAGACTGCCCTCTGCCCACCCTGGTAGGGAGATCCCTTGAACACAAAGTAGAGTATATACACGGCAACTGTACCCACTACTGCAAGCCACAGTACTACATCAAATGGCTAGGATACCTGCCCAATAAACACACCTGGGAACCAGCTGACAATATTACCAATGCAGCTAATGCTGTTTGCCAGTATTGGGAGAAGAAGAAATCCAAGTACGGTTTAGAATGGGATGTGTTGCAAAAGTAACAGGTTCAAAGCCCCAGGAGGGAATCAAACCCACTCCTAGCTGCCAGGCGGGGCAAGAAGGCAGGGGAAATTTGCCTGCACCTGGATTTTCTTTGAAAAGAAAAAATTCAGGTGCAGGAACCATTCCTGCCCTGGTGGCAGCTGCAGGGCCTTTTCTGGGCCCCAAAAGCTACACCCAAGCCTTGGTGGGTTTGGTTGGGCCTGGGCAGGCTGATTTTAGCTACCCAGTAAACCCAGTTCAAGCCAACCCTCCATTAAGTAATTTTGTGTTCCCAATTGTGAACCCCTTTTTTAATCAAGTTCTTTTGCCTCAGAAATGCCTGTCAAGCCAGTCCAAAAATGGTGATAAAATTGGGAAAACCCCCATGACTCCTGAAGCCAAACCTGCCAGAACCAATGACCATTCAGGCCAAGATGGGCCCCCAACAAGAAAAACAACTGTTCCTGAAGACCCCAAAAATAACCATGAAGCAGCCAACTAAACAGCAGAACCTGAGATGCCAAGACTTGCCACACAGATAGCACCAGAAGAACGCCCAGAGGCACTTGCATGTGAGTAAGTATATAGATCAGAAGCACCTGAAGAAGTTATGTATTGTCATCCTTACCAATAAAGTTGTTATGAACCTTTGGTTCACCCATCTGATTCCTTACATATTTTTGATACTCTTCCATCTGCAAACACCAAGGCGTCAGTACCCCTCCACTGGGATAGATATCCAGACTCCAGTTGACAAAACCAAAGCCTTTGACTACTACTGTCCACCTAACACTCCATTTGGCCCTGTGCAGTTCACTGAGTATCCCCCAAACCCTGATCACAAACCCTGGACCTTGGAAGACTTGCAGTGGTACACCTGCCCAAACGCCCAAAAGAACCCTACCAGATTGTCAATGACAGCAAAGAAATCACTATTTACCCTTTGATCTTCAACAGGAAGTACAACAATCCTGCTTCCTACTTGGTCCCCATGGAACCGCCCCCAACACTCAAACCAACCATTTCAACCCCCCCACTTCTGATGCCACTGGCTAGAGTAGTCAATTCCTGGGTGTGCTTTACCTGGCATTCACAGGATTGATTGACTCTGCCTTGCCAGTGGCTGGGCCCTGGGCTGTGCTGGGAAGGCCCTTTCCTACCTGGTAAAGTTATGTCCCATCATCTGGTGGGCCATGCCAGTACCTGCTTTGACTCCTCCCTCACCTGCTGGAGCTCCACAGTACTCCTGGTATCCTACAAACCTAGCTTGGGGAGATCAGCTAGGTTGTAGTCTTTTAAGTTGTTTTCTACTTCCCAATAAAGATATACCTTTATGTCCTTGCTTTTAGCTACACCATTAATTATTGTCTTTGAGTTTATTTTAGTGAGAACTAAAAAGGTTAGTCTTCTTATAGTCTATTGTGCCAATTATAACAACTGTCTAGTCTCTATTTGAGGATTTGTGTTAGAGTAGTTGTTGTATACTATTACTCTCCCTTTGTTGTTCCCACTCTGTTGCTACCACCCTTGCTATACCCTACTTGTCTGGTTCCAACTTGTACAATAGTAACTCCCTTGTACCAACCAATAGATACATCTTATCTCCTCCACTTTCAAACTCATAGTAGTCTGTCACCAGCCAACTATTTCAATTGCCTAGTAGAGCACCACACCTAGCTACAAGAATCTTGTACCTAGCTTATAAAATCCCTTCCTCTACTTGGCCTTTATCACCCACTATCCTGAGGGGTGGACAGAAGGGCTCCTCTATTTGTAGTACAGTGATTTAGGCCATGAAATCCTTGCTCAATCCTGGCCCGCCCGGTGGTGCAACACAGGTTTGATTCCCGTAGGGTGTTTTAATTGGGGGTTGACCCTGGCTGTCAATTGTGAAACCCAATTTTTTATTGCCTCCCATGTTGTTGCCGCATTTGGTTTCAATTGAATAAGATGGCAAAGAAATCAATTTAGTGGGCATGGAGGCTGGGTCAAAAAAATTATTGCAAATACAGATGCTAGATTTAAAAATATTATGGGAATCCTGACAGCTGTACATTTGAGTTATCTTCCTGTAAAAAAATTTAATCATGTTTACCCTAAACCTCTTCTTAGATGATATAATGCTTTTTTATACTTTGATACATCTTCTCCTTGATTATACACCCGTATGAAAAGTTATAGCTTGATTCTTTTTTCAATCTTTTGCATCTTGGGCTTACTCATGGTGTAATTTTTTGATTTCATGTATAAGCTTAAAAATATTTATGTCTAAGTAATAGTAACTTTATACCTGTCTTAATCTATTTACAAAGAAGGCATAATGTTGAACATGCTTTCATCATCCTGAAAAAATCTTTAATAGCATTTTATTTTAAAAGGCTCAGTTGATAAAGATGATCACTTATGCAGAGAGTAAATATTTATCTTTAGAACAGAGCACCAGGTAATCCTTAGGTAAAATAAAAAAGCTTTTGAAAATAATATGGCCATTTGTTGCAAAATATTCAATCATTTCCCCTATTAATTGACTCAGCCAACAAGGGAAGATGATCCTAAAAACCAAATCCAGATATTAAACTTGGATCAGAAATTCAAGTTTCCTGAGAATCCAGATCTTCTAAAGCCTTCTGACTGCCATGATCTACATGGATGTTATGTATCTTGTTGCTTCACTATATAATACTCTTCTATATAAAATAATGATGTCATTATCCTATTAATTTTTCTCTTATATTTTGTTTTATATACTTCTCAGAAGGATATACTCCATATAATGAAATTCAACTGAAATATTTAAACATGAAAAACTGTCTAAAATGTAAAACCAATGGACAATGGTCATGGCTGATCACTTTTGAAAGTCTTCTATCTTCTTACTAAATGACCAAACAAGGTCATACAAAAAACGCTAATAAACTAATGTCAAAACAGCAGGCTTGACCCGCCAGCAAGGTTCCAAGTAAGCAGGTTTGTGACCCGTAATTCAATTATCCAGTCACCTGAAGCCAAGTTAGGAAGGCAACTTGGATTTCCAAATACAATAACATGAACAGAAGCTGATCCTCCCTGGTAGGTAACTTGTTTTGGCGCTTGACTCATTACAAGGATCAAGCCACCCCCTTCAACATCCCACAGTGTGATTAACGCTATCATGTTCCTGCTATCCACAATTCACAATAACTATATAATCATTATCTCTCAATAAAGAATATTATCTAGCTTCCAAATATTTTTCCCCTTGTAACTCTGCTAAAACATCACAGTTACAACATTGGTAGCACAGGTAGGTTCCCCATTCTACCTTATCTTGTAAAATTCTGCCTGTTGCCCTTACTTGCTGTGGTCAACAAATCCTCAATAGAATTATGTCTGGCCTCCTGCAAGACTTGACTCTGTACACACCTGGTACCAAAATACCCAATGGCTTTGTCCTGTACCAGAACATGGTGATCCTGCTTTCTGCCTTCAACGCCCTGTCTGCACAAGGTTTCTTCCAAACGCCTGCTGCCATTCTTAGAGTAAATGGCAAAAATACCATGCCCGCCTATGTACCGCAGAGACTTCAAAGCGCTACCCTGGACCTTTTTCTGGAGCCAAAGACAATAACGCTGCGCATGGATACAGTCTGCCCAAAGCAAGCCAGCCCAAATGGAAGGCCCACAACGGTTTTGGATTGCAGAAATCTTCATCCAATTGACTCATAATGCTGGCACCTGGTGCAACAAGTGGCATGAAGAACACACAAAAAGAATTGGGATACCTTTAAGCAAGACTTTTTGGCAAGATTTTTGCTGAAGGACACCACACTCATGATCATCTACCAAGTGAAGAACTTGACTCAGACTGGTACAGTGAAGGAGCTCACCTGCGCTTACAAGGAACTCAAACTGTGTGTCCCCTCAGATATGGCTTTTGACACTCCAGCCACTCACCTCATGTACTACAATGCGCTCAAGTCACATGTAATGAGACATGTAAACCTGGACCAAGTAACCAACTTGCAAAGCCTATATTGCAAGGCAGAGAAAGCAGAAAAAACGTCCAACGCTCTCCACAAGGTGCAAACTGGAAAAAGAGAGTGACTCAAATATTCTCACCCAGCTGGGCGTTCCAATCAACCACCCCTTTGGAACAAAAACAGTAATACAAGCTACAAACCTGCAGGTTCAAATGGACATAAAATGGGAACAACAGCCAGTCAAACTGCACCCATTTATGTATCACTGCCACACAAAATAATCAAGACAAGGGAAAAGCCTGGGGAAAGCGCTAAGCAAGCCAAGCTCACCCTGCACAATTCCTGACTTGCCCAACAATGAGTACCAACCCAAGGATGTGGACCAATTTCCAATGATCCAAGTACCCTCAAAAGACCCAGTAATGTACACCATTGCCAGACATCCAAATAAACTGATGTCTTACCCTTTCCATTTTTGAAGTTACACAGGCTCAGCACTCCTGGACTTGGGAGCAGATTGAAACCTAGTCAACAGAAGCTTTATAGATAAGTTCAAGTTAGCCACTAATCCTTTGCAGATTAAAAGCGTGGTTTTAGTTGATGAACATCACATTGCTGTGACACAGGAAGCAGCCCCCTTCTCTGTCATGCTAGAGAACTTACACTCCACTATTCAAGGTCCTGTCATTGACTTTCCCAAGTTTGACATTGTACTGGGACTGGAATGACTGCAAAAAACAACCCCCATGTAGACTGGGCAATTTCTTTACTGACCATCAAATAGGAAGGCGTCAATCATCAGATCTACACCAACTCAGTAGACCAACTCCTGTGCAACCATGTCTTTGTACGTATCACAGAGACCTTGGACAAAAAGGAGAATCTCAAGCCAATTGACTGGGACTCTTGTCAGTACAAGATCATACATTTAAAGGATCACCAGGACACCACCACACCTCAGGATTGTGAAATTGTAGCCTGTCAGCCAGAAATTTTCAAAGAGGCCCTACCTGGGTTACCACCAGAGAAACACATCAACACTCCATCCAATTCAAGGGAGCTGTACCTAAGGCGCGGCCCATCTATTGCCTTACCCCAAATGAGGAAAATACCCTACATGCTTACCTCAAAGAGGCATTGGAGAAAGGACTTATCTGTCCCTCACAGTCTTCTTTTGGTGCTGCTGTATTCTTCTTAGAAAAGAAAGATGGTACCATGCGCCTAGTCACGGGTTATTGAGCCCTAAACAAAGTTACTATCAAGAATTGTTACCCACTACCACTCATTGACAACCTCTTTGATGCCTTGGGTGGCGCCACAGTCTTCTCAAAAATTGACCTGACTGCAGGCTATAACCAGATCTGTATCAAGTAAGAAGACATTCCCAAAACAGCTTTCCGCACTAAATACAGTTTGTATGAGTGTGTGGTACTCAACTTTGGTATGACAAATGCCCTGTCAACCTTTGTGACCTTCATGAACAAGGTGTTTGCCCCCACATTGGCAAGCATGCCCTGATATACCTGGATAACATCATTGTCTAAAGTCCCTTGGTGGAGCAGCATCACAAGGACCTGGAGGCAGTCTTTGCCACCCTAGTGCAACATAAGCTGCTAGCCAAGCCCTCCAAATGTCAATTCTTCCGTGAGAAGCTGCCTTTCCTGGGACATATAGTCTCAAAGAAAGGCATCAAACCTGAAAGTCATAAGATCCAGGCTATCTGCAAAATGCCACTGCCCAAAGAAAAGTCAGAGCTTTGCACATTCTTAGTGATGGTGGCCTATGTACGCCGTTTTATACCTGACTGTAGTGTCCTGACTGCACCCCTATCTGCCATAACTGGCGCCAAATCCAAATTTCTATGGATCCCCCAACGTGACCTTTGCTTCAGACGTCTTAAAGAGAAACTCACAATGGCACCCATCCTACAATACCCCAAACGTGATGGGGAATACCAAATGAAGACAGATGCCTCTGACACATTCATTGGAGGAGTACTACAAATAAAAAATGATGGTGACTTCCTGCCTGTGGCCTATGAATCACGCAAATTGACAGATGGCAAGTGCCAATACCCTATACATGACAAAGAGTTGTTGGTGATTGTGCACTGCCTAGTCAAATGGTGTTGCTATCTAGAACGGCAAGAGGAGTTCACAGCCTTGATAGACCACAAGTCACTCATCTACTTCAAACCCCAAGCAAACCTATCCTGCCGTCAAGACCACTGGATGGAGCTTCTGGAGAGGTTCAACATGATCATATAATTTAATTCTGGCCCAGAGCTTGCCATGGCGGATGCGCTTTAACGCCTATATGTCAGAGCCACAAGAGGCAAGAGTGGGCTTGACCCAGACTGGCCTCTCCTGTGCTCCAGACAAGGGACAAAGGCTTCCCCCCTGGAACCACAGACATAACAAAAGAAACCATAATTAAGAATGAGCACTTATTTGCCAATGTATATGGAACCCTACACCAAAAAATGTCCGGCAGAACAACCATCCCATATATTCCCACACATCAGCAAGTTGACACAATCCTACATTACCACAGAGACCTAGGACACACAAAAAGCTGCAACCTTTACAAATTCCTTAAACACAAAGCATGGTGGCCGACCTTATACCAGGACGTCCAGGAAGTCTTGGACCAGTGCAAAGTATGTGAGAAATTACGTGGAGCAAGACCCCACCTAAATCAGTATTATCTATTTTTACGCAACTATCATTCAAGGTGTGGGCCCTAGACATTGTGGGCCTTATACCAGGGAAACATAACAACAATAAATCATTGTTACCACAATAGACTTTGCCACACAATAGCCAGTGGCACAAGAAGTTAAAAAACATACCGGCAATGATGTACAACACTTCATAGGAAAAAAAATCATCAGCAAGTTCAGAAACCCAGAACTCCTGATAACTGGCAGAGGCAAAGAATTGACCTCTAAAGATACCAATGTACAGTAGTTTTAAAAGCTATGGCAACAACCAAAAATACCTCAGATTTTAACAAAATGATTTAATATTTAAACAAGATACAAGTTGCGCAAGATTCAGGATTCAATTAATTTATAAAATTTCAGTTAATAAATGGACTGTCAAACAAAAAACAAAATTTCACTAGCCCATTATACAAAATTATATCAAACATCAAGCGGTGTAGTTTAAGCCACAAACAAAATGAACTGACGCAACAAGTGAAATGGATGGATGATGTTCTGGAGTATATTATAATCCAATCAGGATTCATATGAGGCACCAACAGAAGAACTAAAACAAAACAAAACAAAACTTGAGCAATCTAGAAGCAAGATTATACAGGCATGAAACAAAATGAACTCACACAAGATGTGTAGTATGAGCAGCCTAAAATAGAAAAATAACAGTTTAACAGCCAATCAACAGCTATCCAATTTAGAAATAGAGGCATTTTATCCATTTTCATGGCTCCAGATTTGTATGAAAAGGTTTTGAGAACCTTCCAAATATGGACTCAAGATTCCAATAAAAATAAATCATTAAATTTTAAAATTTCTACTTTTAGTGATTTTATCCTAGGTTTTTTACAATGGTTTTTACAAGAAATATCTTTGACAGTGTCAGGATTGACAATTCATTACCCCAGGGAACCCAGGCCCAAGGGTGGGATTCAAACCCTGAACCTACATTCCTGCGGGCTACTGGGCCCATGGGCCAAGGGCCTGCCTGCCCGCGTTTTTTGGGATTGAGCCCCTGCAAGCTGAGGCTCCTGCTAAGTCCCAAAGCCAGAATACCTGCACCAGCTTGACCATGGTAGCGCCCAAAGAGGAGTCTCTCAAATTGCCTAATGGAAGCAGAGATAGTGCCTCTGTGAATTTCATGAGTTTGAAGTCCTCTCAAGTAACCAATCAAACCCTACTGCCAAAGATAAACCCAGGCTTTGGGCCTGGCCCTGTGATCACAGCAAAGAATCAAGAAAATTGAGTGACCAAATTGGACGTTCTGACCAATGAGAGAACACCCAGCCGGGGTGCCATTTTACTGCTCCCACACCCAGGCCCTCTGGCTGCCCACCCGTATTTTTCCCAATATTTTGATAAAGCCCTGATGGAAAATACTAAGTTTGGAGGCAGAATGCTATATATGCCTATAGATTCTGCGCTCAAACCTTATTACCATTTTTAAATAAAGGTTATGTTACTTTGGCTCTTACAGCTATTACCATATTTTGTATTTGCTGTCTATTAATTCAGTCAAGATCTCCCAGCCCTCCTGCCCCACCACCTGCAGTTTTCTGTCCATCTGGTGCACCCTTTGGGCCTGTTCACTTCACTGATTATCCCTTGAAGCCCAAATATAAGGATTATACACCAGAGAAAATCCTCAAACTTGACCTGCTAGCCCGCATCCAATCTGCCATTAGATACAGCCCCCAAGGTCTGTGGATATTCTCAACCCCAAAACTGTTTAGAGGAAAATTCAATTATCTCCCGGCCTACAATATCTACATGGAACCGCCCGTAACACCCAAACCAATGCCAGCCTCTTCACCCGACCTTCTAACCAACTATACCAGCAAGCTTTTTGGAATAGTGTACATCATCCTCACATGGGTGGTGGACACCATTGTACCGGCTGCTGGCCTGTGGTCTTGTGTGGGGAAGTCTGCTTCCTACCTTCTAAAGTTAGCTCCTCTCTTGTGGTGGGCCCTGCCCGCAAAAACCCCGGCCCAAGTTACCCCCAGAAACGGCAGGCAAGCCGCCCAAGACTGGGTCCCTGACAGACGATGCCAGCAGCCAAGCCAGCTTCAATGGAGGCAAGGCTCAGAACTTGGAGGCACCTGTTTACACCCAAGCCTTTGAGGCGGGTAATGAGGAAGCTGACCTGTTACTGACCCCCAACCTATATGGCTTTGACTTGTTTGAGAGTCACTTGGTGTCTAGCTCTGCCCCTGCTCCTGTATCCACCCCCGCATAAGCTGCTCACCAACCAACCAATCAGGATGGCAACCTTGATTTGGAACAACTTCCTGCCACCAGCCAACTGCCCCCTACAGCCAATCAGGCTTCAGCTCCCCGGCCCAGCGCCCCAAGCAACAAATCATCACTGCCCAAATTCTTCAGAAAATTGTGGCACTGAATCTACAGGGTCTGTCCTGGGAACAGATTGCCGCCCAGTTGCAATTTACCCAAGCTACTGTCATGCAGGAATTCAACAACCTGATGAATAGGAGGAATCTGATTGGGACAGCCAAGAAGCCCAAGAAGGCCCCCAAGTCACAAATATCTAAGGCATACCCAATCATGCTTAACCTCCTCCAGCAGGATCCCAAGCTTCCCTTGACCCAGGTCCAGAAACAACTTGCGCACCATAACATATGGATCTCTGAGCTCATGGTGCAGCTCTGGATGTATGGGAAGGTGGCTTCCATACAGATTCTTACCAATTTTGCCGGCAACCAATGGGATGGTACTAAGGATTCCCTGTATGACACCGCCATTGAATCAACCCTGGTCCAATGCCTGACTAGTCTAACTGATGATGCCATGTTCATCTCTTATTACAAGCTATCAATAGCTTTTGATGATTTTGGCAAGCAAGGAAAAGCTGCCTCCAAGAATAGAAGGAAGAAGGTCAAGAAGGGGATGTTCATTGGTGCATTTCTGGCTGTTTCAGCCAAGGATTTTGTCTACTATTGGACAAACCCAGATTTCATCAATGGCTACTCATACAGCCACATCCTCAGTGGATTACTTGACTCCTGGGATGGCTTGAATTCCAAGTACCAGGGTTTCTTGAGCCACCAGATGGAGGGTAGTTCCACCGCCCTTGAGGCCATCCAGGGGTGCGGGCACCAGGCCTCAGTCCACCCCGCCGGCCATGAAGACGTCCATCTGACTGATGTTGTCTTCTTCAACATGGGAACTACATTACAGGAGCGCTGCCCTCAGGCTTTCAATGACCTCTATCTTGGGGTCCTTGACCACAATTTTCTCTTTGGCCACCAGATGGTGGCTGACTTGTTTGCGCAAATGGTTTTCCATGTGAACATGGGCAACTAATCCTATAAGGATAAGCGCCTTCCACCTTGGGCCACTGCCACTTACCAGCCCATCCAGCCAATGACTGATGAGGAATACAACAAGCGTTATATGGCAGCTATCACACAAAATCCTCCTGCCTCTACCCCTGCCACCAACACCCCTAACCTGCAAGCCCAACCCACCCAATCCCAGACCCCCCAGGCCAGCACCGCCTCTACGTCTTCCTTCCTGTGTTATTCTGCCTCCTAGGCACCACTCTTCCCTGCCACAATAAACCCCTATCACCAAACATTTTCTATGTATATTATCTTTTTTTTAATTTCAATTGTTCATGTTCTCTTTTTTTATAGCTGGTTTTATTCTTTATGTTCAGCTTATTTCTATAAAACTATATATTACTATGTTGTGTATCTAGATCCAGAACACAGTTATTTTAAGCACTTAAACATAGCCCCCTGTGAAATTATAACAACAATTTGGTGATCAGCTAAATTTGAATTAGAAAATTATAGTGTTAACTGTTTTTAGATAAAGTTGTTACTGATCCAAATTCAAAACCTTAATGATAAACTTTAAGCCAATCAGGAGCCAAGTGATAAAGTGATTGTTGTGACATAAAGGGTCATTCAATAATTCTTTGATGCATGTGCGCTAATTAATATGATTGGCTGGATGTTTTGCCATTGTACGCCATTGCCACTATGGCAAGTTGTTGATGGACTAGTGCCCAATCAGCTGCTGGGTTAGCACTAGTCCATCAACAACTTGCCACAGCGGCAATGGCGTACAATGGCAAAAAATCCAGCCAATCATATTAATTAGTACACATGCATCAAAGAATTATTGAATGACCCTTTATATCACAACAATCACTTTATCACTTGGCTCCTGATTGGCTTAAAGTTTATCATTAAGGTTTTGAATTTGGATCAGTAACAACTTTATCTAAAAACAGTTAACACTATAATTTTCTAATTCAAATTTAGCTGATCACCAAATTGTTGTTAATATTTTCATAAGGGGCTATGTCAAGCGCCAAAAATAATATAGTAATCAAGAAAACAATGCCAACACAAAGCAAACAACACATATTGAGATGAGCGTAAAACATATACAAAATGGGTAAAAATATGGGACAATGTAGTAGATGGGAAAACAAAAGGGAATAAACAAAGAGGCAACAGTATCAAAATAATACAGAATTTATTGGGGTAAAAGCTATAAAAACATATGGAAAGGTTAGTAAAAAATCAATGAGAGAATTGGAGAAGCTTCTGAAGTATCTCAACTTGGTGATTGCCAAAATAAAGGACATTGACTGCAAGGTCAAAGCCAAAGTGAAGTCCAACATTCTCACTGGGGACAAAATTGACAAGGTGTCCGCAAAAGCACTAATGTCAAAAATGCCAGACACCCCAGAGAAGACAATTGAGCGCTTACTAAATATTCAAAAAACTGTGATTGAGGGCCTGCAATTTAAGGCATACAATCTTTCTGCACCGTCTGTTTGGGTTGATGACCCAGAGATGTATGAACATCTCAAACCCGCCAAGTGTGCCAGGGAAGAGGATACTGAATTACTTGCCCAATCAATTGTGCCAAGAATGGCCAAGCCGGCCAAGGCTCTGGGCAAGGAAGAAACACAAGAAGGTAGCCTAAAAAACAAAATTAATAAATTTTCAAAAAACTTACCTTTTTTCTTAGAAAATGTAGACAGCAAACTCCGTCAAGTCCTGGTTCCCTTTGTCCTGGCCACCTTTTATGCAAATTATGCCACTCATGTGGAAAAGCAATTGTATCTGTCCCCCCTGTTGTGTGGGAGCTGGAGGACTGTATCCACGGGTCCTTCCCAATGTTGCAGGAGGCGTTGGCAGAACTTACACATGCCAAGGGGGCATCCAAGTGGGCAGTTACTGCCTACAAGGATGCCCAACTGGTCCGCCTGGACCCAGTATCCCTCAGCGGAGTTTACTGTGTAAACTCCATTGAGCTTTTTTGGGATGTCCTGGCAATGCTCCCATTCAAGAATTTACCAGAGATGGGTTGGGCCCATGCGGCTGCTTGCTTCTGCTACCCCTTGGAGCACACAATTTCTTACCTATTGGAGAACTTTGGGCGTGCGGTGGGCAAATTGGCTGTTGCAGATGCAACAGCCATCAAGAAGACAAAAATCCTCCTTGCTGACTTTGGGTTGGCCTGGAGCAAAGACAAGACGGGGCTCCCTGCAGCCATGGAGCTGACCTTTGCAAAGACCAGGAATGACAAGAAGATCAGCACGGTCTATAATAAACTGTGTGAGTTCACAGAAGCCTTTTCAGGGCAAAGGCTTCATCTGGTTGTTTACCTGGGGTTCCTATTCTACTTCAGGATGGGCGCATATGTAGAGGACCTGGACAGGGTTCTTCTGGGAATTGACAAGGCCCGGCTTGCACTTGACAGGAAGAAGGTCTTCCCTGGATATGACTTGGTGGACCATGTAATCCAAGATGCCCTGGTCCTGGCTGGGATATACGGGTTTGTAGCCCCGCCTGAAAAGTTGCTGCTTCACTAAACCTGACCCTACTGCCTTTCACCAGCAAGAGGGAGTATTTTAATAAGGGTGTATCCACCATTCACAGTGTGGCGGTGGAGGTTGTGCGCCACCTCCATTGTGGGGTAGGTACATATCAAAGAGCCCACTACAGGTGCACACAATAAAAATATGATTCCAATAAATTTTATTAGAATTTATATTATTCTAATTATAATAAATTCTTATAATTTTTATTTTAGCAAACCAGTTTTGCAAAATATATTACAGAAACAGTTTTATAAAAGCATAAAATTATATGTTAATGAAATAAATTACTTACATCTATTGATTGATCTTCTGAATGTGATTGTGGGCATGGAAACATCTAAATATAAAATGATAATTAATAAATCTTGAATATTAAATAAGAGAATATAAAAAATTGGACACACTAAGCCTTTAATTGATTGGCTGTTTGGCTAGGCACGTGGGGATGAACGAAGCAGCGTGGCCATAGAATTTGGCCACGGTCTCAGCTGAGAGGGTGTGGATCCTGGCCTGCAGAAAATTAAAGAGGTCCTTGGTCCCAGTTGGGTTTCCTTGCTTGAGTACTCTCTTGAGCCACCCAAAGACTTCCTCAATGGGATTTAGGAAGGGTAAATAGACTGGGAGGAAGAGAAGGCGTAAATTTGCTGTGGCCAATTGCTGGGGGCCCACTGCAATGCTTGTGTCAATCATTGGGAATTCCTCAAGAATGTCAGCCACCTTGTGGAGACCAACATTGTCCAACACAATCACATTGGTGAAGCCCAGGCTTGTGCGCCTCAGGTGCTCCTGGACCAATTGGAGGAATGACAAGAAGGTATAGCTGTTATGAGAACCCAATATCATTTGATAAAGCTTAACCCCCTTTGGACCGGGGAGAGCCACCATTGATTAGTCTGTGGCGCAGACTGCAGCACGCTGAGCCATCCTGTCATTGGAGCCTTTGGGGACATAGACACACCCATTGCACATTGACAAGGCAAATGCCAATTTGTCAATATAATTAAATTTGACCGTCCCCTTGGCTTTGAGGGCAGTGTACGCCTCAGCGTAGTTTTTCTGGACGTCAATGTTGGCTGGGCTGTTTTTGTTGTAGGGGGATACCCCAAGATTTTTCCAAGAAAATTGCTTTCCCTTCATCAGAAGGTAGTAAAAGGAAATCAAGGCCTCAACCCCAAAAGTAGATTTAACCATGGCCTGTATATTTTCTAGTTCAAGATGGCAGTCCCGGGTAATCCACTGGTGGATTGCCCATTTGTGCTCCTTGGTGAGCATGGTAGAAACACGCAAGGATTTCTCTGCGGCAAGGACACAACCAGTATTGATAAATTTTTGGAAGGTCTTGCTGGCGTACTTGGGATCCACTTCAACAAGGGCCGTGGCTGCCTTGTAATCACCTGATTCCCGCATTAGCTTAAGCAGGATGATGCATTTGATGTCAGGGATGCACTTCTGGGTGGGCTTTTTAGCAGTGGGGATTGACTCGTTGGCATTGGGCACAACACAGGGCATAGGTACCTTGGCATAGAAGGCTGCAACCTTTTTTAACACCAGCTGTCCCTCATCAGTTTAATATAACTTGGGCTCCTTGTCATCCTCCTGATTGCCATCACAGATGTAGGGCTCATAGCTAGTGTCAAGTACAGGCTTCACCTTCTCCAGCATGGCTGACAGGACCAACTCTTGCCGGTACACAACGTTGAACATATACAAAGTAAGTTCTACCTCCTTGTTTCTTTCTTTATTTGTAGTGGTGACCTTGGTTGGCTTCCAGGTCAGCTTTGGGACCCAAGGGTTAATGCTCCACACCCTAGCAGCTCGTGCTCCTCAAACTGGCTGTGTCAGTGCAGCGTCACTATGGAACTCTCCTCTCCTGTCTCCCCCTTGAGTGGACACTTGGGCTGCACTAACTCTATTCTTTGACCCGCGGGGGCAACCACAACCGCAGTGCACAACAGGTGTATTGGTACTCTGTTGTTGTGTTCCTTCCATTTTAAAATTTAATAAAATATTAAATAAATTTCAATTAAGTTACTCCCTAATTTTAATTTTTGCTTTTATCTGAATATGGAATTAAATTAAAGTTTTCCCACCCAATATCCCAAGTATAGATTTTTTATTTCTTAATTAGTTGTTTTGGGTTTACAACGCCCAATTTAGAATACTCAAAAAAAAATCCACCCATTTTCCTAGATTTTACTGCCAAATTCAAACACCCAACACAATATTTTTAAAATTTATGTTTCAGATCTTGTGTCTTATTTTAGATACCTTGGTATCATTCATGATTATAATCCATTGCACACATTGTGTGAGTGATTTCATTTATGTAGTGAGTTGCTAGTGTGTTTTGTTTTTGGTTTGCGTTTTGACACACCCTGCTTGGGTGTATTTTTTCACTGATTCACATAGTAAACATATGTACACCAAAAGTCAACTCACACCATTTTTTTTGTGAATCAATGTATTTTGGATTGTATTTTGAATGGTTTTGCTTTGTGTGTGAGCCCTTTGTTGCTGTGTTGACTCATTTTGCCCATTAACGCCAATAAACCCTGTTAAAGGAGTGTATATTTTAACCTGAGAGTTGGATTTTGTTTAAATCTGAAATTATTTTGTTTAAATCTGAGGTAATTTCAGTTGTTGCCATAGCTTTTAAAACTACTGTATACCTCACCAAGAATAGGGTCCAGCACATGGTGACAACACCTTATCATCCTCAGGCCAATGGACCCGTGGAGCAGCTGAATGGCAGCCTTGTGCAAGCCTTGGCCAAGCTCACCGCTGGGAGACCTGAGGACTGGTACAAGCAGCTACTGAGTGCATTACTTGTATGCCAGACCCTCTGTGAACAGATCCACCGGCAAAAGCCTCTTTGAGCTAGTTTATGGAACACAACCCAATATCATCCTGGCGCTATCAGGACCTAAGCTGAAGATGCCAGACAAGGTTTCACCCTTCTCAGATCCCCAGATCATACAGGCATAAAGCAACCAATCAGAAAAAGAAGAAAAGCGTCTACAAAAGACCTTTGTCCCCATCAAAGACAGACATGAGGTTAGAAACAAGGTTTGGGTCATGAATATTGACAAAAGTAAACTACAGCCAGAAAAATTTAGACCTGTCATCATCCTAAAGGTAAACATAAACAACACTTACTTCATGCAAGGACTTGGAAAACAAAAACAGGACAAAGTCCTTCACCATGATTGCCTCAGACCCTGCAAGGCAAGACAAAAGCAATGAGAGACCATCTTACCCGCCACCAAACAACAGCTAGTTCAGTATGGCACCCGGGCTCCCAACAACCTCCCTGACAACCTGCCCCCAGAGGAGGCTGACCTTCAGCCGGGGTGTGTGTCAAAACAGCAGGCTTGACCCGCCAGCAAGGTTCTGAGTAAGCGGGTTTGTGACCCGCAATTCAATTATCCAGTCACCTGAAGCCAAGTTAGGAAGGCAACTTGGATTTCCAAATACAATAACATGAACAGAAGCTGATCCTCCCAGGTGGGTAACTTGTTTTTGCGCTTGACTCATTACAAGGATCAAGCCACCCCCTTCAACATCCCACAGTGTGATCAACACTATCATTTTCCTGCTATCCACAATTCACAATAATTATATAATCATTATCTCTCAATAAAGAATATTATCTAGCTTCCAAATATTTTTCCCCTTGTAACTCTGCTAAAACAGCACAGTTACAACACTAAAATATCATTTAAACTGTGTCTAGATTGAATTTACTCATGAAATACTAAATGATTAATTTCTATATTAAAATTTTGCTGTATAGTACACTCTTATGGTTGCTATCTTTTTGAACTCCTAGAACCAGTTGCAGCTGTTAAGTCCCCAATTTTAAAGTCCAGGGCTGGGGTCTTTTGTTGGATTCAAGCTTACATCCTCACTATTAAAGCCAAGAAAGAAGCTGTTTAGATAAAAAATAGAATTTATTCGAAGATATACTTGAATGGATGAAAACATTGGGAAACATTTGAGAAATAAGCTCAGTTGATGTACTCGATACGTGTGGTGGACTTGGGAGCGTGGAGTGGGAAAAAGATTGCATCAATAGTTGATTCAATTGAGATGTCAAAGATGTACTGGTAGGTGACGTTGGGAATTTGGCTTGGGAAGTATCGATGAACTTCGATTGCCAGAAGAATTGGCTTCCATAAGAACTGCACATGGGATCCGCTTCTGTATCGGATCTTGTATTCGCGTGGGGAAGTGGAAAAGTGGGTAGCGTGTTCAAGCAAATTTTTTAAAGGTAGCGTGATATAACTAAGCTCGATTCCAGAGTAGTAGTGGGAGGAAAGAGTTATGATGGTGGTGCATATATCCAACTGACAGTTGTTTTTCTGCGTGGGAGTAGTGGGCTCTGGGAGGAGATAGTTGCGGCTAATTTCATATTCGCATGCCTTCACTTTGGTCGTGTTGTGGATTGTGTCAAAGCAATGTGGAATCAAGTCAACGTTGAAGGGTTTGAAGTGATAGTTTGTGAACTGTGAGCTGTTTGGGTGGTTTAAGCCGTAAGTCCAAAGAACCTGCTCGTTAAGTGGAATGGGTTGTTTGAGTGAAATTGTGCTTGAGGCCTGTGCTATAGCGTGGATGGGGATATCAGAGATTGGGGGGTTTGGAGTATCTCCTCGTTCCAAAATATAAGGCAACGCCGTCAGAAGAAAAAAGGTACCTGTACTAAGAAACCCCAGTGATAGCATGCTTCAACGCTACTTGCCAAAGTGTTTAAATAATGTGAATCTGAATTCGGTGCTGGCTATTCTTGGATTACCTACTTGCTTATTACAGCAAATCATCCAAATCCACATGATAACTCTGCAGAGAATATTCTCTTATTTAAATTAGCCAATGATGTTTTGTTTTCAGAAGAATAAATAGTCTGTAAAAGAAACCGGCCATGGCATATCTTCTAGAAAAAATAATCCAACCAATTAAATTTCAGTATGCAAAATAGCCTATCCCTGTCTTATTATTACGTTTTTTAGAAAATAAAAATAAAGGATGATATAAAAAAGCTTTAATAAACTTGGAATATATATTGTATATAGCGAGTTGGGATTTGGAACCCTTTTTATTCTCGCTTTTCAACGGATGAGATTTCCATCAAGCATACTCCAGGTTTCATGCACAACTTGCTGCCTAGGATGTTACTATTCATGGGATAATTCATACGTGCGGAAAGTTACGTGCCTTTTTATGGGCCATGTCGCCTAGGATTTGTGGTAGACCAGTTTGCGACCCGGACTCGTATAAGATATTATTGTCTTTTGAATCATATTTTTAGGCTTAAAATTATTTACGGTGATTTACATGCTTTTTAAACCCCTTAAAGCAGGAAAACATCTGATGATTTTGACGTGCAACTAATCAAAAAAATTGGTAGTAAGAACCAATATATACTTATTAAAACCCCTATAATTCCTTGGATAATAAAAAGGCCCATAAAAGATTGAAAAAGCAGACATGTGGATCAATTTTACATCCAAACTGTTTGTAGGCAAGCTAAAATCTTTCTAGAGCGGGCATGGAAAAGCTTCAATGTGAGATTATGCTGATTGACCACAAAAAATCAGTCTAGTTATTTCAATCTGATCTTGTATACTACACACCACATCACCCTCAGATCGATATTATCAAAACATACCGCTTATACATAGTTAATCGCTAGTTTATTAATATTAACTGACAATTCTACGCCATTTAATCACCAGTTGGTTAGGCCTTTGTGACTGTCTCCCCCTGTTAATATGAGCTGACAATCTAATTCCACCAACAACCCAACGTATGTTTGATAGAGTAGATCACAAATAAACAACATATAATCCATAACAAGATACTCAATGTGAATTGTACTTACACATTGTAAAATCCTAGATTTGAAATCAAATTAAGTTGGCTATCATACAGTTTATAGCTCCCAACTCAAATCAACCTTAGTATGGCGGATCCAGGTCCAAACTATCAATGTTCCAACTGGGAACCAGCTGATCAATCCTAAATACCCAGGCATCATTGCCTGTATTTAGACAATTTCCTTCTTTTAATTGACCTATCAATTAACTTAATTAACTTTCACAATTAAGTAACTAATACCAAAGACTACGGGCCATTGTGAAGAATCCGGATCAAATACTTGCAATATAGTCACCTGTTATACACTGTATACTTGTTTATTGTATGCTGCATACTACCTAGTATATACTGTATAATCTCCTATTACACGCTGTAAAATCCGCTATTATACACTATATAATTATTAGTCCACATAGTTATAACCATCAATTATGCGGCATATAGTCTTTGATTTGATACTGAATTGAGTCAGCTATTATACGGTGTACAATCTCTAACTCAAACCACAATCCCACAAATTTGAGTTGGTGCACTTGTTAAGAGTGACCTAACCTTATGGCTCAAGTTTAACAAGTCTGAGGTTCAAAGCCCCTACTAGGCTTCCCTTTTTACCCTAGGTATCAATCAACCTTCAAGAGGAATTAACCGTTTGAGACACCCAGTCTCCAAGGTTGATTCAACCAATATTGCCTTAGTTTTGTCAATTAGTACAACCTAGCTAACAAACTACATTCTGTTCTTTTATTAAATATAGATACCAAGTTTCCAGGAATCTTTATCTGAAGAATTCCAGTCAATCTATCCACATAAAATAAACAGCAAAAACAGAACAACTTTATATTTTGGAGTATTTATTTAGCTAAATACTTAACAGTGACTGTTGTACGGTCACAAGGCCCCTCCCTTCTCTTCAGGGGGATTGGCCTCATCTTCCTGGACCTTTATTAGCTCTAATTTCACATGGAACAGCTTAAGGAATTGAGGATGTATACGGGACCATTCTTCTCCTAGGGCAGCTCCAACTCCTCAAATTAGGTAGTTTGGCCCTGAACTAACTGAAATAATCTTCATAGGACCTACCCAACGCTGAAAACCCCTTCTAGGGTGTTTTTCTCAGCGTCTTTAATCAAACCACACCAGATCTCCAACCTGGAAATTATTACAGGGAAGTACTCCAGGCTGTGAGTTCCATTTGGCAGCCATGTCTCTCTTGAACCTGCTCTCCTTTACTCCTTGCCTCCGCAAATAACTTCTGCATCTTGGCTTCAGGCTCCTCTACAGTGTTTTCATAGGAATTCTTTTCCACAAACTCCCAATAACCAACCTCAGTGCTTGTGGTAGTCTCCTGGCCATACAACATCCAAAACAGAGAAACCCCAGTAGCCTCATGGGGCATTGTACGGTATGCCATGACACTCATTGCCAGGTGATCTTTCTAATGGGTTGTGGCTCCGTCAGCCAACTTCTCCATAATGCGCTTCAGGGTTCCAATGGTTCTCTCGGCTAAACATTTGTCTTGGGATGATATAGAGCTGAGGTTAACTTAGAAATGCCCCATTTCAAGCATTCCTTAGTTAGCGCTGGTCCTACATAAGGCGGTCTGTTATCAGTGAGAACTTTCTCAGGACATCCATGCTGTGCTGTTATTTTTTCTCAAAGAAACTTAACAATTGCAACACTTGTTTCCTTAGTCAGTGCTCAAACTTCTACCCATTTTGTAAAATAATCAACAGCCACCACAAAGTATTCTTTCTGACCACTTGCTAACGTAATATGACCTGTATCCATTGATACCAGCTCAAAAGGATAATGTGACATTACTGATTTAAGCTGCATCTTGGATTTTGCCGCTGAGAACTTAGAGCAAATATCACATTCTTGCAGAATCTGAAGGACCGTAGTTCTCATCTCTGACCACCAGTACCAAGCTTTCACTGCTTGCCATAGCTTCTCATATCTGAGGTGACCTCCTCATTGCACATGGAGATCTCTAACCACTTGTAGACGCTTGGATTTCTCTACATAAATCCTATTCCTTGATAGAGCTTCCTGGGCTTCTTGTGTCTCAACTTCTCCACCGGCCAACAGCGCTTGGGACAATAAGTCAGGAATCCGATTTTCTAACCCTGGATGGTAGATGATATCATAATCATACCCAGAGAGCTTCTCTGCATATAATTGCATTTGTCCTTGTAAGTCTTCCTTGGTCCAAATTACTCTCAAAGCTGTGTGGTCAGTGACTATAATAAACGACATTCCTAGGATATATGTCCTAAAATGTTCCACCGCCCAAACTATTGCTAATCCATCATGCTCAGTAGCCAAGTGTTTCCTTTGAGTGGTTCCCAAAGTCTTAGAACCATACACAACAGGATTTTGGGATAACTTTGACTCTCCTTCTTGAGTAAGGACAGCACCAAGACCAGTTGAACTCACATCTGTCTCAATGTAGAACAACTTTGACCAATCAGGGAATATTAATATGGGGGCTTCAGAGAGTTTCTTCTTTAGCTCTGAGAAGCTTGACGCTTGCTCTTGTCCCCAAAAAAATAGGGAATTCTTCCTTGTTAATGCAAACAATGGCTCTCCAAGTGTGTAGCAATGAGGTATGAATCTTTGGTAGAAATTCACTGATCCCATAAACCCCTGAACCTCTTGGACTTACTGTAGCAACCTCATACTTAACAACGGAGTAACTCTCTCAGGACTTGGTTTAATCCCTTGAGAATTCACAACATGCCCTAACACTTTGACCTCTTGGCAGGCAAGATTAGTCTTAGATACACTAATCTTCAGCTTTGCTTTCTCAATCCAGCAAAATACTTGATCAAGATCCTCTAGATGTTGTTCCCAGGAAGGGCTATATACAGTAATGTTGTCTATATATACCAAAGCACACCTAGGCTGAAGTCCTGTCATAATCTGGTCCATTACCCACTGAAACACAGCACCTGCTGTCTTCATTCCCAATGGCAAAACTTTCCATTGATACAGACCGTCAGGATGTAGAGAACACTGTAACCTCCTTAGCCTTCTCATCAATCAACAATTGGTGATAACCCTTAGTCAGATCCAATGTAGCAAACCAGGAAGATCCAGCCATAGTGTCCAGCTGGTCTTCAATACGGTGCATTGGGTAGGCATCATTTACAATATCCTTATTCACCATTCAGAAATCAATACAAACATGTATATTCCCATCTGGCTTTGGGACACAAACTATCAGAGCCAAGTAAAGACTGATACTTTCCTCAATCAGGTTGGCCCTTTGCATTTTTTCCCACCTCCTCTCTAATTGCAGCAACTGCAGCAGGACTACAACGGGGTACATATCCTTTGTACGGCTTCCCAGTCAACATTTTTATGACATAGGGTGGACCAGTTCTCCCCATATAATATTTGTCCAACAAGAAACAACTACTCCATTTCCGCACCAGAGTATACAATGGGGTACCTGGTGCTTCACTTGGACATAGTATACAGGTTAAATTGTTGAAAGGCACACAAAAATAAGAGACAGTAGGTTTATTTGTTGTGACTTCTCCAACTACAGGCATCCAAACACCAATACACTGATCTTGATGAATGTCCACAGGAACCGCACAAGTGTCAAACAACTTCCAGGACTTGAGGAGTTCACCATTTGATCCATTCTCAAATATTGCCACATTTGAGGATATATGACGGGGGAATTCTGGGATAATTTGTCCTCCCTGTGTTCCACAATTAAAAACCACCGGTTTCAACCAGGCAATTCCCTTTGGTGGAATGGAGCAATGTTCTTTGGTGTAGATGACCACTGACTGAACATCCTCTGGAGCTGGTGGAATTGTCAGCTGTTGATAAGCATACTCAACTCCTTCATGAACCAAGACATTCTTGATGGCATCCAGGCTCACCTTGGCCTCAACAATCCAAGTCATACCAAGCAGAACATCAAATCTTGCTCCTGGTAAAACTACAGCAGAAGTCTTGACCATGGTATTTTTTCATTTTATTACCACTTCATCAAACACATCTCGTTCAATAGTGGTAACCCCATCTGCGGAAGATAAAGTCAAAGTGACCAATCTTGATGGGTTCATATCATGTTTACCGACAAAGTTCTTTGATACTGCTACCCCAGCACAACCTGGATTGTAGACTGCCTTTGCTGGGATACCATCAAGCAAAATATCCAAAATGATAATCCCTTGCAATGCCCACACAAAAGGTTTTGCAATCAATAATGCTGGCATGCTCTGGGCCACCTTCTTACACCATTCTGCTTCTTTGAGCCGATCCACACTCAACTGGACCCGCACAGGCTGCCACGTAATCTCCCCATCTTCCTTCATACCCAAGCGCACATCCAATATCCACTCATCTGGAGAGGCGTCTGGACTTCCCTCAGGCAGAGTTGGACAAGAGACATCAATTTCCTGTACAGGTGGCTCCACTGGTTTGCTGACGCTTTTCCTGTACTCCTTCAAGGCCTTTCCAGATCAAAGTCTCATTCTCCCATTATTCTCTGAATTACCGAGCTCAGGTTGGGAGACACCTAAGCTGGCTTTTCTTTTCTCAAATCCTTAAACATAAGGTTGGGGTGTTCCTTGTCAAGTTCTGCACAATTGGGACATTTCCCAGAAAGATGGCCATCTTTCCCGCAGATCCAGCATCCCTTTGCCATGGGAAACTTACACGCCTGTTTAAATATAGACATTAGATCCCCATCTGAAGGGCTTCTAGGACGTCTGGTTCTCTCAGAAGACCCTTCCCTTGCAGCCACATGAGCTCCTACTCTTGAGCGTGGAGCATTATGGGGAGGACCACCAAGATCCCATTCCATCTGGATGATCTTTTGAACTAGTTTTTACCATGATAACTTCTCACAACGCAGCATAGAAGCCTGAGTTCCCACCCAGGCCACATTCCAGTGAAGAAAGCATTCTCCACCAGATCCTGATTGTATTCCACATCCACAAAAGCTAGGAACTCTTCCATTTGTGAAGGATACATTGACACTGTTTCATGGCCAGCTTGGGTGACATCTTGGGCTTTCTGCAGAGCATCACCAGGTCTGAGGGTTACTGTGTAAATGGCTCAAAATTTGTTGTGTTTGGCTCCAGGGGACAACATCCTGGATGACACGACAGGAAATCTTTATAACAAAAGATTTGAGGTCCAAAGCTAGCCTTGGGTTAGCCTTAAGGGCAAAATAAAGGACTCATACCTTAATTTCCTGAAAAATGAGATGTAAAAGTCTTTTTGGAAGAAAGAACAGGAAAAGCTTGAAGAATATAAACAACAATGCAAATGTGGATAAACTTGCTTTTATTAGAAAAATGATTCTACTTTAAATAGTAGGCAAGGGATGGTGATCACTCATTAGGAAGACAGAGTGGCTGAGGGGGTCACATTGGGATGAGGTCATACCAGGATCAACCACAGACAGGTATGATAATCCGGAATGGGTGGATATTGAACCAGACCCATTTGCAGAAGGCAAGGAATTTCTGAAGTCAAACGCAAACCCAGCCAAATCTTTGCAACTATCACAATTTGAAGGGCATATCAAAATAGCATTAATTGCGCAATTTACAACAAAATTCCTCTAACAATGTGGTCCAAGTGTTGCCTTTACGTCTTTCAAACCACTTGAAGCAGGAAGGACCTGCAAGAACTTCCAACCAATGGTGTTTCTCATCATCCTCCAGACCAGAGGCTTGGATAAGAAAACCCTCTAGGAAAGCATTTCCTTCCTTTGGATTTCCAGAAAATGGTGACATTTTGGCAAGAATAGACTGGACTCCTTTCACCATGGGTTTTTTCTGCCCCTGCATTGGGCTCTGTGGCGGATCCAGGTCCAAACTATCAATGTTCCAACTGGGAACCAGCTGATCAATCCTAAATACCAAGGCATTATTGCCTGTATTTAGACAATTTTGTTCTGTTAATTGAACCTATCAATTAACTTAATCAACCTTACAGTTAATTAACTAATACCAAAGACCACAGGTCATTGTGAAGAGTTCAGATAAAATACTTGCAATATAATCACCTGTTATACGATGCATACTGGTTTATTGTACGCCGCATACTCACCTAGTATACGCTGTATAATCTCCTATTACACAATTTATATCCCCTATTATACGCCGTATAATTATTAGTCCACATAGTTATAACCATCAATTATACAGTGTATAGTCTTTGATTCAATACTGGATTGAGTCAGCTATTATACAGTGTATAATCTCTAACTCAAACCACAATCCCACAAATTTGAGTTGGTGCACTTGTTAAGAGTGACCTAACCTTATGGCTCAAGTTTAACAAGTCTGAGGTTCAAAGCCCCTACTAGGCTTCCCTTTTTACCCTAGGTATCAATCAACCTTCAAGGGGAATTAACCGTTTGAGACACCCAGTCTCCAAGGTTGATTCAACCAATATTGCCTTAGTTTTGTCAATTAGTACAACCTAGCTAACAAACTACATTCTGTTCTTTTATTAAATATAGATACCAAGTTTCCAGGAATCTTTATCTGAAGAATTCCAGTCAACCTATCCACATAAAATAAACAGCAAAAACAGAACAACTTTATATTTTTGAGTATTTATTCAGCTAAATACTTAACAGTGACTGTTGTACAGTCACACTTAGGCAGCCAAAGGCAGGCCCTTCAAATTAGATACCCTGATTGGAACCCAAATTGGAAAGAGAAAAACCAGCAGTCTACTTACTTTAGGCAAAATGATGGGATTAGAATATTTTTAAGCACCTTAAACATCATATACAACAATTTCATTTTGTTCTGGGGCATGAGAAAGAGTAGCCAACCAGAAATTATCAGTAGGCCATCTCAAGACTAGCATAATCTGCAACTGGGCCACTATAAACACCTTGGAAAAAACAGTAGTAGGAATATGATCAAGGGCAGCCAATCAGGATAGGTAGAACCAGCAAGTATAGGATCACTTATGTAATTAGCCATCAAGTGTTATCTTAATTTTTTTGAGAAGAGGTTGATATAGTATAATAATATGTAAAAACCTTCAAGCCTAACAACAAGCTCTTAGTTATCTCCCCTAGCAACATTATAAGCTGCTGAATAAATCCCGTCCAGAGATGAATGAATATTTATAAGTTCTCTTCTACTGTTTTATCTGCAGTGTCCTAGGATATAAGACAAATAGATTATATGACATTGACAAGCTTCAAAAATGAAATTTTCCTTGATCTAACAATTAAAAACAGTTATTGTGATTTTAACCCTAGCCTACAAACTTGCATCCTGCTTGTCCAAAGGACAAGACCCCCACCTGCCTATGTTTCCTGTGGCTTGATTAGAAGGCTTTTGGATCAAGAGGGCTTTATCTGTAGAAGTTTTGCCAAGCTCAGCCCAGATCAAACCCAATAAGGCACCACATGACCCCTGAATTTATGCTGAGGCAGTATCCTGCACCATCAAGTTTTCAGTTGAATCCTCTAGAGGATCCACTATTAGTAAATTTTCAAAGCTGAAAAATACAAGATAGCAACACACATCCCTCATGAGAGCCTGGACTTAGAAAGAAGGTTGGATAATATAAAGGCTCTGGAGCTGTAAAGCTACTCCCCCTTTGGCCTTAGATAGGACAATCTTCCCCTGGTATACAAAGAAAACCTCTCAAACCCCAGCCAAACCACTCAATTCTTTTATGGATTTTCCCCACACTTTAGGTGAAATATTTGTATTGGCATACCCCACAGGCTCCTTGTCTTCACTGCCTGCCCTGGGAGGAAACACTGATTAATTTAGATTGCTTATTGGCATGGTATTGTCCATTGTTAAAGATATTAGAGCCATCCAATCATAACAATCCACATTCCAGCCCTCAATTTCAAATGGACTGTCTGAATCAAGCATGCTTCAGTCAATCAGATGGAGATTCAGAAGTTAGGTCAAAACTTTCAAGTCCCCCAGGATTTATACAGAAAAATTTCTCCCCCAACCAATCAGATCTGATCAAATGATCAGGTGATCATCCCAAACTTTAACCATTCCCTTAATTTGAGCAAGGGAGCTTTTAGTCCCCTGCTTGTTCATTCTCTTATTTAGAATAAAGATTTTGTTTATTAGAAATCGATTTAATTTTTTTAAACTTAGGAGCCCTCTAGTTGAACAGTTTTCAAAATGCTTCATTTAATTACCTTTGTGTTGTTCCTTCCAAACCCAATAGTCTCTCCAAACCCCTCAGAAGCGTTGGAGTAGACAGTTTACTTTTAACTCATTTGCTTTTGAAAACTTGGTTCAAACTTAGATCTTAAGCTAGCATCTGATATAAAAACTTAATTCATATCAAATTTTTCCTGTTTTTTTTGTATTTGGACCTGCTCTTGCCCTAATTGCTGCTAAAGGCCTTATAAGACAAACTCCAAGCTCTCCTTGAGCTTGCTGCCTCAATTCTGATTAAGTTTATTGTATCAGTATCCCTCCAGCTTGATTTCATAAGTATGAACCCCAAGATCACACCCAGAGACTCCAAATCCCCTGGCCATTTCAGAAATTTTGCTCCCAATTCTCAAGTTTGTCAGGTTTTCTTTGTGTAAATTCACTGCCACCTCTGGCCTGGATCAAAACGTTTCCCCCCGCTGCACCAAAAAGGGCCAAAAACAACAGCCAAGCCATTAAATTCCCTAGAAGATTTAGCCCACACTGTTGATGAGAGATTTGTTCTGGCCTACCCTGCAGATCCCCCTGCTTTGGTTGTCCCGGCTTGCAAAGAAACACTGATCAATTTAGATTGTTTGTTATCATGGTGTTGTCACCACTTAAAAATTATCAGAAACAGCCAATAAAATAATGCCACATCAACAACCAGAAAATCAAGTGAATCCCAAATGCCTAGGTTGGATTTTAACCAATCAGGTGGATCTGCGGAAATTAACTTGAAACCTTCCAGTGTCCCTGGTCTTGTCCAGCAAATTCCTCTTCCTGCCAATCAGATGCAAGCCAAACTGGTCATGTGCCCATTTCCTAGCAATCCCTCCCTTTTTAGAAGGTCAGGGGGCTTTGTGTCTCCTGCTTGTCAATTCTCAAATTATTAAAAACATAGGATTTTCTACTAAAACTTTGTCATCAAATTCTTAAGTAGTGACTCTATTAGAGTCTCCCTTGATTTTAAAAAACAAAGTGTTAGTCATTTTTGTGTTAAATAGTACCTTTGTGTTATCCTGCTTTAACTTGGTCATCTTTTTGAAGCCCTTTTGGCCAGGCTTATCACTTAATTGTTACGCCTGCTGTTTACGCTTTCAAAAACACTGTTTGAACTCTAAACTTTATTTAAAAACTCTTATAAATCTTACTCTAAGATCTAAGTTTTACTTTAATTTGTTGATTTCAAACCTGCCTTGCATCTTTACGCCTGTCCAAGCCACCCAAAACTGTTGCCAAGGTCTCCAAGTGTTGCTTGTTGCCTCCCACCCAATTTTCTCTTGTGGCTGCCCACTCTTCCAATTTTCTATAACTTGGAGATCAAAAAATTGCACCCAAAATTTCCAAATTTTACAGGCTCTTCAATTATGATCCTCCCTATTATAAATTTGCAGTGTTCACTTTGGCTCCTTGCTCAATTTTACTCTGGACAACTGCCCCTGATTTATGGTCACAATTCTCTGCTTCTGCTTGCCTTGTGTGAGACAGCCCCTATAGTCTCTTGCACCTCCCTGTGAGCTTCTTGTTTTGGGCAAGACAATTATCAAGAGCCTGACTTGTGATGACTTAGAACTCTCTGCTGCAGATTTCACCATGCCAGCCCCCACATTGGAGGTGGTATTGACGCCTGCTACTCTTGGTTTGGATGAAGGCCCTCCAGGACCCCTCTTAGCTCCTGTGGGGTTGCCTCATGCTCCCACCTGCACACCCTGGTTACTCACTGGGCTAGTTCTGATGGGGTTGAATTCATACTTCCCTCAGCTGTCCTCTGTATCCTCTCTTTGGTCCCCCCTCCAAGCAGCCATACCAGTACTCCACTGGGTGGCATCCTGGTGGTTTATCTCGCCAGGATGGGAGCCAAACTTAGTTAGTTTAGCCCCCCTCTCTCACATAATTGAGAATCCCATTTCTTCTGCCTTCAAAGCCTTTTACTACTGGGTGTGGAGCTTACTTCTTGCCCTCATCTGCGCCAGCTTGGGATTCCTCCTTGCTGGATTCCTCTCAGTGTGGGCCGCGTGGTCACTTCTGTCTTCCTTCAAGTTGTGTCTCACCAAGAAGTCTACCTCTCCCTCCACAGCTTCCTTGGCTGCATCAGCGGTGAATATTACCCTGGATTCACCCTGCACCCCCCTCTGTGGCTGTCTGTGAGAAAGTCCTGGACGCCCTTGGGGAGCTACAGCTTTATCTCTCCACAAACTCAGCGTCCACAGACACTCCCATCTCCAATGCTCAGAGATCAGTGGCCCTCTTGGATGCTCTTGATGGAGACGCTTGCCACTGGTTGCGCACTTTCCTTTGCTAAAGCCAGGATCTTGGGGATACTTCCTCCCTTCTTACACTGGTCTCCTCAGTGGTGGCTGCTTCAGGTTCCAAGGCCTTGGTTATATTTGAGACCCTTTGTTCCATAGGCCTTGCCCCTGACCTTGCCTCCCATGTTGAGTGCTTTGTAGTGAAAGCTGCCTCCCTGGATCTCCCTATCAAGATGGCAGTGGCCATGTTCTGCAACTCCTTGGATGCTTCTTCAGCTGACAAGAGTGTGTGGGATCTGGCTCCTACCTCCCTCAAGAAGGCATTCACGTTGGCCTGCAAGCTTGGAGCCAAGCCTTTCTACCAGCCCAAGTCTGGTGTGCTGGCCCATCTTCCAGTCTCCAAGCCTGCCCAGGCTAATCCCCACACGGTCAAGCTCCCCAAGACGCCTGCCATCAACGTGATGTGCTGTGTCCGCCAGGCCCCCAACTGGCCCACCTCCACAGGATCCCTCCCTGTCTTTGCGGCTTTGGCTGCCATCCCTGAGGTTTCTTCCTGTGACCCTGCTGCTTTCATTCTGACCCTGCAGAATAAAGAAGATTTTTCCTATTTCCTTTTTACTGCAACCTTTTATAGCACATCCTGCCAAGCTAAGGCTATAGTTTTGGTAGATACAGGTGCTGCAAGTAACTTTATGGACTTGGCACTGGCCTAATCCTTGGTTCTGTCCCTGCTCCCTCCTCAGAGCCTTATTGCGGCCAGCAAGGTACCAGTGATCAGTTTTCCCCTCACTAACCCACTTAGTTACTGTACAGGCTCACATATGTTTGTGAGTAAATTCTCTGCTGTTGAGGATCTACTGTACCCTGTAATTGTGGGTGTGGGGTGGTGGCAGCATCACTTGGTGCAGATTGACTGTCTCACTAATGACTTCACTTATTGCTGGACGGGTGCCCAGGCTCCTTCTCCCTCCTCCCCTCAGGGTGGGAACCACCTGAATCATGCTTGTCTCTTTCAGCAACCCCAGTCTCCCCTCCTGAGCCCTTTGCCCTTCCGGCCATACTTGCTCCCTTCAAGGACGCCTTTAATGTTACCCTTTCCTGTGCCCTCCCTCCACACTCTTGCCACAATTTGACCTTTAAGACAACAGTTGACCTTGTAAAAATTGACGCCCTAATTTACCCTCTCAGAAAATTGGAGGATAAGGTGTTGGGCGCGTGGTTGGACAACATGTTGGCAAAAGGGTGGATAGTCAAGAAGGCTTCCTTGGTTAGCTCCCTGTGACTGTATATCAGTCACTATTGAGTATTTAGCCAAATGAATGCTCCAAAAATATATAGTTATATCTGTGTTTTTGATTATTGCATGTAGATAGGTTGGATTGGAAGTCTTAAGGTAAAGATTCCTGAAAATTGAATATCTAGGTTCAATAAAAGAACAGAAGGCAATATTGGCTGAGTCAATATGGGAGGCTGGGTGTCTCAAAAACAGTTTAATTAATTGGGAAGATTAATAAATAAATACACAGGAATATAATTAATGAGGATTTAATTATATTGGTTGAATTTTCTTGACTATGTCAAGAATTTCGGTTAAGGTCAACCATAAGTAAACCCCCAAATTTTGGGTTAAAAGCGCCACTTTGGCAAATTCATTGGGTTAAAAGTGCCGCCACACCGCCTAATGGATTTGCAAAGCGCTGAGGCGCTGCTATCAAATTTTTCAGGCGCTGGGGCGCCACCTGGAAAAGTTCCTTGGCGCCGCAGTGGCGCCTGGTTTGAGTTTCAAAGTGTTTCAATGGGTTTTAAGGCAAAAAATCATTAAATGCAAAGATAACTAAATAAAGGCAAGGATGCCTAGGAATTCAGGGTTGATCAGCTGGTTCCCAGTTGTAACATCATAGCTGAGTTTTGGGTGGCTTAATCCACAGAGTTTTGGCACTGGGAGCTGAGGAAGCTCCATGCTGAAATGGTACATTGGGATGAATGGAGTCAGCTGACTTCTTCCCATTGTAGGTTGATTCTCATAGGTTGAGAAATATTGGTGATCTTTTAGGTAAAGATCTAGGTTTGGATGACTCAAACGTCATAGATCATGTGAGATGAATCATAAGTTGATTCAGGAACTGGAGGGTTTTTCAGCCAAATATGCCCCAAATGGTATATAAGCAAAAAAAGCTACACTATAATAAAGATATATTGTTGATTTCAACGCTTTCCCCTCAACTACTTTTTCAATTATTATGTCTTATTTGTTACATTTTGAAAAGCCAAATTTGGAGTACTTTGCGTGGAAAACGCTGATGCCAGGAAAGAGGTTCCTACAAGTTTGTTAGAGGAAGATTAGGCAAACTTGGAGGTCATCAAGACTGTGCCTGAGGAGTCCTTGGTGGAAGTAAAGGCTGCGTTCAAAGAGTTATACTCCAAGTACTTTGCAAAAGAAGGGACTCCCACCCAAGGAAACCAAATCTATATGTGGGATTCCTAGAACCTGTTAGTAGGATGGGACAAAATCTTACAACAAGTGAAAGCAAAGGAAAATTGTGAAATTGAGGCTTTAAGAGCAAGGGAGGAAAAGAGTGTTAAGATCATGGCCTGTTGGCAGGATGAATACAAAGTGTTGTCCCATAAAATTGCCTCTCTGGAGACAAAGCTCTTTGAAAATTTGTCAAAGGAAGGTAATAGGAATAAGAGTCAAGGGCAGGATAATGGCGGGATGGACTGGTTTGACCTGGACCTGCCACAGAGCCCAATGCAGGGGCAGAAAAAACCCATGGTGAAAGGAGTCCAGTCTATTCTTGCCAAAATGTCACCATTTTCTGGAAATCCAAAGGAAGGAAATGCTTTCCTAGAGGGTTTTCTTATCCAAGCCTCTGGTCTGGAGGATGATGAGAAACACCATTGGTTGGAAGTTCTTGCAGGTCCTTCCTGCTTCAAGTGGTTTGAAAGACGTAAAGGCAACACTTGGACCACATTGTTAGAGGAATTTTGTTGTAAATTGCGCAATTAATGCTATTTTGATATGCCCTTCAAATTGTGATAGTTGCAAAGATTTGGCTGGGTTTGCGTTTGACTTCAGAAATTCCTTGCCTTCTGCAAATGGGTCTGGTTCAATATCCACCCATTCCGGATTATCATACCTGTCTGTGGTTGATCCTGGTATGACCTCATCCCAATGTGACCCCCTCAGCCACTCTGTCTTCCTAATGAGTGATCACCATCCCTTGCCTACTATTTAAAGTAGAATCATTTTTCTAATAAAAGCAAGTTTATCCACATTTGCATTGTTGTTTATATTCTTCAAGCTTTTCCTGTTCTTTCTTCCAAAAAGACTTTTACATCTCATTTTTCAGGAAATTAAGGTATGAGTCCTTTATTTTGCCCTTAAGGCTAACCCAAGGCTAGCTTTGGACCTCAAATCTTTTGTTATAAAGATTTCCTGTCGTGTCATCCAGGATGTTGTCCCCTGGAGCCAAACACAACAAATTTTGAGCCATTTACACAGTAACCCTCAGACCTGGTGATGCTCTGCAGAAAGCCCAAGATGTCACCCAAGCTGGCCATGAAACAGTGTCAATGTATCCTTCACAAATGGAAGAGTTCCTAGCTTTTGTGGATGTGGAATACAATCAGGATCTGGTGGAGAATGCTTTCTTCACTGGAATGTGGCCTGGGTGGGAACTCAGGCTTCTATGCTGCGTTGTGAGAAGTTATCATGGTAAAAACTAGTTCAAAAGATCATCCAGATGGAATGGGATCTTGGTGGTCCTCCCCATAATGCTCCACGCTCAAGAGTAGGAGCTCATGTGGCTGCAAGGGAAGGGTCTTCTGAGAGAACCAGACGTCCTAGAAGCCCTTCAGATGGGGATCTAATGTCTATATTTAAACAGGCGTGTAAGTTTCCCATGGCAAAGGGATGCTGGATCTGCGGGAAAGATGGCCATCTTTCTGGGAAATGTCCCAATTGTGCAGAACTTGACAAGGAACACCCCAACCTTATGTTTAAGGATTTGAGAAAAGAAAAGCCAGCTTAGGTGTCTCCCAACCTGAGCTCGGTAATTCAGAGAATAATGGGAGAATGAGACTTTGATCTGGAAAGGCCTTGAAGGAGTACAGGAAAAGCGTCAGCAAACCAGTGGAGCCACCTGTACAGGAAATTGATGTCTCTTGTCCAACTCTGCCTGAGGGAAGTCCAGACGCCTCTCCAGATGAGTGGATATTGGATGTGCGCTTGGGTATGAAGGAAGATGGGGAGATTACGTGGCAGCCTGTGCGGGTCCAGTTGAGTGTGGATCGGCTCAAAGAAGCAGAATGGTGTAAGAAGGTGGCCCAGAGCATGCCAGCATTATTGATTGCAAAACCTTTTGTGTGGGCATTGCAAGGGATTATCATTTTGGATATTTTGCTTGATGGTATCCCAGCAAAGGCAGTCTACAATCCAGGTTGTGCTGGGGTAGCAGTATCAAAGAACTTTGTCGGTAAACATGATATGAACCCATCAAGATTGGTCACTTTGACTTTATCTTCCGCAGATGGGGTTACCACTATTGAACGAGATGTGTTTGATGAAGTGGTAATAAAATGAAAAAATACCATGGTCAAGACTTCTGCTGTAGTTTTACCAGGAGCAAGATTTGATGTTCTGCTTGGTATGACTTGGATTGTTGAGGCCAAGGTGAGCCTGGATGCCATCAAGAATGTCTTGGTTCATGAAGGAGTTGAGTATGCTTATCAACAGCTGACAATTCCACCAGCTCCAGAGGATGTTCAGTCAGTGGTCATCTACACCAAAGAACATTGCTCCATTCCACCAAAGGGAATTGCCTGGTTGAAACCGGTGGTTTTTAATTGTGGAACACAGGGAGGACAAATTATCCCAGAATTCCCCCGTCATATATCCTCAAATGTGGCAATATTTGAGAATGGATCAAATGGTGAACTCCTCAAGTCCTGGAAGTTGTTTGACACTTGTGCGGTTCCTGTGGACATTCATCAAGATCAGTGTATTGGTGTTTGGATGCCTGTAGTTGGAGAAGTCACAACAAATAAACCTACTGTCTCTTATTTTTGTGTGCCTTTCAACAATTTAACCTGTATACTATGTCCAAGTGAAGCACCAGGTACCCCATTGTATACTCTGGTGCGGAAATGGAGTAGTTGTTTCTTGTTGGACAAATATTATATGGGGAGAACTGGTCCACCCTATGTCATAAAAATGTTGACTGGGAAGCCGTACAAAGGATATGTACCCCGTTGTAGTCCTGCTGCAGTTGCTGCAATTAGAGAGGAGGTGGGAAAAAATGCAAAGGGCCAACCTGATTGAGGAAAGTATCAGTCTTTACTTGGCTCTGATAGTTTGTGTCCCAAAGCCAGATGGGAATATACATGTTTGTATTGATTTCTGAATGGTGAATAAGGATATTGTAAATGATGCCTACCCAATGCACCGTATTGAAGACCAGCTGGACACTATGGCTGGATCTTCCTGGTTTGCTACATTGGATCTGACTAAGGGTTATCACCAATTGTTGATTGATGAGAAGGCTAAGGAGGTTACAGTGTTCTCTACATCCTGACGGTCTGTATCAATGGAAAGTTTTGCCATTGGGAATGAAGACAGCAGGTGCTGTGTTTCAGTGGGTAATGGACCAGATTATGACAGGACTTCAGCCTAGGTGTGCTTTGGTATATATAGACAACATTACTGTATATAGCCCTTCCTGGGAACAACATCTAGAGGATCTTGATCAAGTATTTTGCTGGATTGAGAAAGCAAAGCTGAAGATTAGTGTATCTAAGACTAATCTTGCCTGCCAAGAGGTCAAAGTGTTAGGGCATGTTGTGAATTCTCAAGGGATTAAACCAAGTCCTGAGAGAGTTACTCCGTTGTTAAGTATGAGGTTGCTACAGTAAGTCCAAGAGGTTCAGGGGTTTATGGGATCAGTGAATTTCTACCAAAGATTCATACCTCATTGCTACACACTTGGAGAGCCATTGTTTGCATTAACAAGGAAGAATTCCCTATTTTTTTGGGGACAAGAGCAAGCGTCAAGCTTCTCAGAGCTAAAGAAGAAACTCTCTGAAGCCCCCATATTAATATTCCCTGATTGGTCAAAGTTGTTCTACATTGAGACAGATGTGAGTTCAACTGGTCTTGGTGCTGTCCTTACTCAAGAAGGAGAGTCAAAGTTATCCCAAAATCCTGTTGTGTATGGTTCTAAGACTTTGGGAACCACTCAAAGGAAACACTTGGCTACTGAGCATGATGGATTAGCAATAGTTTGGGCGGTGGAACATTTTAGGACATATATCCTAGGAATGTCGTTTATTATAGTCACTGACCACACAGCTTTGAGAGTAATTTGGACCAAGGAAGACTTACAAGGACAAATGCAATTATATGCAGAGAAGCTCTCTGGGTATGATTATGATATCATCTACCATCCAGGGTTAGAAAATCGGATTCCTGACTTATTGTCCCAAGCGCTGTTGGCCGGTGGAGAAGTTGAGACACAAGAAGCCCAGGAAGCTCTATCAAGGAATAGGATTTATGTAGAGAAATCCAAGCGTCTACAAGTGGTTAGAGATCTCCATGTGCAATGAGGAGGTCACCTCAGATATGAGAAGCTATGGCAAGCAGTGAAAGCTTGGTACTGGTGGTCAGAGATGAGAACTACGGTCCTTCAGATTCTGCAAGAATGTGATATTTGCTCTAAGTTCTCAGCGGCAAAATCCAAGATGCAGCTTAAATCAGTAATGTCACATTATCCTTTTGAGCTGGTATCAATGGATACAGGTCATATTACGTTAGCAAGTGGTCAGAAAGAATACTTTGTGGTGGCTGTTGATTATTTTACAAAATGGGTAGAAGTTTGAGCACTGACTAAGGAAACAAGTGTTGCAATTGTTAAGTTTCTTTGAGAAAAAATAACAGCACAGCATGGATGTCCTGAGAAAGTTCTCACTGATAACAGACCGCCTTATGTAGGACCAGCGCTAACTAAGGAATGCTTGAAATGGGGCATTTCTAAGTTAACCTCAGCTCTATATCATCCCAAGACAAATGTTTAGCCGAGAGAACCATTGGAACCCTGAAGCGCATTATGGAGAAGTTGGCTGACGGAGCCACAACCCATTAGAAAGATCACCTGGCAATGAGTGTCATGGCATACCGTACAATGCCCCATGAGGCTACTGGGGTTTCTCTGTTTTGGATGTTGTATGGCCAGGAGACTACCACAAGCACTGAGGCGGGCCAATGGGAGTTTGTGGGAAAGAATTCCTATGAAGACTCCATAGAGGAGCATGCAGCCAAAATGCAGAAGTTATTTGTCAAGGCAAGGAGTAAATAAGAGCAGGTTTGAGAGAGACGTGCTGCCAAGTGGAACTCAAAGCCTTGAGTACTTCCCTGTGGTCATTTCCAGGTTGGAGATCTGGTATGGTTTGATCAAGACACTGAGAAAAGCACCCAAGAAGAGGTCTTCAGCAATGGGTAGGGCCGTTGAAGATTATCTCAATTAGTCCAGGGCCAAACTACCTAATTCAAGGGGTCAGAGCTGCCCAAGGAGAAGAATGATTCTGTGTTCATCCTCAATTCCTTAAGCTGTTCCATGGGGAATTGGAACTAATAAAGGTACAGGAAGATGAGGTCAATTCCCCTGAAGAGAAGGAAGGGGCCTTGTGACCGTACAACAGTCACTAGCAAGTATTTAGCCAAATAAATGCTCTGAAATATAAAGTTATCTCTGTTTTTCTGACTATTGTATGTAGATAGGTTGGATTGGAAGTCTTAAGGTAAAGATTTCTGAAAATTGAATATCTAGGTTCAATAAAAGAACAGAAAGCAATATTGGCTGAGTCAATATGGGAGGCTGGGTGTCTCAAAAACAGTTTAATTAATTGGGAAGATTAATAAATAAATACACAGGAATATAATTAATGAGGATTTAATTATATTGGTTGAATTTTCTTGACTATGTCAAGAATTTTGGTTAAGGTCAACCATAAGTAAACCCCCAAATTTTGGGTTAAAAGCGCCACTTTGGCAAATTCATTGGGTTAAAAGCGCCGCCGCGCCGCCTAATGGATTTGCAAAGCACCGAGGCGCCGCTATCAAATTTTTCAGGTGCTGGGGCGCCTCCTGGGAAAGTTCCTGGGCGCCGCAGTGGCGCCTGGTTTGAGTTTCAAAGGTTTTTGGGTTTAAGGCAAAAAACCATTAAATGCAAAGATAACTAAATAAAGGCAAAGATGCCTAGGAATTCAGGATTGATCAGCTGATTTCCAGTTGGAACATCATAGCTGAGTTTTGGGATGCTTAATCCACAGGGTTTTGGCGCTGGGAGCTGAGGAAGCTCCATGCTGAAATGGTACATTGGGATGAATGGAGTCAGGTGACTTCTTCCCATTGTAGGTTGACTCTAATAAGTTGAGAAATATTGATGATCTTTTAGGTAAAGATCTAGGTTTGGATTACTCAAACATCATAGATCACGTGAGATGAATCATAGGTTGATTCAGGAACCAGAGGGTTTTTCAGCCAAATATGCCCCAAATGGTATATAAGCAAAAACAGCTACACTGTAATACAGATGTATTGTTGATTTCAACGCTTTCCCCTCAACTACTTTTTCAATTATTATGTCTTCTTTGTTACATTTTGAAAAGCCAAATTTGGAGTACTTTGCGTGGAAACCGCCAATGCCAGGAAAGAGCTTCCTACAAGTCTGTTTGAGGAAGCTTGGGCAAGCTTGGAGGTCATCAATACTGTGCCTGAGGAGTCCTTGGTGGAAGTAAAGGCTGATTTCAAAGAGTTATACTCCAAGTACTTTGCAAAAGAAGGGACTCCTGCCCAAGGAAACCAAATCTATGTGTGGGATTCCTGGAACCATTAGTAGGATGGGACAAAATCTTACAACAAGTGAAAGCAAAGGTGAATTGTGAAATTGAGGCTTTAAGGACAAGGGAGGAAAAGAGTGTTGAGATCATGGCCTGTTGGTGGGATGATAACAAAGTGTTATCCCATAAAATTGCCTCTCTGGAGACAAGGCTCTTTGAAGCTTTGTCAAAGGAGGGTAATAGGAATAAGAGTCAAGGTCAGGATAATGGCGGGATGGACTGGTTGGACCTGGATCTGCCACACTCCCTGGTGGTTTTTGCTAAGAAATCAGATGGGTCACTTCAGCCGTGCGTTTATTATACCCTCCTCAACAATGTCACTGTCCTGGACTGCTACCCCCTCCCCTTGGAAGTCTTGGGTCTTTTCAAAACTGGATCTCCTATTTGCTTTTAACCAGGTTTGTGTGGCGGAGGGGGACAAGTGGCTTACAGCCATCAAACCCTGGTGTGGCTGCTTCCAATTCAAGGTCATGCCTTTTGGCTTGAAGTCTGCTCCTGCAATCTTATAGCAAGTCATTGAGGATGCCTTGGGAGATCTCTGCTTCTCCTGTGTTGTGGCGTACATTGATGACATTCTAATCCACTCCCTCACCCCTGAGCAGGACTCTAAGGACTTGGTGGCTGTGGTGGCAGCTATCCACAAGGTGTGGTTATTCATCAAGCCCAGCACATGTGAGTTTTTTAAGTCCAAGGTCACCTTTCTGGGCAACTTGGTCCTGAAGGACAGCCACATGGTCTCCCCTGACAAGGCCAAGGCCCTTTGGGAGTGGGTTAACCCATGTAATCAGAAGGAGTTACGCTGCTTTCTGGGTACAGTGATTTTTCTCAAGAAGTTCTCTCCTGCCATCTCGGAGCTTGCTGCCCCCGGCACCCCCTGGCTGGCAAGAATGCCTCCTTTGTGTGGACATTGGCATGCCAGGAGGCCTTTGAGGCCATCAAGCGGGTCTTTGTCTCCACCTCAGTGCTACATCATGCAGACACAAGCAAACAGTTCATTGTAGCTTGTGATGCCTCTAACATGGCTGCCAGGGCAGTCCTTCTTCAAGAGCACAATAGTCATGAGCTCCCAGTTCCTTACTTCTCCAGGAAGTTTGCCCCCAACAAGTGTTCCTGGGCGGTGTTTGACAAGGAGCTACAGGCTGTGGTGGACACCAACACACATTGGAGATATCACTTGCAGGGCGCTCAGCACAAGTTTGTGGTTTTTACAGACCATAAGGCCCTCTGTTACTCCCGCAAGCTCCAGAAGTTACTCCCTTGCCAGGAACATGTCATGCAGACGCTCTCAGGTTACAAATTCAAGTACAAGTTTGTGAAGGGTGAACTCAACATCCTTCCTGACCTCCTGAGTCTTAATCCCGCAATCTATCCAGTGAGGGGCAACAAAGACCCTCAGGTCACTGTTATCCCGGAGTCCTTGATCCTCCTGGACCTGGCTCCCCCCTCTCCCATATCCCAGCCACAGCTCTGGTTGTGCCTTATTATAGCTTCTGGTCATTGCCCCTGCCCCCTCTTCTGAGGCAGTCCCGCCACTGGCTCTCCCCGGCACATCTGCACAACGTCCTGGTGGCCCAGCACTCCTCACCAGATGGCCAGGCTATCTGCGCTAAGCTGTCCCCTTAATCCACGTCCAATGGTCCCTATACTCTTAAGGATAGGATAATTTACCAAAACAACAGAGTGTGGGTTCCAAAGGAATTACAGCCATGTTTCATAACTGAACATCATGATCCTCTCCTGTTTGGACATCCTGGCACCAAGAAGCTGCTTGAACCCATCAGGCGCACTTATAGCTGGGTTGGGATAACCAAAGCAGTGGGCCCATGGATTAAGAAGTGTGTCACCTGTGCTTGCTCTAAACCGGACTGTTCAGGGAACAACGGTCTCCTCCATCCCCTGCAGCAGTCCCAAGGTCCATGATCATCCATCTCAGTTGACTTTGTGGTGGTCCTTCCTTTATTGGGAGGCTTTGAATCCATCATGATGGTAGTCAAACTCTTCACCAAATATTCAGTCTTCATCCCATGCCTAACCACCCTGGACTCAGTAGGGATGGCAAACCTGTTTGTGAAACACATCTTCTCCAACTTAGGCTTACCCCAGGAGATCATCAGCAACCAAGGCCCCTAGTTCACATCCATATTCTGGGAGTCTTTGCTGGAGATTCTAAACATTAAGCCATGCAGGTCTACCTCCTTCCACCCTCAGTCAGATGGGCAAATGGAAAGAGTCAACCAAACCATGGAGTAGCATCTGCGCTGCTATGCAAATACCTCCATGGACTCCTGGTCCAACAACCTCCCATTAGCTCAGTTTGCTTACAACAACACTGTGCATGCCTTCACAGGGGTGTCTCCATTCCAGGCTACTCTGGGATTTCCCCCAGCATTTTTGATAGGACCCTCACTCCAGGCATGCGTACCAGCTGCTGAAGACATGGTGGCTCACCTCAAGGCCATTCATCTAAAAGTCCAAAGCACCCTAACCAAGTCCATTGAGGCATACAAGAAAGCAGCAGATAAGAATAGGCGGCCTGCTATCCATTATCCAGTAGGGTTGCTTGTGATGTTGGATTCTACCAATATCTGGATGAAGGTCCCCTCAAGGAAGTTTTCCCCAAAGAGACTGGGTCCCTTTAAGGTCTTGGAAGATAAGGGCAATGGTGTGTTTGTGTTGGATCTCCCCTCCTCCTATTGGATCCACAGCACCTTCAATGCCTGTTGCCTGTCCCCTTTTGAGGGCAATCTCCCCAGCACCCCTGACCCCACTTTGGTGGATGGCTCTCCCAAGTATGAGGTAGAAGCCATAATAGCCTCATATAGGATTTTCAAGTCCCTTCAATATTGCGTATCTTGGAAAGGATATCCCTCTTACAACAATAGCTGGGTAAGCTCTTCAGACTGCAGAAATTGTTAGGATCTGGTACAAGAAATTCACAAAAATACTCCCATGTCACTTGGTCCACCTAAATCTCTCCTGGCGCTCAAGATCCCCAAAGCGCATAAAGATTCTTGGTAGCCACGCTTCCCCAGGGAGGCATGCAACATCAGGAAAGAGGAAAGGATAATGTAAATTCACTGCCACCTCTGGCCTTGGATCAAACTGTTTTACCTTGCCATACCAAAAAGTGCCAAAAACAACAGCCAAGCCATTAAATTCCCTAGAAGATTTAGCCCACACTGTTGATGAGAGATTTGTTCTGGCCTACCCTGCAGATCCCCCTGCTTTGGTTGTCCCAGATTGCAAAGAAACACTGATCAATTTAGATTTTTTGTTATCATGGTGTTGTCCTCTCTTAAAAATTATCAGAAATAGCCAATCAAATAATGCCACATCAAAAACCAGAAAATCAAGTGAATCCCAAATGCCTGGGTTGGATTTTAACCAATTAGGTGGATCCTCAGAAAATAATTTGAAACCTTCCAGTGTCCCTGGTCTTGTCCAGCAAAATTTCTCTTCCTGCCAATCAGATGCAAGCCAAAGTAGTCATATGTCCATTTCCCAGCAATCCCTCCCTTTTTACAAGGTCAGGGGACTTTGTGTCCCCTGCTTGTCAATTCTCAAATTATTAAAAACATAGGATTTGCTACTAAAACTTTGTCATCAAATTCTTAAGTAGTGACTCTATTAGAGTCTCTCTTGATTTTAAAAAACAAAGTGCTAGTCATTTTTATGTTAAATATTATCTTTTTGTTATCCTGCTTTAACTTGATTATCTTTTTGAACCCTTTTGGCCAGGCTTATCACTTAATTGTTACGCCTGCTGTTTACGCTTTCAAAAACACTGTTTGAACTCTAAACTTTATTTAAAAACTCTTATAAATCTTACTCTAAGATCTAAGTTTTACTTTAATTTGTTGATTTCAAACCTGCCTTGCATCTTTACGCCTGTCCAAGCCACCCAAAACTGTTGCCAAGGTCTCCAAGTGTTGCTTGCTGCCTCCCACCCAATTTTCTCTTGTGGCTGCCCACTCTTCCAATTTTCTATAACTTGGAGATCAAAAAATTGCACCCAAAATTTCCAAATTTTACAGGCTCTTCAATTATGATCCTCCCTATTATAAATTTGCAGTGTTCACTTTGGCTCCTTGCTCAATTTTACTCTGGACAACTGCCCCTGATTTATGGTCACAATTCTCTGCTTCTGCTTGCCTTGTGTGAGACAGCCCCTATAGTCTCTTGCACCTCCCTGTGAGCTTCTTGTTTTGGGCAAGACAATTATCAAGAGCCTGACTTGTGATGACTTAGAACTCTCTGCTGCAGATTTCACCATGCCAGCCCCCACATTGGAGGTGGTATTGACGCCTGCTACTCTTGGTTTGGACAAAGGCCCTCCAGTACCCCTCTTAGCTCCTGTGGGGTTGCCTCATGCTCCCACCTGCACACCCTGGTTACTCACTGGGCTAGTTCTGATGGGTTTGAATGCATACTTCCCTCAGCTGTCCCCCACATCCTCTCTTTGGTCCCCCCTCTGAGAGGCCATACCAGTACTCCACTGGGTGGCATCCTGGTGGTTCATCTTGCCGGGATGGGAGCCAAACTTAGTTAGTTTAGCTATCCTCTCTCATACTTTGGCTACATTTCTGCTGCTTATTTAATCCACTTCCCAAGACCTTTGGACCCAGACTTCCTCTTCTGCCCTCCTTTTGGGGGATGACCCTTCAGGCTCTTGCACTTCCCAAATAATCTCCTCTCCTCAGGAGAGATACTTGTCAAGATTCTGACTTGCAATGATCTGGAATTGCTCTCCCCTGACCTTGACCTGTACACTCCTCCTGTTGAGGAAGCATTTGAGTCTCCTCCCTCTCAGTTGAAAGAAGAGGCCACTGTGTTACAGCATTCATCTGAGGTTCTGGAACGCGTCCCTACATGTACTTCTTGGTTGCTAACTGGTCTGGAGTTGATGAGACTGAATATCTACTTTCTGCAGCTATCCCCTGTGTCCTCCCTTTGGTCCCCTTTTAGAGCGGCTGTCCTAGTGATCCACTGGGCAGTATCTTGATGATTTATCTTGACAGGATGGGAGCCAAATTAATTTTAGTTTATCCCCCTCTCTCACAAAATCATATTCTCCTGTGTCAGCCAATGAAGGTCTACCCAGGTATGACGCTGCTCCACAACTTCTGGATCCCCAAAGTCAGGATGCTCAAGTTTTAGGGTACCTTCTCAAAAAATAAAGCATATTGGTAGGTTATCTGTACCCTTCTAAATAAATTCCATGCTCCATTGTCTTTATGATAATAATTTTGTGATGAACCCTGGGTTGGACCAGATTTTACCTGATCTAATTCTAGTGTAATACCATTTCCATTCAGCACCTATAGGCCATCTTTCCTCTGCTATCCCCCCTGCTGATCTCCCTGCAGACCCTTGGCTGTCACAAGTGACAGTTTCCTACTATCAATAAGCAAGATAGAGTCCCATTCCTGGGATTCAAACCTCAGACCCCTGCAGGCCACCAGCCCACTTGCCCAGAAGCCCAGCAGCCCGCGTTTTTTTGGGTTCAAACCAGAAGTAGATTTGACTTTGGAGAAACCTCTGAGATCCGCCAGTGGGGTAAATTCTACACTCAAACCCTGTTTCTTGGGGAATTTTCTTAGACCAGCCATTGAGATCAACTACCCAAATGATGCCCCTGCAACCTCCCAGACCACTGCCAATGAGACATCACCCACATTACCCCAATACCAAGGCCCATTAAGAGATGAATTTTTCATTGTCTCAAAAGGGGAATATGAGATTCCCTGTCCTGACCCAGTCAATGAGGACTAAACAACTCTGGCAACCCCCAGAAATGTGAAAACCCTGGTAAGTGCCACCCCTCAGACACAAGAAACTGCAAAAGTTTACCCAAGTTTGATGAGCACACTTATACCCTGGAGATTCCAGGAAGATGCTCATTACCATCCTTACAATAAAGTGTTATGAACCTTTGGTTAATGCATTTTATACCTTACCTTATTTTAACACTTTATTATATACAGTTTGATATCTCCAGCCCCACCCCCACAGTCAACCATTCCCAAGAAACTACAGATCAACCACACAAGCTATACAGCCCCCTGGAGTCCTATACGGCCCCATCTATTTCACCAATTATCCTTTGAACCCAGACTACGCTGAGTTGACCCTTGAAGAGATCCTCTTCTATGGCCCCAAAGCCCAAACTAGAGAAACCGGGATTATTTATTATGAAGGAACTTGGGTCACCAAACAGCCCTTGCTATTTTGCAACAAGTACAACCACCTGCTCACGCATCTAGTACACATGATTCCCCCGTTGACCCTGCAGTCCAACCGCTCACAGGAAACAGCAGCAAACAGTGTATATGTCTCAACTCAGATATTTGGTTTCCTGTATATCATCATTATGGTCCTAATTGAGTCTATAGTGCCTTCTAGCAGACCTTGTGCAATTCTTGGAAGATCTCTCTTGTACACTGTCTAGTTGGCCCCTATCAAATGGTGCACCCTTCTCTCTGGACCTGTGGGTTGTATGCCTGCAAGTTCTCTGGAACCCACCACTGAATGAATTCTTGACATTGACCCAGACTATACAGCCCACCTGGTTCACCCTCTGGACCCATAAATTTCACCAAATACCCTACCAATCCTGCCTACAGAGAATTAAATTTAGAGAATGACCTTTCAGATGATCCCCTGGCCCAAAATAAAGAATTGGGAGGAATAAACCAAGGGGAAATCCAAACACTGTCTAGCCCAAGCTGTCCAGAGAAAGGTATGGCTATCTGGCTATTCATCCTGTACCTATGACAATGCTTCTCACCCCAAAGCCCACCACCCACAAACTTCTTCTGTCACCAATGAAACCAGCTCTACCAGCTTTTGAAATTTTAAAAATCACGTTAAAAGGCTTGGTAAGCTCCATGGTTCCAGATGCTGGGCCTTAGCCCCTTAGTGGGCTGCTCAGCATCTTACCTCATCAAGTTAGCACTTATTGTATGCTGGGCCTACCCTCCTCCCAACAAACTAATTTTGCATCTGAGATCAACAGGACTTCTACCTGATGTGTTATCTTGTTGATTCATACCTTAATTTAAGGGAAAACATGTGATAAGAATAGGATATGATAAGGAGCGCCTTTTGGGGAAGCTTCAAATATGAAATTAAGAAAGAAGAGAAGTATATTTTATTGGATAATACTTTAGACTTATATAGACTTGACTGTGGTGGGGATTTAGTTGGATTGAACCTAGGGGTTAGTCATGTGCTAGATGGGTTTGAGCCACTGGATACTTGAACAGTCAGGTGATATTGCTTGGTTACCATTCTTGGTATGTCAAACGTTATATTGGAAGGGGACTAAATTGGACAATGTCTGGATGTTAAGTAAGTTGGCAGTAGCCAGAATGCTTGTACATCCAGACCCTTGGCACCCCCCTTAAGGGGTTACTCTGGTGCATCAGGAGGGAGATTTGTTTTCACGGCTGCCGCCTGATGCTCCTGGAGCTGTTTACTAGTTAGAACCAGTCTGGTCAAGTGCTCTCCTTTACTAAGGCAGAGACAGGTTCTGTGGTATTTCTTGATAATTGGGTTTTTGGCACTTTGGAATTTTACTAGGTAAGTGTTGTGCTCTGGTCTGTATTTGATGACTCTTCCTGGTCCCCAGTGTACTGAGTCTAGTTTCTTTCTGTTGCCAGCTAGAATCCAGACAGGGGAGTCAATGGGAAGTGGTTCCTCTGTGGAGGTTACCTTTTGTGTCTTGAGCCTCTTCATTTCTGCTATTTTAGCTTTGAGGCGGATGTGTTGTAGGTTTGAAGCTTGCTCTACTGTGGGAGGTTTCCCCAGGGGGATCTTTATATAGGGCTGTTTGTTGCAGATGATTACTTCCAGTTTGTACCTGTAGGTTAGCTCAAACAGTGAATAGCCTATCCCTTGGTTGGTGCAGACTTGGGATACTAGTAATGCATGGTTCACGTATAGTGGCCATGTGTCTTTGGCTTTGCCATCTATTATTTTCTCTAGGGTGCTGATAAGGCTGCTGTTTAGGTGTTTAATTCTACTGCTGGCCTGTGGCCTGTATGGAGAGGTTGTGGAGTGTTTAATGTTTTTGGATTTTAAGTTGACATTTACTACATGACCTTATAACTCTGTTGCTCCATCAGTTATGATGTAGTCTGGAGTGCCATAGTCAGCTATGATTGCTTTGTTAATGAGACAGTTGATGGTTTCTGCTTTATGATCCTTTGTTGCCCAGAAGATGAGCCAACATGTGGCAAAGTCAATAGCTACAATTAAGATACTTGGTTTGTTTTTGTTTCTGGGAAGGGGCCCACTACGTCTAGCCCCCAAACCTTAAATGGTTCAGGGTCTGGTACTGGGTTGACCGTTGGCTGAGGAGCCTTTGTACTGGTGTATTTCTTGCACACTGTGCACTTTTTTAGAACATCAACTATATCTTGTTTGAGGTTGGGCCACCATACTATCTCTTTTAGTGTGAGGTATAGTTTTTTAGCCTTTGTGTGGTCTAGTAGGCGGTGATGTCTTAGTATGGTATCAACTTTTTGTGCAAGTGGAATGTATGAGACATGTTTGTCATTGATAATTTGGTATACTGTGTCATTTGATACATAGAAATATTTTTTGTTCCTTAATAATTTATTGTGGGTTAGTTAATGTGTTGAGAGGTCTTTCCCTTTAGTTTTATACTCAGTGTTATACAGGTTTGGCCAGTTAGGGTCCAGGTGGTCAGGGTGATCCTCTCTAGGCTGACATAGTCTAGAGAGAGCATCAGCCATGACCAGCTCTTCCCCCTTTTTGTATTGGATGTCCAAATTAAGCTATTCCAGGAAGGACATACATTTGGTTTGTTGCTGTTCAAGTGCGTTCTGAGTTTTGAAATGGATTAAGGATTTATGGTCAGTTAGTACTTGGACGTTTAAATGTCCTTCCAGATAACATATCCATTTATTGCATGTGTGGTATATTGTTAGCAATTCCTTATTGTGTATTGGGTATCTCTGCTCAGTATTAGTTAGTTTTCTGCTTTTGTAACATACTGGTAGGAAGTCTTGCTGCCCTGGCTGGCAGATGCGCAGGACTGTGCCAATAGCTGTGTCACTGGCATCTGACTCAAGCTTGTAGCACCCGTTATTGTTAGGGTATTGAAAGATTGGTGCTTTGATCAAAGCTTGTTTTTAGTAATTAGAAATTCTTGTCACATTCTGGAGTCCAGATGAATTTCTTTTTGGCATTACCCTTGGTTAAGTCATTTTATTGGTGCAGTTAGTTTTCCGCAGTCTTTGATGTATTTCCTTAGATAAGCTATCATACCAAGAAAGCATCTAACTTGTTTAACAGAGGTGGGGCGTTGCATGTTATTTATGGCTTTAATTTTGTCTGGATCTGCTTTGATGCCACCCTCAGAGACAATGTGGCCCAAGAACAGGAGTTCCTTTTCCATAAATTGGCACTTACTTGGTTTTGCATAAAGTTTGTGCTTTGCGAGTTGATTGAGTGTCTTGCAGACATGCGTGAGGTGTTCTTCTTTTGTTTTTGAGAATATGATGATATCTTCAAGGTAGCATAATGTATTTGAGAGACTGTTTAGTGCTTGGTTCATCATGGGGACAAACGTTGTGGGAGTGTTGGTCATCCCAAAGTTCATTACTCTACCTTCAAAGGATCCAAATTGTGTATGGAACGCAGTTTTTGGTATTTCCTTTTCCTTTACTTCAACTTGGTTGTAACCTGAGGTGAGGTCAATTTTGGAGAAAAACTTGGCTCCTGAGAGTTTTGCAAACAGATCTTCTATAAGAGGAAGAGGGTATTTATTCTTTACTGTGCTTGCATTTAGTGCTCTGTAGTCAGTTACTATACACAGAGTGCCTTCCTTTTTCTTTACAAAGAATACTGCTGCCCCCCATGGGAATAAAGACAGGTGGATGAAGCCTTTAGCTAAGTTGTACTCAATATGGGTTTTGAGAGTTTGTGTCTCCATTGGGGAGAGTCTGTAGAGGGGTGCAGGTTTGGGCATGGCTTTACATAAGTTAATGCCATGTTTGACCTCCCGTTTGGGGAGTAGCTTGGTGAGTTCTTTTTTGAATACATGAGTGTATTTATTTAGGAGTGCCGCAAGTTCTGGGCATTGGATTCTGGTTGTTTGTATGTTATTGAACTCAGTGTACCTCATTATGTGGAGGTTACTATCTTTGGTTAGACGTTCTGAGTCATCTTGGTTTATGACCTGGACACATATTGTGTCTCTTAGAATGAGGAAATTGGGTTCTTTGGGGATGTTAAAATTGACTCAGTTGCGTTTGACTGTCATGGTTTTTGTTTTCCAACATACACTGGGGTTCACTCAGGTGAAACAGTCCATGCCTGCTACAATGTTGTAGTTTATGCTATTCATGAAAAGTCTTTTGATGGATGTTTATATGCCTTGGAGGTCAATTCTGAAGGGGGTTATTTTGCCTTTGACTAGAGCCTTTGATTTATCTGTCATTCTGGCATATTTGAAGTTGTATTTGACAACTGGTATTTTGTACTTAGTTACAAATGGTTTGCTTACCATAGTGTGTTGTGCACAAGAGTTAAATAGGATTTTATGTGTATAAGACTTATAAGTGCATAGGTAGACAAGAAGTTGTGAGTGATCTTTAATTTTTAAGTTCATAAAAATAGAGGATTGCGGGACACAGGGGATGTGAGCAGCAAAGTTTGTGCCTTAGTACAATTTATTGTCAAGCTGGGGGGAGACAGGGGCACTTAAGCCTGTTCCCCCTCCTCTTTTCCATGTTCCTCTGTTTTGAGACCTTTGAGGTCAGAGAATGTGGGGTCATATTTATAGCAGGTTGCTACTTAAGCGTTGTTAACTTCAGTGGTGTCCACTTTTTTGGGACAGGAGCGGTTTGTGCTTTGGCTGTGATTGCCATTGTTGCAATTGGAGTTGCTGTTGTTATGGTTGGTATTTTGGCAATTGTTGCCATTGGAGTTTTCTCTGTCATTGCTGTTTGCGGAGTAATTGCTGTTGCTGTAAATTCTCTACCACCCCTGGCATTAGATCATAAAATCTCCCCCCACTGCACCAAGAAAGGCCCAAAAATGCCAGCCAAACCCCTCCATTCTTTAGGGGATTTAGCACACACAGTTGATGAGAGGTTTGTGCTAGCCTAACCTGCAGATTCCTTGCCCTTGGTTGCTCCCTCCTGGGAAGAAACATTGGTCAATTTAGACTACTTACTAGCCTGGTGTTGTCCATTTTTAAAAACTATCAGAGCTGCCCAATCAAATGTCGCCACATCAATGCTTGACAACTCAGTTGACTCCCAAATGCCTGGCACCTCTTCCAGCCAATCAGATCAGGTCCTGGAAATTAGAGTAAAACTCTCCAGTCCCCCTGAGCCTATCCAGCAAAGTTTTTCCTCTAGCCAATCAGGTCCAGCTCCAATTGTCAGGTGATCATTTTCATTACAATACATTCCCTTTTAGCAAAGCAAGGGGACTTCCAGTCCCCTGCTTGTCTATTTTCAAATATATTAAAGTCTGGAGCCTTTTGCAATTTATTTTAATTTTTGTTGCTGTTTGGGACCCTGTTTGAGTTTCTGCAGCCTAAAGATTAAAGTGTTAGTCGCTGTTCTAAAGCTTACCTTGTGCCAACCGGTTTTGAACCCGGCTTCTCTTCTGGGATCCTATACTAGTGTTACTTTACCTAGTTGTTGTCTTCTCTGCTTTTGCTTTCAAAAACAGAGTTTGAACTTAAAATTTTCAATTGATTTTCACTATAATCTCCATTATTATTTTGAGTTTTCACTTGAAATTGTTGTTTTTGAACCTGCTTTTGCTTGCCGTTACTATCAAGGCATCTGAGATCATAGTAAAGCTGCCCAGACCCACTCTATTGCTCCTTTTCTTCATTCTTTTAATACTACCCTGCCTGGACATTTTCCTACTGTTTTTTGTCAAAAAATCCTACCAACCTACCCCAAATTTCGTGGAGATTATTTATATGATACTCCCAGCTATTAAATTTGTGGTGTTTTCCCTGGCTCTGTTCCTGCTGCTTCTGTGATCCACCCCCCAGACTTGTGAGGGAAAATCTCCTTGTCTGCCTGGCTTGTGGGTAGAGACCCTTCTAGTCTCTGGGACCTCCCCAGCGGTCTTCTCTTTTCTGGAGAGGCTGTGGTCAAGAGCCTGGTGTGTAATGACTTGGATTTGGACACCGTGGATCACACTTTGCCTGTTTCTGAAGGAGATGTGACTTCCATGCCTCCCCTCCCCAGCATGGTCCAGAGCCATCCAGTACCCCTTGGGTCCTCCAAGGTGGCCTCTCCTGCTCCCACCTGCACCCCTTGGTTGCTCACCAGCCTGATATTGATGGGCTTGAACGCCTATTTCCCCCAGTTGTCCCCTGTGTCCTCCCCTGTGGTCCCCCCTTTGAGCGGCTGTCCCAGTTCTTCACTGGACGGCATCCTGGTGGTTTGTTTCACTGGGATAGGAGCCAAACTTAGTTAGTTTAGCCCCCCTCTCTCACAGTTGCGTGCAGCATATTCCATGTTTGCGCGTTTTTTGGCGTGCTTGGCTTCTGCAATGAGCGCAGGCATGGAGGTGTTGGCCTCTGGGCGAATGAGGGCAGTAACAGAGGGTTTCATTCTGTTGATGAATGAGACTCTGGTATGTACATTATCAGCTTATGCTAGGTTTTGGATTTTGCAACATATTTCCTCAAATTTGTTGGCACAAGCTGCAATAGAGGTCTTCTGAATAAGATCACTGAGCTGTATTGCAATGTCTTGGAGGGATTCAGTGATGCAGAAATTGTATGTGATGTCCACTTTGGACTCTTCCCAGTTGTCAAGCTGGTTGTCAGTTTGTGAGCCAACCCAGGTGGCAAACCAGTTAGCTGTGGCCTTTTACAGGTGCTTGCTGGCTTTCTGGACCCATTTCTCATGCAGGATGTGGCTGGCGCAGAGTTTAGTGGCTGAGTGGTCTAGCCAGTTGATGATGTTTTCTTGTTTTATCCAAAGAGCTTGTCAATACCAATGTATTTGGTGTTGGTAACATCACCTGTGATAGGTGGTTGTGTGTTTGTTTGTGGTTGAAGAGAGCAACTGTATTGAATAATCTTGGCGCATGCTTTGGGCATGACCAGACCTTTGAAAAAAGGCATCCACTAGGTATATCTTTGTCAATGTTGTGTAGCAGAAGTATGTTTTCCAGGTCTCCTGGGATGTGGCCTGGTTGAGTACGTGAGCAAAGGTGGGCAGGTTTCAGTCAGTCATTTTCTCTCTCATGGGTGTGGTCAAAAAACTGTAGCTGCTACCAGTGATAAGGAGCGCCTTTTGGGGAAGCTTCAAATATGAAATTAAGAAAGAAGAAAAGTATATTTTATTGGATAATACTTTAGACTTATATAGACTTGACTGTGGCGGGGATTTAGTTGGATTGAACTTAGGGGTTAGTCATGTGCTAGGTGGGTTTGAGCCACTGGATACTTGAACAGTCAGGTGATATTGCTTGGTTACCATTCTTGGTATGTTGAACAGTATATTGGAAGGGGACTAAATCGGGCAATGGCTGGATGTTAAGTAGGTTGGCGGTAGCCAGAATGCTTTTACATCCAGACCCTTGACAGATAATTGATTAATACTGTCACCTCTGGAACATCAATGAATTGTGTATGTTTGATGGGTATTATAAGTAATATATACTGGTTAATGTGAAATTAATCTCATGTCATATTGCATTCATGCTTGATTATGGGGCTTGAAGCTGGCATTCTGGGGATAGAAAGACAGGCCAGGTAAGAGTTAGAAGAGATTATGTTGTCCGGCTAATAGAGCAGCACAATTGATAAAAGATGCTTCAATGAAGCACTGAAGGCCAGAGATAGCTTTAATCAAGCAATAAAAGAACTTCTTTAAAGCAGCCTAAATCCAAGGAATAGACCTCTTCTTGGCAGTAGCTTGTGTAATATTTTTTATTTACACTAATTTATATTGGAACTCTTAATTTTTTCAGTTGACATATATAGTCTTTTTAATTATTCTTCCTTAAATACACACAATGGAACTCTAAATTAAAAATACCTTTAAACTCACCCTAGTAGCTGCATATTACATAAATATACATCCATTATAAAAATAGCACATATTCAAGTAAAAATAATTTTCTCAAGAATCAAAATATTGAAAATTTAAAAATTTATTAACACATTTTTTAGTATCTTTGATGCTTTGGCAAACCTCTTATAATTGAAAAGGTAAAATAAAACTATATTTATGGGACTTGAACTAGCTGCTGTGGTATCCTAAAAAATAATTTAAGGCTAGTACAACTGTCATTAATGAAAATTTTTACTGTTAATAATAAGCCAAAGCCAAAATAAGTAATTGAACCCTCATCCTCACAATCTACGGCCTGCCAGCCCAGAGAGCCAAAATCTCAGCCGCCTACATTTTCAGACTCAAATATGAGGGTTTTTAAATAAGAAGCTTTCAAAAAAGAAGTTTCATCAAGCTCAGAAAAGTAAAAATTTAAGGACATGCTACCTATGGCCCAGAGTACGCAGAAGCATTTGCCTGCCAAAAGGCAATTTTGATGAAATCCAAAATCAGACTCACCAATAAGCGCCAGCCAGCATCAACTCTCAGTGTCAAGGCTAAAATGCATTTGACCTGGCCATATGATCTTAAGAATATAGTTTGGAAATTAGAAACCTTCTGAATCTATTCATCAATGCTCACCAATAAAGAGCTAACAAACACAGTGACCAAAAAAATGAACCAGATTATCAATGCTAGACTACACAGGGATCAAAATCCTGCACTTTCCAAAGAAGTCAGAAAATGTAGTACAAAATTGCCAGCAATATTGTGAGTGTTGGTATTGCCATTATGAAAACTAGATAAAGAACCTTTGGTTTACAAAAATTCTTCTTATTTAGTTTTGGTTTTCTACCATCTGCATAACATTAATGTAGGATCTCAGGATCCTAACAGTCTTTCTTCCAATCATACAGCCCCTCTGTTCACTTTATTATGTTCAGAAGGAGATATATTCAGACCTGTCTATTTCATCAAGTACCCTCTAAACCCAGCCTATTCCAAATTTACCCTAGAGAACATACTGATTACCAACCCCTTGGCAAGAACTATAGAACCATAATTCTTTCACTTTAGAGAAACTTGGTACACTTTGAAGACCAGACTCTTCTAAATAAGTAAAATTATCTACATTCCTACCTAGTACCCATAACTCTCCCCCCCAACTACGCAGCCCAACTGCCCACAAGATTCTATTGTTGCCTCTGATCCCACTCTCATTCCAGCTTTTTGGGTATTCTATATTAATCTGGTGGGTTTTGTGGACTCCATGGCTCCAAATTTCAACATAAAGAAATTTTTTGGTTTAAAAAAACGGCTCCAAATTCCAACCTTGGTCTCTGAGTGCTTGATACTTTTCCTACATTATTAATTTGATCCTATTCTGTGGTGGTGTCAGGATTGACAATCCTTCCCCTCTGGAAACCCGGGCCTGGGAGCAGGAATTGAACCACAATCCTGGATCCCCCTGGTCCACTGGGCCTGTGGACCGCAGGACCGCCCACCCACATTTTTCTGGGATCAAGCCCCCACAAGCTGACACCAAGAATTTTGATCCATGCAGTAAAACAAGCCAAACCAAGGAAATTATTGCACCAAATGGAAGACTAATCACAGCGCCTAATGGAGATACTGATTTGACAACTATTAGCTTCATGAACTTGAAGGCTATACCAGCAACCAATCAAGAGCCAACCCAGGAAAGAGGCACAGGCCCGCGGCCCGTTCCCATGACCACAACACTAAAGCAAGATAGTCAGGTAGCCAAAATGAGATTCTTGACCAATGAAAGAATTCCCGGGCCAAGTGCCATTTTGCTGCCTTTGGACCCAAGCACCCTGTTCTTCCGGCCCTACCCTTCCCAATGCCCTGATGATCCCCCCATGAAAATGTTAAGTTTGGAGGTGGGGTACTATATAGACCAAAGGACCCCGCGCTCCAAACTTATTGCCATTTTTGAATAAAAGTAATGTTACTTTGGCTCATACAGCTATTGCCTTATTTTTTATTTGCTGTCTACTGTCAGGAATATTCCTGACATAAACCAGATTCTAACTGAAGAGAAATGCTGGAAACAATTAATGGAATGCCAAAGTAAGGGGGCAAAATTTGATAAAGAATTTCCCCTATTATCAGGGGAAAAGAAAAATTAATTTTTGGGAAAAACAGATTTTTGTGGAAACTGGAATAATTTATCATCTGGGCAGGCGCCCGCCGCCACCACGCAGACGCCTGCCCCACCCACCAGCACCCTCCGCCAGCCTCCCTGCACCCAGCCAGCTGTCAGCAAGCCCTCTGCCCGCCAGAAAGGGCCCCTGTTGTAAATATGCAGCCTGGGTGCTGATTTCTACAAATAGTTAGTCTACTACTTCTTTATCTTAATACTATACCTGTTGTGGTATAGTGACAGCCTGGGTAAGGACAGAAGAATATAAGAAGATAATAAGACAAAACTTGTGTTTATTTAGATAGTATCACACTTATATAGTATGAGGCAGGGGAATTGCCATCAGAGGCAGGGAGGCACAGACAGAAGGGCTTCCCAAATGGAGGAGAGTGGATTGGCACAGCTAAAAGTCCCGCGCAAGAGAACAACTGCTTCCTTGCAGCTTTCCTTAAGGAGGTAGATATAAATAACTTTGTTGTTCTATTTATAATCCCAGAAGTGAAGCCTGTGCCTTGTGCGCATTTTAAAGGCAAATTGAACACCTGTTTTAGGGCGTTTTGAACGTCTTTATCACTAGTAGAATCAGGATTCAATAGCACAATTGCGTGATTGTTCCTTCGCTTAATCCCTAGATGGATGACTTTACGTCTAATCCATTCAGGATTTGCAACACCCCTGCCTGCCACCCTCGCACCCAGCCTGCTGCCTGCGGACCCACTGCCAGCCTCCCACCTGCTTGCTTGCTCCCCGCCTGCCACCCAGCCACCAACCTGGCCCCTGCTGGCCACCTGCCCGCCCATCCTGTCCCCAGTGTGCCCGCCGCCAGCCCCCAGGCCACCTGCTTGCTCCCTGAGCCCCAGCCAACAGCCAGCCACCCACCTGGGCCCCAGGCCCCCTTCCTAGCCAATCAGGAGCCACCATACCTGACAACCAATCAGAAAAGTCCCTGATAAAAAGGGAAAATATTGGGAATAATTCCTGCCCTGAGGAAGAAGGAAAAACTCAAAATTCAAAAACCAATCCCAATTCTGAACCTTCAGAAGAAAGGGCAAATCTGGTTTCAGAAGTTAAAAATAATGTTACCCCCAACCAATGGGATTTAGAGGACCACAGCACTTACCTAAGCCTAGACTTCAGCCAAACTGGACTTCCCAACCCAAAAATAGATTTAGGAAGCCCCAAGAGTTGTAGCCACCACCTGACCACACGCCCAGAGGAAATCATTGGATCCAGGCAGAATTGTCTAAAACCCCAGCAGATTGCCCAAGAACAAGGATTTGGCCATCCCTTCAAACACCAATTCCCAATTCCCTTGGCCAAACTTCTGGGGTCCCCAGTCCCTTACTTTTACTCCCACTTGCAAAATTTTGCAAGTGGGGGAACACTATAAATAAAGGATCTCTTCTCAGTAATAGCTTGTGCTATTATTGAGATTAATACCCTCAATAAAGTGAAATTCAACTTACAACTAAAAGGTTAAACTACTAATCAGCCCCTGCTAACCCTCCAATCCAAGGAAGATGAACCACCTCATCTTCACAGCTGTGCTCACAGCTTGCCTTGGGATTGGAGGCTACCAACAAGGTTCAGAGTTCTTTGGGCCCTCCCCTGATGGACTAGGTCATGACCCCCACTAAAACCCTGGTCAACTGAACTCATTCTAGACTGGACCCTGGTCTCCCCTGGTTTCTCCACATTCTACACTCTCTATTGCAATGTACACGTCCATGTACTACATCTTAACCTACTTTTCTGGAGGCTTTGGGATAAACAACGTACATGCAAAGGTCTTCTGCTGGCTAATGACTGTGTATCTTATTGTCACCGCCTTGACTGGGTTCCAGTTCACCAACCTGCTGCCCTACATCCTGCAAGTGGTACCTACTGTCACTGGGTATTACACTACCAATCCATTTGAGGTCTCCTGGCCTGCCTGCCCCACTGCCTGCTGTTTTATGTCCTCCTGGTGTACCCTTTGGACCCGTCCATTTTACTGACTACTCTCTGAAGTCTTAATATAAGGAATACACCCCATTTCAGGAAGCCAGCATAGGTAGAGGCATTGGGCGGCTCAGGATGGGGTTGGACCAAGCTGGCGGGTAAAGCCCACCATAGAATGGGTGCTAACTTGATAATGTAAGACATGGATTGCCCAAGTAAGGACCAGGGTCCAGAGGTATAGACCATGGAATCCACTATTCCTGTAAAAGTGATATAGAGTACTCCAAACAGTTGGGTGGATGTAGTCTCTGCAGCGGTGGGGGTCTCAATTGGGCGCTCAGGTTGTGGGGTTAAGGGCGGAGTCATGGGAACAAAGTAGGCAGGCAGATAATTGTACTTGTCTTTAAAAAACCTTGGCGGCCTTTTGTACCACTTTCCTTCACGTCCTATGTATTCAGTTTCTCTAGTCCTAGCCAAGGGGTCAGCAATGAGGATGGTCTCCAAGTTGTACTCCGCATAGGCCGGGTTGGGCAGGTATTCAATAAAATGCACAGGTTCAAAGGGGGCTCCTGGGGGACAGTATAGTGCCTGGGTAGGATTGGCAGGTTGGTCTCCAGAGGGGGCAGTTGCCTGATGGTCTACTTGAACGGAGTTGAGATGGAAGATCACTAAGACTAGATAAGGTAAGATTTTTTCAAACCAAAGGTTTATAAAACTTTATTATCAAAAATGTTGATGTGGTCCTCACCATACCGCCGGGATTTATACCATGGGATTTTGCTTCTTTGATTTTTGCAGGATTCAGGTTCTCAGACAAGTCACTGGCAGGGCATGAATCTTTGGTTAGAGTCTTGAGGGCGGCAGATCCAGGTTGTGCCTTCTCTGGTAAATAGAAGTGGCAATGCTTTGTTTTGCTGTCACTGTTCACTATGTCACCTGAGTAGTTTAATTGTACTACCCATTCTGGATGGAAGACTGGCAGTTACTGGTGGTCATTGGCAGAGTTAATAATAGGTTTTGCTTTAAACTCCTTAAGGCAAGCTACAACCTCTGCATAGGCTCGGATCTTTGGTGGCTCAAGGTTGGCATCAATCTGGTGACCATTTGGGGAATTGCCCTTGGGAGACTGGCAGGTCTTGGAGTAACTTGTCACCTTGGGTTTGAAATTTAACAAGTGGGCGGTTTCCTGTCCACTTTGTGTGACTTGAGTAGTCTTTGGAGGGTCAGGGTTCAATTCCAGGGTTTCCAATGTTGATTTGAAACTCCAGTATTGGTGCTTGGCAGGTTGACAGGTATAGTAGTAGGTCCTTCCCCAACCTCTGTTAGCCAGACTACATCTCCTTTGTAGGTATGGGTCTTCATTGGCACCGGTTTGGCGCCAGTCTGGCAACCATTCAGGGAATCCTCTGTAGTAGGCTGGCGGGTTGCAGAGTAATTTAACGGTTTGAGCCTGTGACTTAACAGATTGGCGGGTCCTGGACTGTCCTGGAGGGTTCAATCTGCCTTCAGGGAACTGGGGTTCAACTCTTGGGTTTTCAATACAAGTATTGAAATATCATTCATGACACCCCAGAAAAGATACTCAAACTTGATCCCCTGGCCCACATACAATCCGCAATTAGATACAACCGACAAGGCCTGTGGATATTTTTAACACCCAAGTTGTTCAGAGGGAAACTTAACTATCTCCCTGCTTACAACCTGTCCATGGAACTGCCTCTGACCCCAAAACCTATGCCCGCTTCTTTGCCCAATCTCCCAACCAACCATTCTGGCAAGCTGTTTGGGATTGTGTACATCACCCTCACAGGGGTGATTGACACTATAATCCTGGCCGCCGGCCCGTGGTCTTGGGTGGAGAAGTCTGCCTCATACCTTTTAAAGTATCCCCCTTTTGTGGTGGGCATTGCCCGCAAAAAAAACAGCCTGAGTTACCCCTGAAAATGATGGGCCAGCCGCCCAAGACTGGATCCCTGACAGGTGGGCTCTGCCCTCTGCCCTGGCAGTCCCACTATCTGTGTTGAATAGCGCCCCACCCAGAATTTGGTACCATGACAGAAACTCTACATTTTTTGTAGATATTCAAAGATTCAATGTAGTTTCCTCATCTAGGGCACAAAAAATGTTTGTTTTAATCCAGGCTCTTTGTTTGAGAGAGAGAAAGCAGTATTGACTCAATGTAAAGATCTCAGGCCCCCCTTAGCTCTGCACAAAGCTCTCTCTCCCTGAACATCAAAAGTCCCATAAGAATAAAGAAAAACTTACATGTAAAGTGGAAGGGAAGTTCTTAAAACCTTTAAAATATTTGTTTCATTTTCTCTACAACACTTCCACCATTAACTTAGTTAATACCCCTCTAATCACAGAAGAAATATTAATCAACTTGAATTATTTATTGGCTTGATGTTGCCAAAATTTGAGACAGTTTTGATCTAGATGATAAGAGTGCCTCCACATCAGTAAAATTTATTTCCTCCATAAACCTGGATCTTTATCCTCCTCTGAACCTCCTACTTTAGATTCAGAACCTGCCGGGAAAAAGCAGGACTGTCAAATTCTTTTGCATGAACTCATCAACTTAATGGAGTAAATTTCATCAAAAACAACTTAATTTTTTATATAAATGGATGAGAAATATTCCAGTAAGTTGGTAAGTTAACACAAAAGAATTTGACAATCCCGCATTTTTCCCAACAGGTTCTGAATCTACAGTATTCAATAAAAGTATCCTATCCTCTAAAAATTCTTCTAACCCCCTGGCTCAGGGCCTAAAATCTTTCTCCCCCATCTAATAAAACAACCTCATCTGAACCCTTCATAAAAAGAGGTACCCAACTTAAAGCTCTCCTTTGAAAAATATTCAAGTACTTTTTCAGGCACTTTTCTTACTAATTTTCAATAGAAACTATCAAGAGATTTTCTTTTGTGACGTTTTCCTCCTCTGTTGGCATTTATTTATCACCTGTTTATCTTTGAGCTTTTCTGATAAACATTAAGCGTACTAGTTGTGATGATAATATCTTTTACCCAATTTTAATCTGGTTTTTAAAATTTGGACCCAAAACTATTATATGTTCTTGTATTAAGCTTACTTAAAAGAGACAAAATTAGCTTTTGTAATTGGGTTTGGATTTTTTTCCACTTTCATGGACTTCAGACTTGCTTCTAATTTGTAAAAGAGCTCCAGATACTGCTCCCCTGCTCTTGAAATTATTTTTTATGTAAAATTTCTCAAATTAATTGGTTCATCTGTCCAAGCCTACTTTATGTATTAGTACTGTTTGGGGAACTGGAAATAATACTATCTATTGAAAATATCTGTTTTTTGCTTTGAATCTCAAGTTAAAAATCCTTTGGTATACTTCTCCAATCCTCTGATGTCAACTAGCCTTCTCAGTCTTTATTTTGGTGCTAATCCCCGCCAAGTGCTTCAATTTTTTATTTGCCTTTTCTTAACTAACACTTGGATGCCTTTTGTAGACATTTATTAAGGGTCTTGTATCCAGGTAAATCATTCTCTCTATTTGAAGCAGACAACCAGAGCAATTTTAAAAAGTTCCCTTTTTGGATATAATACCTCTTAGATTGATAACAAAACCATTTTCTCCAGCTCCAAAAAAAGATCTTGGTAAAGAAAGACCTCCAATATAAAAGACTCCTTAGCTAAAAAAATATTGCTGTTATGTATTTTAACTCCCTATTTCCACTAATATCTGTGGTGGCTTCACTTTTGAGATCCCGTAGAGTTGCAATTCCAGTTTTTCTTTGGTGGATACCTGGTAGATCATTATGCAAGAATGAGATCCAGGATTTGTAGAGTTATCCGCTTTTTTATACTAAAATCAGTTGGGACTCTTGGAGAAAAATACTGGTTATCAAGCTACCTGCAGATGCTCTCATATTTGGATCTCTTCATCATGCTGGGCTCTAAAATCAGTCTATTTATTTAGGTTGTTTAGAGTGTGGTACATTCTAAGTTAAGAAATTTATCATATAAAAGTTCAAAAACCCTGGTAGTGCTTTTACAATTTTATGCAGAAATACACGTTTAACAAATAATAAAATTTAATAAGTTTTTAAAAGAAGTTAACTTGTGAAAATTGAGGTTTATGAGATTCAATTCCCAGGAAGATTACAACAGGGGCACTGAAGAATTATCTGGAGCAGTAATGTGAAGTTGTTGAGATTAAAAAAGAATGCCAGTCATTCAAGTCAATAATTAATCTGAAACACTTATGTTAACCATCATTTATTTAATTTTAATTGGCAATAATTTAATTGGTGCAATTGTTGTGAAATTTTCTGCCAAAAATATCCATAGCAGCCATCCTTTTTGAAAAAATCCCTGATGAATCTTTACCTGGGTGCAATTGATGATTCTTTTCTAAAAAAAGATTCTAATGACCACATATTACATCATTTTGTGGACTGAGAGGATTTACTTTTACTAAATACCCCAATTGATCATAAGTCCATATGGATTCTGTAACCAATACAAAGGATTATCTGCCAATAAATCTAATTATTTTACCTCAGGATAATCTGAGGCACATACCCATTGTTATTTCATCTGGTCTGAACCAACTTCTAATCAACACATCACATAGCTAGAAGTACATAAAAATAATGTCCTCCATTGGGATGAAGAATAAGAACCTTTGTAGTTGAAGCAATTCTTAAGTGCTAGTCATATAGGCCCCCATTCATGGCCAATCAGAGCATACCTAGAGGCCAGCAGCAATGAAGGAGGGATGATCATAACTTCTTATAAGCACTACACTTTTTTCATAACTAATGGACTCTTTGAAATTTAGGCAACCAGGTAAACAGAAAGGACTGGAAAAAATAGTCAGACAAAGAAAAACCCCACAATTGGAGAAGTATTTAAGTTTTTCTTAAGGACTTCAAAAGAATAATATTCACATCTGTCAGGGTCCAAGCTTGAGCAGCTGGACCATCATTTCCCAGGATCACACAGGCCAAGTTTTTTGCAGGCAGAGTCCACCACAAGATTGGAGCTAACTCAAAAAGGTACAAGAAGGACTTCCCTACCCAGGAACATGGGCTGGTGCCCAGGATTATGGTGTCTATCTCCCCAGAGAGAGTGATTTACACAATCCCAAATAGCTTGTTGGAGTGGTCTGTGGGAAGTTTGGGTGGGGACATGGGAATGGGCCTAAGAGTGATTGGCAGCTACATGTTTAATTGGTAGGCAGATTGGAAGTTGTACTTGTCTTTGAAAAGAACAGACTTGGATTAATGCCAAGGGCCTTGTCTATTAAATCTTACTCAAAATTCAGTTGGGCCAGGGGGTCTGCTTTAAGTATATTCTCAAGGGTAGATTTACTGTATTTGGGCTTCAAAGGATATTCTGTATAGTGGCTGGGACCAAAGAGAGCACCAGGAGGACAATAAACTGCAGGAAGAGGGACAGGTGGCCCAGAAGATCTAAAACTGATCTGGTAAATAGCAAGAATAAAATATGGTAACAAATGGGGAAACCAATGTCTCATAACCCTTTTATTTAAAAATGACAATACAGTATCAGTGCAGGGTCATGGGCTTATATAGTACCCCACTGCCAAACATCACATTTCCCAAAAATAGATCCTCAACAGGTCATAAGATAATTGATTGGGAGGCCAGGACACCCTGGTATGAGAGCAGCAAAATGGCACCACTACTGGGGGGCTTCTCATTGACGGTGAATTCTTGGAATATTACTCAAGTCTTCTGTTATTGAGCTTGCATCATAGAAGCAAGCCTTAAGCCCATGTTTTCCTCTAGTATCTGAACTTGATTGATTTCCCATGAGGACTTCAAGTTCATGAATTTTACAGAGGGACTTTACTCACCCCCACTAGGCAAGTCAAGAATTCCCTCCTTGGGCACCACCACTCTCAATTCCATGTTGGTATTCTTTCTTTGGGACTTATCCTGGGCCTCAGCTTGAAGGGGATCAATCACAAAAATATGCAGGCTAGCAGCCCCTTGGTCCTCAAGGCTGGCAGTCCATAAGCAATCAGGGTCAGGGTTCTGACCTTGTTCCTGGGCCTGATTTTCCAGAGGTGATATTCTGCCAATCCTGACAACATCCCTAAAAGAGCTCTTTTAAACCAATCAGGACAAATATAAAAATAAAGACTTATACAGTTCACTTTTTACCTTTTAATTGAAGTCTCATCTGGTAAATTACAGGTAGGATTTTAAGTACTCCAGAATTTATTAATACAGATATAGTCTTATTTTTAGCACAAATCAAAGCCCCAAAAGCTTTAAAAATAAACTAAGTGATAAACAATCTGAGTTAGCTTAAACAAAAATTAGATGTTAGATAAAGTTGTTTTTACCCATTTTTCAATCTAAGGTTCTCAGAAATATTTTTATTAAATGTTTTGACATGCTTTATTTTCACTGTAGTGAAAGTTCATAAGAAAAAGTAGGTTTAATGTTGAAGTTACAATCCTGCCATATTTACCACCATGTCTCATAAACAGGCAATCTTGTATCAATTCTTTCTAGAAAGTTCCAACCATCCAGGAATTATCCAACTTTGTTAAGGAGCATTTAAATCTAGATTAAATACAACAAGTAATATCAAATCACTAATAAGAATACTATAGATTTCCCTGCCTGTTGTATCACGAGTTTCAAAAGAGGTATAAGATTCACATAAGATAAACCATTACTATAATGATATTTTTTACTTATCCTTGTCTCTCCAAAGGAATTTTTTGCTTATTTTAATTAAGCTTTTAGACTCCTAGACTTATTGTATATGTAAAGGCTCACTTTTTAAAGTCAAGGGCTGAGGTCTTTTGTGAATTAAGCTCATAAGAATACTATAAAAATAAATATGCTGGTAAGAAAAGAAAAGAAAAGAAAGGAGTTTAATCAAATATAAGCTTATAAAGAATTAAGCCCATTGGAAATAATTGAGAAAGCAACTCAGTTGATGTACTCAATACGTGTGATGGTCTTGGGAGCGTTGAGTGGGAAAAAGATTGCATCAATAGTTGATTCAATTGAGATGTCAAAAATGTACTGGTAGGTGACGCTAGGAAATTGGCTTGGGAAGTAGCGATGAACTTCGATTGTCAGAAGAATTAGCTTCCATGAGAACTGCACATGGGATCTGTTTTTATTGAATCTTGTATTCACGTGAGGAAGTGGAAAAGTGATTAGTGTGTTCAAGCAAGCTTTTTAAAGGTATGTGATATAACTAAGCTTAATCTCAGAGTAGTAGTGGGAGGAAAGAGTTATGATGGTGGTGCATATATCCAACTGGCAGTTGTTTTTCTGCGTGGGAGTAGTGGGCTCTGGGAGGAGATAGTTGCGGCTAATTTCATATTCGCATGCCTTCACTTTGGTCGTGTTGTGGATTGTGTCAAAGCAATGTGGAATCAAGTCAACGTTGAAGGGTTTGAAGTGATAGTTTGTAAACTGTGAGCTGTTTGGGTGAGTAAGGTCGTAAGTCCAAAGAACCTGGTCGTTAAGTGGGATTGACTGTTTAAGTGAAATTGTCTTTGAGCCCTGCGATATAGCGTGGATGCGGATTTCAGATATTGGGGGGCTTGGAGCTTCTCTCTGTTCCATGATATATGGCAGGGCAGCCAGAAGAAAAAAGGTACCTGTACTAAGAATCCCCAGTGATAGCATGCTTCAATGATCCTTGTCAAAGTGTTTAAATAATGAGTATCAGAATTCAGTGCTCTATTCTTATTGGATCACCAACTTGCTTCTTACAGCAAATCATCCAAAGCCACATGGCAATCCTGCAGGGAATATTCTCTTTTTAAATTAGCCAATGATGTTTTTGTTTGTAGAAGAATAAAGGCCTGTAAAAGAAACCGGACATACCATATCCTCAAGCAACTATATATTCCAACTAATTAAATTTCAGTATGCAAAATAGCCTCTCCTGTCTTATTATAACGTTTATCAGAAAAAAACCAAGAATCATTTACAAAAGCTTTAATAGTTGAAATATTTTTTAAAAAAAGTGAGTTGGGATTTGGAAAACTTTTTCTTCTCGCTTTTCAACAAATCAGATTTCAATCAACCATACTCCAGGTTTCATACACAACTTGCTGCTTAGGATATTACTATCCAATGAATAATTCATACGTGCGGAAAGTGACGTGCTTTTTTCTGGGTCGTGTCACCTTGGATTTGTGGATGACCAGTTAAGCCACCCAACCTTCAATAAGATATGGTTCTCTTCTAAATCATATTTTATGACTTAAATCATTTTAAAGTCATTTGCATGCCATTTTCTACCCTTTGAAGAAGGTTACCTTTGAGTTGCCATGTGATTTTATGGAGATAATATCGGCCAATTTTATCAGGTTAAAGTTCTTTAGGTTGAAAGTGCAGAAATCAAAAATGCTACCCCTAAAAGTGTAAAATCTAAAATACCATATATGGCGCAAAAATCAAAAGTGCAAAATTTGTTTTCTATAAGTTAATCCCTGAAGCTTAAAAAGTGTATATTTATTCTTATAGAAATAAATAATTTAAATTTTTTTTTAGACTTAAGAGATCACAAGAAAGTTTTTCAGCTAAAAATCTTTAAGTTAGATATTATAAAGTGCTTGTGTTGCAACTGAACCAATAATAGTTCAGTATTTAGATTGAGGAAGACAAAAGTCCAATAGAAAGGACAAGAATAGGATTTGTATGATGTGTATTTGGAGAATAGTGTCAGGGATTCATCCTGTGGGGGCTTCCTGAGAGCTTGCAGCCAGAGGGCCCACAGGCCCTGAAGGAATAGCCCACCACAGGATAGGAGCTAACTTTACAATATAAGATAGTGATTTACCAAGGATGCCCCAGGGTTCGCTGGTGGGCACCATGGAATCAATAAGGCCATTAAGGGTGATGTACATCACCCCAAATATTTGAGTTGAGGTGTATTCATTGGCGGCAACTGATTCCTGCAGGCAGTTGGGCAGCAGGGTAAGGGATGGGGTTGTTGGTACAAGGTAGGTGGACAGGTAGTTGTATTTGTCTCGGAACAGCAGGGGGCACAGTGATCCAGGCTCCTTCTCTGCCAATGACTTCAGTCTCTCTGGTCCTGGCCTCAAGGTCATAGAGTAGGCTTTCCTCTAGGGTAAATTCTGGTTATGCCAGGTTGGGTGGATATTCAGTAAAATGTACTGGGTAAAAGGGAGCTCCTAGTGGACAATATAGTTTGGGCAGTTGGTCCGCGAGTTCTTGGGTTGGGTAATTGTAAGGTATAAGACCGCAGGAAGTGGACTGCAAATGAAATAGAACTAAAATCAAGTATGGAATAACCTGGTTGAACTAAAGGTTCATGTCACTTTATTGCAAGAATGGTGATGGACAACTTCCTGGCGGCCCAGGGTATAAGTATACCCATCCGTCATGGGTAAGCTTTTGCAATCCCCCTCAGGCCAGGTGGTACCATCTACCAGGTTTTGGGAGCTCTAGGTGGCGTCCTTCATGGTGGATTTTTCATTGGCTGGATTGAGATGGGAAAAATTGAATTCCCTTTTCAATCTGTAGGATTTTCATCCTCAGGAGGCCTGTATTCCAAGGAAAGTTTCTTCATTTCCCCAACAGCAGTGGCCCCAGTTATCTTGGGGTTGTTGATCAGGCCTGCGCTCTCACTGGCAGGACTAACAGGATCCTTTTACAGGAAAGGCATTGTTACAGGTAGCTCCAAGTTGGTAGGTCTCAGGAATTTCACCAAAATTGCTTTTGGTTCTGGTTTGAGCCCAACCAACCGTGGCCGGGCATGCGGGCTGGCAGCCTGCAGGGCTTCAGGGTTCAAATCCCGTAATTGGGATTCTACTGCACACATTTTTTACAGGAGTTTGCTACTTGTAACAAATAGTGCAATCAATATACCATATTAGGGAGGCACAAGTCCATCAGGGGGTGACAGGGTGATAAGTTCCAAATAAGGTTTGGGTTGGGAACATCTTAGATATGGGATAAGCTCATTGAATTGGCAGCGCTCCTATTTGGGAGATTGTCAGGGATTTATTTCCTGACAACATTATTTTTATTGATTGGCTAAAGGCTATCACACCAGCACAAACAACAAACAATAAGGGTTTTGAGACAATTGATAACCCTGGCTTGAAGCCAGACGGGGATTGAACTTGTAACCCTGACAAGAAACCAAATGTTAGTCCACAATCCACTTCTCAGATTATTTTACCTTTTTATACTTTTTTTCTCAATTGTCTCTTGCTTCTTCCTTTGGTTATCAGTCCAATATTGTTAATATTTAAATAATACATGTCACTTACTGCTCAGATTCTGATTGGCTGGCCTCAACTCTCTTGCCGCTCATGAGGCCACCTCTTCTATACTTAAATCAAGCTCTGTACTTGATTTTTGCTGAGATTAAGAGGATTTTCCGCTTAACTATTTTTGATCTTGTAGCTGTTACCTTTTAACAATCTTTGCTCTATTCTATTATACAGAATATTAAGTTCCAAGTGTGTTCACACATGATACAGGTATTAATACCAGCCATAGTTTCAGTTAAATCCCATGGTAAATCCCCTCCTATCCAAAGATCCACTTAAATGTCACAGCCCTCCATTTGGGTGTTTAAGAGAGCCATATCTATTATTTCTACTTGTTCCAACAATAAAGATTATCTTTTATTCTTAGATCTTGACCACACCTATTCTTTAAATCCTTTTTTTGAAGCCATGAAAGGAAGTTAATTCCTGTTCTGGTTTCTAGTTCCTTTCCTGTCTGTGCTCTTGGCCCTTGAAAACCCAACTCCCACTACAGACTGGCGTAACTCATCTCCTGATTAATCTTGCCAGAAGGAGTTCCTGGTAATGGTTGGTTCAAATATTCCTCAGAACACTGAGAAGAAAGTTCCATTATGGTTGCACTACAACTCCACCTTCACCATCTGAACCTTCCCTGGTTAGAAAAAATGCATCCTTCTACCTGTTGATGTACTTGGTAGGATATTACCTACTGGGAAGGTGCAGTTCTATGATAGGGCAGTTTGCATATCTGGGCCACTTCAGTCACCTTGCTATGGCTACGGTTCCAATTGGTTTGGTCATTTCATGGCTTAGCTTAGGGGCCTTGGCTCACAAGATTGAGGACTTGTTACCTTTCAAGTGGGTCCCTGAAAGAGATAATACCCATAATTTTACATTGGCCACAGGATCCTCTATACTGTTAGTTACATTATGAGGCATATTTTTGGACGCCCCTGTATATTGTGAGATCCATTAGTGGGCAGGGAGTAATATTGGTTGTAACACCCCCTATCCCTTGCTCTTTGTCTGGGAGCTAGATTGGAACTTTTTGGAGATCTGAGAAGTTGAGTACAAAGTCTTTCTGAGCTATAGTGTGGCAGGAGCACAATAAATTAAGGTGAAGTCTTTTAGTGTTTTCTTGGGCATCCTCAAGTCATTAGGTATGATTTCTGTGAATGACAGCCACTTGGAAGGGCCCAAGCTGGTTTGATTAAAGTTTTACTGAATTAGAGTTAAGGGTGTACAAGGATCACCTACATCATATTGTGCCTTGAGGTGTCTTGTTGCCCCTTTAATTTGTTCCTGTTAATATTGTGAGCCTTAACCAGCCACTGGGATAATGAAGGGGTGGCTACAAGAAGTACTTTACTTGGAACGGCTGATTTTAACTTGCCCTCATCCACACATGTCATGCCATCAAATGTACCAAAGGCCAATGCACTAGGTCTAAAACCTGTGCTTCAGTTGATTATAGCTTGTAAAATGAGTAGTGCATTTGAAAGGTGTTTTGTCCAGGCAGTGAAGGGCTTTCTTGGAAAACTTTGGCAATTAATTAAACCAGTGAGACATTTAGTCTTCTAAAATCCATTATCTCAGGGGTGATATCACATAGTAACTTGTCATGAATGCAAATTCACTAGGGGTTAAAATTGGCCTAGTGAATGGTGATTTGCAGAATGACTCATGAAAAAGCCTTAGCTTTTGCTTTTGACTTGCTGACTTCTCTTTAACCAAATATGTATTGACCTCAATAACTGTACCTTCTAGATCCCTAACTGTCTCTTGTCACTTGGGGTACCTCCACTTAGGCTATTAGGATCAAATATTTGGGTATAAATTCAAATGTACTTTATTCCAATAAAATTAGTTTATTTTTGCTCATTAAATTTGACACTGAATCTTTGGCGCTCATCTTCCATTCAATAGGAATATATATTCATCATACTCAGATCAAATAGAACTTAAAGACAGAACCACAATCTCTTATATTTAAGACTTTTGCCTGAGTTCTTTATTACGTCAAATAATAACACACAACTCAACAAAATGATGCTCACTACAGGGGCCACAAGCCCTTCCTTCACGCCTTTTGATACCACCTTCATTGGGCCTTTCTGTCCTCCTTCCACTGGCAGTACCTTGCCTACTATCTCTAGTCCTCCATTAAGGAAGTACTTCTTGGATTCTCCTTTCATTCTGTCTGCTGTGGTCATCTCTCCCCAGCAGCACATCTTGCCTATCACCATGAACATGCCTACCTTCAATCAAGTAAAAGAAACTGTGCTTACTCTGATACAAGGTAGTTGTGCTACTCACATCATGAGTCAAAGTCAAACTGGAATTTGGAAGCCCTGACTACCGCTTTATGATGATAGAACAAGGACTAGCCAACTTTCATACCTCTTCCTTGGCAGTTACAGGCCACTTTTTTTCAATTCTTTGCTCAGTCTGCACTTGTCCACTGCCAGTTACTCCTAGGCTCACATTCCTTCCCTATTGAACGCCATGCTGACTGCCTCCTGCAACAATTACAATCAGTTTGTGGCCTTTTAATAATGGGCCCATGATCTGCTCTTGTTTGTTGGCCAACCAGTGTGACTCCCTCTTGGTCCAACAGCATCTTTAATCAACTGTGGATGTTATCTGTATCTCTCTCCCTACCTAAGTACAAGATCAACTCCAAGCTTACAAAGTTGGCCAAGCTGCTTGATAAGAATCCATTGATAGCTGTCTCACTTCATAGGGAACTAGTCAAGATAATCTCATCCAACAGCTCAACCAATTTTGTGGTCACTTGAACAACTAAATGGTACCAGGAAAAAATTTGTCACTTCTTCCTCTTCTTTGGCAAAAGAGGCTGCTCAGGATATGCACACTGAATGGATGGCCAAACTTCAGAATCTCTGAGGCTACATTAAAGAGCGCTTCAAGTCTGAGAAATGTAAGTCACCCACTCCTCCTGATAGCAATCCTAACTCTGAACTGCAGGAGAGCTTGAAAGCTATTTGTGAACTCAAGGCAACAACCTAACAACAGACTGCTGCTACTGCTTCTGCTCCTCCTACTCCTACTTGTGATTCACAACTGAAGGTGTTGATTGGACAAATTACTTGCCTTAAAGAAGAAGTTGAGGCCTTGCAATCAGCTACAGCTACCTCTGTTGTCCCTCCCCTCATACTAAAGAGGAAGGCTGTTGTCCTGGAAAGGAAGAAGAACCTTGGATTAAGTGTGCTACTTTCTTGAGTATTTAAAACAAGACATTGATGTGAACTCCCATAACTACAAGGCCCTTGACTCTGAACTACAAGAGATGAGAAAACTTACCAAGAATATGGATAATGTTCCTCCTCTCTCATTTTGAAGGTACAGGAGTTGTCCACAAAAATTGTCGGTGTCTGTGCTACTACAGCAGTGCAGCAAAGTCAGATAGACAAAGCCCTATGAGTGTCCATTGTCTTTAGAGACTCCTGGGTTCAGCAAACAACCACTCTCAATATCTTGGAAGAGGGTGTACGCCAACTGTGAAAACTTCAACTTCCTGTTGTCAGGGACCCACTTAAAAGAGAACAAGTCCCCAATCTTGTGAGCCAAGGCCCCTAAGTTAAGCCCTGCAATTATCAAGCCAATAGGAACTGTAACCATAGCAAGATGACCAAAGTGTCTAAGGTATGCAAACCTTCCCAGTAGGTAGAAGGATGCATTGGATCTAATCAAGGAAGTTTTGGCTGGAGGTGGTGATGTTGTGGAGTGGCCATAATTGAACTTTCTTCCCCAGTGCCCTGAGGGATATTTGAACCACCCATTAGCCAAGGCTCCTTCTGGCGAAGGTCATCAGGTGCGGATTTATGTCAGTCTGTAGTGGGAGTTGGGTTTTCCAGAGCCAGTACCACAGATAGGAAAGGAACTAGAAACCAGAACAGGAAATAAATTCCCTTCATGGCTTCAAAAAAGGATTTCAGAGAAAGGTGTAAGCTAGCTTAAGTAAAAAAATGATCTTTATTGTTGGAACAAGTAGAAATAATAGATATTGCTCACTTAAATACCCCAGTAGAGGACTGTAACATTTAAGAGGATATGTCAGAAATTTATACTGACTTTGTTCTATTGTGAATATCTTGGCAGCCTGCCAAGCCATCTATTGGAGAAGCTTCCAATATTACTAGCAGGCTTAATTGATCCGAGAATCCTGTGAGAAGTAGATTTGGATCACCTATTACAAGAACAACCAGAAATACTATATACCACCAATTATGACTGGTTTTCAATTGGCTAATTTTATTCTGGAATACTCTGGTAAACTGCTGGGTTAGTTATTGTTGGTTTCTCTGAGGATCAAAAAGGTTGTGGTCAATTTGCACTAGCAAACCGCCGGTGCCACTGCAAATTCCTACAAGAAAGGTTGCCCAGGAATGATAAGCTATGCGCTAAAAATAGAGTCATAAATTAGCGCCGCCACCGCTGGCAGCTAATAGATTATGTATTACTCTATGGCAACTATTACCCAGCGCAGGGTACTATGATATTGAATCCCATGCCATTGCATGAATACCTGACTCTGGGGGTTGATGCTGGAGGTCTGGGGACAAAAAGACTGACCAAGCAAGAGTTAGAAGCACCAGATGATCTTATCCTGGCAAGAGAGCGCTAGCTCTATAAAAGCCCTTTCATTGGACTAATGGAAGGCAGACAATTATACAAAGATCCTACTGTTGAACGTTTTCACAGTAGAAGAAGATATCCAAGTTTGAAGACCATTTTCAGTGCTTGAAGAACTAGCAAGCCGCCTTTATAGAAAGCTGCTTGGAAGTTGCCTCCCTTGATATTGCTAGCTGTTGCCTTGCCAAGGAAATCCCAGATGTTGCAGTAACACTTGTTGCAATACAATCTTCCCTATCAACACAATGACCAAGATTCCACAGCTACTTAATAAAGCAAATCATAATCAGACCACCAGGTCTGAGAGCAGAACCTAAGTTTTATAGGATATTTGGATAGAAGGGGATTTACCATGGGGCTTCATTAAACTTATGGCTAAAAATAATACCTGTACCATGTGTGAATAAACTTGGAGCTTAATAATATAAATAAAAACATAGAATGAAGATAGGTACAAAAAACAAGCCACAAGATTAAACATAATTAAGCAGTTAATCTGCTTAATATCAGCATAAATCAAGTACAGAGCCAGGTTAAAGTATAGACAAAGTGGTTATGTGAGCGGCAAGAGTGATGCAGGCAGCTAATAAAAATCAGGGCAGTAAGTGATGTGGCTTAGTGAACTATTAACCACCACAGACTTTGAACCAAAGGCATGAACAAAAAAATGAAAGGAATCAACATAAATAGGTAATTTAAGTTGAATAGTTGCTTGTAGACTAACATTTTACTTCTCTTTAGGGTTCTGAGTTTGATCCCTGTCTGGCTTCAAGCCAGGGTTGACCATGGTATCCAGAACCTTGTTGTTTGTTGTTTGGGCTGTTGTGATATACTTAAAATAATCCATAAAGTTAATGTAGTCAAGCAAGAAATCCCTGAAACCTGTTGAGAGTGAGGCTGAGTTTACCCCTGAGATACATGTTCTCAACTTCAACTCTCAAAATAGTTCTAATGGGTCTGCCAACACTGGCATTGGTCCTAACTATAAGCCATCCTTTAAACAGGTGGTTGACACCAAGACCTCAAAAAATGCTGCTATCCTCACTATCTATGAGACAGCCATGCATTGGGCGCCTGAAGAGCTAAAAAAAGTACATGTCCAGACATGTCCCCCTCGTATCAAGAAGTGGTTCCTAAACTAGGTAAATCACTACTTGGGCCCAGATGAAGGAGATATTGATTGAAGATTTTGGAGGAGTATTGAGCTTAGAAGTCAAGAAGGACGCCTTTATGCACATTTCCTTCAAGCCCAAGTAAACTCTTGCAGAGTTTGCTGATTATTTCTACATAAAGGGCCAATAACTTATAACTAATTGCCAACTCACTGTGAAAGAAGCATACACTGCCTGTGTCAATGCCCTTAAATTCTATCAGCTCCTATGTTTGCACTATAAGGCAAATAAGCCAATGCTGTCTTTGATGAAGGGAATCAAGAACCTTCTGCAAGATATGCATCTGACACATACTAGCCCTATAGTTAGAGAAGCTTGCTCTAACTCATTTGGTTGAGATAATTGCCCTCCCTGTATTATGACCCTTGATAGCAATGGTCAACCCAAACACCAAGGCTTCCATAGCTGTGGAATTGTGGGTCATCACTCTCAAGTCTGCATCAACCTGAAGCTAGAGGGCGCAGATCCTAGAAGCCAATCAGGAAAAGCCCAGTTGAATTAGAGGTGGAGACACTCTCTAATGACAATCCTTCCCAGTTTCCTTCTATTGCTACCCTCTCCTCACCTCCTACTATGTCTGGCGCCAGTCCTCTCCTGCTGCACCCTCCATCGTGTATCTCTTCCACAACCTACCTAGAAACTCTGAATCTGATAATTCTGAAGACTGTCATAGCCCATACCAGAGTCTGGCTGGACTCCTACAAGGGAAGCAGAACAGGCCTGGAAGGCCATGTACACAATAGGTGTGATACAGACCAGGTAGTTGAGAGCAGTGGCTAGGGGGCACCAACTCCCAGTATGGGGCACAACTTGGTTGTCCAGCCCCAATACTGTGATATAGACAAACCCCAGCTTGCTAAAGTCCTGGGTGGGAGGCACGTTGGGGAGAGGAGGGATAGTTAGAATATCCTTCATTGCTGGTGGCAGATCCAGGTGATGGGGATGTATATACTCCAGGTTAAGGGCGCGGGGCGGTTTGGCAAGGACAACAGGAGTATGGCTGGGAGGATATGGATATGCAAGTTTGTATTGTGTTGTGGATTCCCAAATAGATGCAAAGAGAATAATCAAATTTGAGCAAAAATAGACAATTTATGCAATAAGATAATGATTTATAGGCATAAACTTGTTTTATTAAGATGTCAACAGTGAGAAGGACTTATCCTCCTCACTATTTATACTTAATGGTAATTTTTTGGCCTTTTGTGCCACCAGAGAACTGATGGCATCAATTTCAGTTGAACTTACAATTTTCACTGAAATTTGCGTACTTAGGCCTGGAGGTGGATGCTCATTGGTTGTATAACAGGAACCTTGCTTGGGCTGCAGCAAGCCAAGTTGCCACAGTTATTTATAGCTCCCACAATGAATTGATTGTCCAATTGCGCAATCAAACAATTGCGCTCCCAATGTGCCATTTCCTGATAGGTGAGTGCACCAAATTTGATAACAGGCTCAAAGACAAGGATTTGAGGCCTGTGTACCTCTCAAATCCTGGGCCATTCACTATTTGAAAGGTTTTTTTTTGCCCTGGAAGATGCTTTGTGTGGATTTCCACGCTGCAGGTTTTTTCAACTCTAGGGAGGCCAGCTGACTGTCCAGGGCAATCTGGGCCCTGACAAAAACAATAAACTTGGTGGGCATGTGTGTAAAGTTTTGATTGTTCCTTATACCATCTCTGTACCCTAAAAACTAAGCTCTAGGAAGACTATTACAACCCAGGTTATGCCTGGATCTTCTACTGCTAGAGAGACAGTAGCTTGTCCTTACCTTGCTCAAGCTAGCTGAGCTCCTGTGTGGGTTGAGTCCTTATCTGAAGCTGATAAGCTGTCCAAATCCATATTCCAAAATTTACAGGTATCCTTGCCTCTACAAGTTGTTTATAAGGAGATCTCAGCCCTCTGTTGCACTTTAGAGAAGTGAGAGAAAGGAATGACTGCCTTCAAAGAAGTCCTGGCTATTCTTCCTCACTTTGGAAGGGATACCACGCACATAGAAGTAGCTTTACAGAAAGTGAAGATTAAAGCCATACTAGAAACAGAATCTCCTGTTAATGTGCTCTTCTCTAAACTCATGAAAAAGCTCAAGATCACTGTGATGATCCACATGGAGGAATTTTACAAGTGAGGGCTGATTTGGCTAAATAAAGACTCTATGATTGAAGTTGGATAAAAATAGTGGCTTAAGACAGGTAAATACCTGGTAGGTAGCTAGTGGCTAAGAGCTGGAGAGTGTTCCAGTCTAGTAGGTAACTGGCGGTTACTAAAGCTGGAGGGTGTCCCAGTTTAATAGGTAACTTGTGTCTACTAGGAGATGATGAAATCAACCCACTAGGTAACTTATGACTGCTATAGAAGGATGGTGCTGCAACCTATTAGGTAGCTTAGGACTTCTAGGAAAAGGGGAGCTGAGATAGCTCTGAGATATTTTTGCCCCTTACATGAGGTCTGGAGGTGGCAAAATTTACCTAAAAGAGGGGTAAGGTTTCCTTGTCTGTGTCTTCCTGGAGGCTTTGAGGATATTTTAAAGCCACCAGAGAGGCATGGATATGTCCAGGAACGTTATCAAAGTAGCTTCTTGGGGAAGCAGCTGCAGAACTTGATAATGAATATGTCTCTGTGAAGTAAAGTTGGTTACTTTGTGACTGAAAGCTCAAAATCACAAATTGAGTGAGTAAAAAATGTTGCACAGACATTATGATTGTCTGTGACTGATGGCCTAAATTGGCAGTCACTGATGGGGGCCTAGTCAAACACTAATTCACTTGTGAAGACTTATTACCTGAGTCTGAGGTGTTAATAATGGGGACTACAGAGAAGAAAAACCTAGGTTGCTCACAGAGAAGAACAGAACCTAGGTGGTTCACAAAGAGAAGAACAGAACCTTGGTGGTTCATACAGAAAAGAAACAGATAAGAAACCCTGTGGTTCATACAGAAAAAAACAAAGAAACCCTGTGATTCATATGGAGAAGGAATAGAGAAGGAACAATTGTGGTTTAACTGTAGAAGAACTTGTAGAAGTAAAGAAAGAAGACAGAGAAGGACTAACAGAAGAAGTGTGAAAAGATTCCCAAGGCAGATGAAGGAGAAGTCTAGTAGAAGAAGTAGAGGATGACAGAAAAGGAATAGAAGAAGGAGCAGAAGAAATGAGGGAGAGCCATCAGAGGATGTCAGAAGATCTGCGGCCCATGGTATTTTATCATCCACCAGATGATATACAAAGTCTTCTAACATTAGGAAGCACAGAGAACCTGTGACTTTGGTGTAACCTCTGGCCTGGAATATTTGTTGTCATCAGAAGTAGAAAGTCTGACAAGGCCCAAGGCCTGGAGGATTTGGGACGGTTCTTCCTACTTCTGGTTATAGGTTCATAAGTTGTCTATATATGTTACTATAGGTAATTATACTGTATGTCAACAGTATCATCTTTTGCTCTCCACTTAAAGCCTAAAAGAGGATCACATTAAGGAAATAAGGTTTGGCTCAATCATCAAGTCAAATAAGGAATCATCAGTCTTTTATTCTAATGGACTGGCTTTAAGGTGGCCTGTCTGCACACACGCTATCTGAGTTAGCTCACAACACTAGAAGAGATTGAAGTAGCATTAGGACAACATAGCATGAGGCCTGGCCTTTTTGGGGTGGTTTTAACGGAAGGCTTGCTTGACATCTTCCACAGATTGGTATCATTTCTGTCTACCTGGGCCACTTCCAGGGCTAGCTAGCCAGTGATTGGCTACTAGTTCACAGAGATGATTGTTTCACTTAATCAGAGCTACTCTAATACAATAGGCTCAAAGCCTTTTTATCTTAGAGTGTTTGGCCTGACAGCCCAGTCCATTTTGGACTCTTCTAGAAGTGTTTTAAATTATGGCCCATGTGATGGCCCTTGTTCTAGGATATAATTAAAGATTGTAATAGTAATTAAATGAGAAGGCTATTTGAGAAGGTTGTTGAGGTGGAATAATTAATGAGCAGTAATTTCATGTTCCATTAATTAATTCAAATGCATGAATTTTTTATGCCAGGATGTGATTTAGTCATTGATTCATTGATCCTGCAGCCTGCGGCCCGCACAGTTCTGTTGAAACCATTCCAAAGAGTGATTGGCAGCTGGCCTGCAATGATTAGTTGAATCTGTTAATTAGTCAATATCCCAAAATCCTGAAAGAGGACAACTAGGAGTTGAGAAGAAAATATTTGTGAAGTTCATGATAATAAAAGAAAAAAGTAAAAAGAAAGAGATAATTAAGAAAGAATTAAGAAAAAAAATTAATATAAGGAAATAAAAAAGAATTAAAAAATGAAAATAAAATTAAGGAACAGTCAAAGAAAATAGACTGTTAATTTATTAGGAGTTGATTAAGTGAGAACAAGAAGGAGCATACAGAAACAGTTTGGAGAAACTCTATAAGAGATTAAATTCCTTTCACAAAGGAAAAATCACAAAACAGCTCACTGCAATTATGGACACCAAGAAAATTCAACACTGAAACTGCATTTTAAATGCTGAAAATGAATATACAAGCTTTATTAATACATTCAGCAACAACACATCAAAAACATGTTTAAAATTTTTAAATGAATGTGGTTTTATTAGGAAAAGCAAAAGCAAACCCGAATCTTAAATTATAATAAAAATTCTACTCTAAAACCAAAAATTCAACATATAACCAGAGTTTACAATAACATAAAGGATATTAAATTAAGCAATAACAGCTCAGATCACATCCAAATAAGAGTAAAAATCAATCAAAATCAAGTAAACTGTCCACAGAAGCACACAAGCATCCAGGGACTTCAAAGAGCTAATCAGAAATTAAAATTCAATCAAGCCAAAGAAACAATCCTCATCCAAGCCCAGACCAATGCAAGGATCCAAATTTTAAGCCATGTGCCAAAAATAACCTTGCTTCTTGCATTGCAGACTGCAGCCTGCTGCAATCCTGCAAGGCAATACTCTTCTAACAACTCCTGCAGGATCCTCTGGTAACCACCTTGCCTATCCCCATCTTTACTCAGTATTTAAACAGATCTTCTCCTATTTGAGAAATTGCTCAAACAATTTTTATTGCTCTCAAAAAATTCAATAAATCAATATTTTCAACTTCTAAAATTGATTAGCAGATAAATTAAGTCCCCACCCAACAACATGAAGCTCATTCTTCTGGTATGGGCATTCTGTGTGTTAAGCAGATATGGTCAGGCAAACGTGAACTTTGAAGCTCCCAAACCCACACCCACTGATAAAACTGAAGAGTCCATTTGGTATCAATTTAGTCCACGCTGCCGCCATGCCCCCTATGTCAAAACCACTTGATTCCCTCCAACATCCATCCCAAGGCCCCTTGGCTAGTGTTGGGATACACCAGCGTCTACTATTTGTTAAACCATTTTAATCCCTTTCTGGGAAGATTCCAATTATTTGGTCACCTTCTACATATTCTAATGATAGGAATTCCAGTAGGGCCTACTCTAGTTTACTTTAACTTGTGAGCTTTCCTCCATTCAATTTTAGAAAAATACCCTAATCAGTGGATCCCTGAAAAACTCTGAGGACAAAGGCTGGAGTTTTGCCAAAACAACAGAAGGGAGCAAGAGGCAAGCAGCAGGAGGTTTCAAATTTCTCTGAGTGGAGAAAACATGGGAAAACATGGAGAAAGGTTGAAGAAATCATTGTGCAAAAATCTCTTAAGTAGAACATAGGCAGAAGCAATTGAGTTGGCCCGGGAAAGTGTGGCAGGAATGACAGAGAAAATGTTCTAAATGCAGGGCCAGGGTTTACCCGGAGTGAGACAACACCAGGTTTGAACCAGGTTAAAGAGCAAGTCATCCAGAGAAACGTTTTGGCAAAACTGATCAATCCAGATGGTTGATTGGCTACATGACAAAGTCTATTTGATCAGTGTTTTTATTGGTTAAACAGAAGGGAAAGAGCCTACAAAATTAGGGAATGTATAAAAAAGTATGTTTTAATTGGCTAAAGTAAGTAAGAAGTTTAATTTATTATAGAGCAAGGAAAACTGGATAATTTAAACTGGAAAAACCAAGGATCTGGAAGGTAAAATATAATAAAAATGAGCTATAAAAAGAAGAATAGTTTGAAGCAAGACAGGGATGGAGAACAGTGGATTATAGAAGCTGCAAAGACATAACCAGGAGCTTAGGAAAAGATTAAAGGAGCAAGAGTCCTATATAAAGAAGAAGGAGCCCAGGACTAAGGAGCAGAATCCTAAGACCAAGTACAAGGAGTCCAAGAGATTGTCAGAAGACTCCAGTTATTGGCAAAACCCTATTGTTTTCTATATCACCAGGTCCATAATACAGAAGTTTCTAAGGGGATATTCCTTCTGAGATAAATAAACGCATTTTTTGACCCCTAAAAATATTTCCAGTTTGACCATTAAGTTCTATGAGTAAACTACCTAACATCTTCTAACCTAGTCAAGGTGAAGAGAATACATATTGTCAAAGTTGACAAAGGTTTACTAACAGTAAAACTTCTAGAGAGGAGCAGGAAAAGTTGAGTGGACACCTTGAGATATCTAATAGAGGCAGGCAATTCATTGGGTTTGAGTTCACTAGACTCTTGAAAGACTGGTATCAGCCCACAGAGGATCAGGTTCCAGATGAGGTTCAGGTACATGAAGGGGATGCTTGCCTAGTAATAGGAAAAGTCTTGGAAGAATTTGCTGTGATGCAAGCCAAGTAAAAACTCTAACTTAGCCAGATGCCCCAACTAGGGAATGACAACCCCTTCCAGCCAGTCCCTGGCTTTGACCCAGGGCATACCATGGTGAACATAGAGCTGGGACACCACAAGGGGTGTTTTCCACATCAATAGTTGAAAAGGTTTCACTCTAGCGGGACTTAGCAGCATCATAGAATGGCACCCAGATGACTTCAAGCTCTTGACTGGCCCAAGTGGTGAACCATACACCATCAGGTCTAGTGAGGCGTCCTAATGCTGTGGCAATCCACATGGTTTCAGGTACCTGACAAATACAGAGGCGGGTTTCTGAGAAGTGTAGCCAACTTACTATGTCAGCCTCCTCCACACAACCTGTGAAAGGTTACAGCTTCAAGTTCATTATTTGTTGTGATAGATCAGACTGAGATGGGGTGATTCTAATGTCATGCTGTCCCAGGTGAAGCTGGTTGTAGAAACTGATGAGACACAACTTATCCTTGTATACAACATAGCCTTCTAGAATGTCCCCATTAGGGATGGGTAAGAAGGGTTTCTGGTGAGGTTTAGCCATACAGCCAGCACTCTGTCCCTTCTTGGGGGGATTTTCTTAAAGGTAGTACACTAATCAAACCTACTGCTGCTACTACTATTGCAACCAATCAATTATAATTCAGTATTTTCAGGTTCATTAAGACAAAGTCCAATAGAAAAGTCAATAATAGGAACAAAATGATGTTTATTTGGAGAACAGCGCAATTGATATACCATATAGAGAGCCACAAGTTCACCAGGGGGTGGCTAAGTGGCAAGTTCTAAATGAGGTTTGGGCTAGGAATACCTTAGATGAGGGATTGGCATGTTGAATTGGCAGCACTCCCATTTGGGAGATAGTGCCTGTAATTTGAAATTGGTCACAGGATCCTTGTGACTGTACAACAGTCACCTGGCGCATTTTTCCAAATAAATATACCAAATGATATTTAATTATTATGTTTTTATTATGCATTATATATATGTTTAAGGAATTCTTCAGATAAAGATTCTTTAAAACTTGGTATCTATATGTAATGAATGATAAAATATTGGCTTGATAGTTAGGCCAAACTAACTTACAAGATAAAGGCAAGATTGGAAGAATCAACCTTGGGGACTAGGGGTCTTGCAGCTTGTTTAATTAACCCCAAAGGTTGATTAAATTATACCCTTAGAAATAATTAATGAGGATTCAATCATAGGGCCAAAATGTACTTGACTGTGTCAAGTTCAGACTTGGTGTATTTGAATTGAATTTATTAACTGCACAGGTTAATTAATATAATTGACAAGGGATCAATTAACAGAAAACAACCAAATACATACAATAGTGCATGAGTATTTGGGTTTGACCAGCTGGTTCCCAGTTGGAACAACAACAGCTTAAATCAGGATTAGATAAACTCCACTTGGTTTTGGTGCCAAGAGCTAGGAATGCTTCAAGCTGAAACAATACATTACAACAAAAGGAGTCATGTGATTCCTGAATGTAATAGGCATGTTCTCATAGGTTGAGAGTGTGAAGATATTTTGGGTAAAAGATCTTGGTTGGATGTCACTGTTACGTCATAGGCCACATGATGAGAATCCAGGTAGATTAATTAACTGGAGGGGTTTGTAGCCAAATATGCCCTGTCTGATATATAAGTGAAAATAGATAAACATTAAAAAATATATTCAAGTCAAAATCCAATTCTTTCTCTCATCTTTCTTTTCCATTTATGCCTTCACAATTATTGTTTGAAAAGCCAGGTTTGGGGTTCTTAGGGTAAAAACCACTGCCACCCATAAAGAATTTCTCAAAAGGTCCCTGAAGGAGGCTTGGGAGGACCTTGAGGTAGCAAAGACATTCCCAAAGGAATCATTGGTTGAGGTCAAGTCTTCTTTTTGAAGAACTCTATTTGGAATACTTTGCTAAGGAAGGAACACCCACTCAAGGAAATTGAGTTTATTCTTGGGATTTGCTGAACCTATTGTTAGGGTTTGATGAGATCTTTTATCAAATGAAAGATGCAGCTGACAGAAATTGAATGTCTCAAACTTTGTGAGAAAAATAATATGGAAATAATGACAATATGGAGGGAGGATAACAAGGTGTAAACCTAGAAAATTGCCTCTCTGGAGACAAAGCTTGCCAAAGCTTTGTTGCAAGAAGGGGTCCAGCAATAAGATTCTAAACAAAAACAAGTATGTTAAGTCAGATTGGATGGTCCTGGATATGTTACAATCCTCTATACTGTTAGATATGTTATGGGCGTCTTACAAGCAACCCCTGTGTATTGTGAGATATGTTAGTGGTAGGAGAGTAATCTCAGCCACAACAATATGAGACACTTTCTTCCTGAAAATTGTATAGTAAAAGCCACAGGCTCCTCCTAAAATTTCCTAACATTATAGTAATTAAGATCTCCTCTGGAGGATGATATAATAACTCAGCCCAAAGTTTTCTTAAAGGTCTTGTTGTCTAGTTTGAGGTTTTTATAGAATTTGTTGGCAGTTATATGTGGGGTTTTAAAGTAAAATGCTGCGTCTAGCTCCCTTTATATTCTTTATTTGTTTGTAATGACTATAAGTACCATATATTTTCTCTTAGAAATCCCATAGCGACCCAAAGGTACCCTTCTTTGAAGGATTTAAAAACTCATGTAAAGTACTGTAAAACAATTACACGTCTTAAAATATGATTTAAAAGACAAGTATATTTATTTAAGTTCAAGTGGCTCAAATAGTCTTTCACAATATCCATATCCGCATGGCCCAAAACGCCTCTTCTCTATCAGCACGCATGAATTATTCCATGGATAGTAACAGTTTACCCTGTAAGCAAGATATACATGTAGCCTGGAGTATGGTTGATTAAAGTCTGATTCGTTGAAAAGCGAGAATAAAAAGATATACAAATACAATCCCAACTCACTTTTACAAAAAAATATCTTTCAACTTTATTAAAGCTTTTTTAAATGATCCTTTGTTTTTCTTCTAGAAAACGTTATAATAAGACAGGTATAGGTTAATGCGTATACTAAAATTTGATTGGTTGAAATATACTTTTCTTGAAGATGTGACATATCCGGTTTCTTTTACGGGCCTTTATTCTTCTACAAACAAAAACATCATTGGCTAATTTAAAAAAGAGAATATTCCCTGCAGGATTGTCATGTGGCTTTGGATGTTTTTCTGTAAGAAGCAAGTCGGTGATCAAATAATAGTAGAGCAACATATTCTGATACGCATTATTTAAACACTTTGGCAAGGATCATTGAAGCATGCTATCACTGGGGATTCTTAGTACAGGTACCTTTTTTCTTCTGGCTGCCCTGCCATATATCATGGAACAGAGAGAAGCTCCAAGCCCCCCAATCTCCGAGATCCCCATCCACGCTATAGAACAGGCCTCAAGCACAATTTCACTCAAACAACCCATTCCACTTAACGAGCAGGTTCTTTGGACTTACGGCTTAAACCCCTCAAGCAGCTCACAGTTCACAAGCTTTCACTTCAAACCCATCAACTTTGACTCGATCCCACGTTGCTTTGACACAATCCACAACACGACCAAAGTGAAGGCATGTGAATATGAAATCAGCCGCAACTATCTCCTCCCAGAGTCCACTATACCTACTCAGAAAAACAACTGTAAGTTGGATATATGTACCACTATCATAACTCTTTCTTCCCGTCACTACTCTGGAATTGAACTTGGTGACATTACCTTACCTTTAAAAAGTCTACTTGAACACGTTACTCACATTCCCACTTCCCCACGTGAATACAAGATCCGATACAGAAGCAGATCCCAGGTGCAGTTCTCATGGAAGCCAATTCTTCTTTTAATCAAAGTTCATCGCTACTTTCAAAGCCAAATTCCCAACATCACCTACCAGTACATTTTTGACATTTCAATCGAATCAACTATTGATGCAATCTTTTTCCCACTCAACGCTCCCAAGTCCACCACACGTATTGAGTACATCAACTGAGTTTATTTCTCAAATATTTCCAATTGGACTAATCCATTATGAGCTTATATTTGATTAAATTCTTTTCTTTTCTTAGCAGCATATTCATTTTTATAGTATTCTTATGAGCTTAATTCACAAAAAATCCCAGCCCTTGACTTCAAATAGTGAGCCTTTACATATACAACAAGTCTATTAGTCCAGAAACTCAATGAAAATAAGCAAAAAACCCTTTTGAGAGACAAGGATAAGTAAAAAAATATCATTATATTTGTGGTTTATGTTATTGGGATCTTATAGCCTTTTTAAAACTCATGATACAATAGGAAGAAAAAGTATTATATTTCTATTTGTGGTATCATATCACTAGGTATAGTCAATCTAGATTTAACTGCTCTTTTTCAAAGTTGGATGCTTCCTGGATGGCTGGAACTTTCTAGAAAGAATTAATACAAGATTACCTGTTTATGAGACACAGTAGTAAATAGGACAGTGTCTTAACTGTGCTGTATTAGCAGAGTTACAGAATGGGAAATATTATAAACTAGATCACATCAGTATTTCAATATGGGAGATTATATAGCTTAGATAATATTTTAACAAGAGAAGATTGTGTAGATCAATCTTTTGGATATGCAGGGGCTGGTTTAATACTGCTAATCAGTTAGGCATCAAATCAAGTTAGGTCTGGGCTTGGATTACTGGCAGCTTATGTTTACTTGTTTGGTAATTCAAGTGGATCCCTGCTTTTGTTTTTGCTTGCCAAGATAGTCAAATTGAGGGATAGGGGATATTTTTATTAAAAGACTTTCCAGGGGGTTGACCATGCAGCTTTGACACCCCACTCTGAGAATCAGCCTCCTTGGGAAGTTTTTCAGTGAGGAGGGTATCCGGGGTGAATTCTTTATACTCCACCAGTAGTTTCTCTGTTGTGGATAAAAAAGCTTCTTACTGTCTCTGTCTTGACTTAAATGGTTGGAGTCAGTTGTGGTGCAGGTTTTCTTCCTGTTTTTTCCAGTCCTTGAAATAGTTAAGTATTGTTATTTTTTGGCTTTAGAAAAATAACAGGGGCCTCCTTTTCAGGTTACAATATGCTTACATATGTATTCACCACTCAAATTTTTTATCTAATCTGTACCAGTCCTTAAGGGGGATTGCTGTGCTTTACAGTCCTTTGGCTTCCTGAGCCTCTTGGTCACAGTTGGCAAGATAGTGACTAGCTTGTCTATGGATGGTACCTTTTAGTGTATTGATGAGGAGCAACTTCTGGGGGAGCTTAGAAGATAGGTTTAGAGAAGAAGAGTAATCTTATTGGATAATATTTTAGGCTTATATACATTAGTTTTAAAAGCTATGGGAACAACCAAAAATACCTCAGATTTAAACAAAATGATTTCAGATTTAAACAAAATGATTTCAGATTTAAACAAAATCCAACTCTCAGGTCAAAATATACACTCTGTTAACAGGGTTTATTGGCTTTAATGGGCAAAATGAGTCAACACAGCAACGTAGGGCTCACACACAAAGCAAAACCATTCAAAATACAATCCAAAATACATTGATTCACAAACAAAATGGTGTGAGTTGATTTTTGGTGTACATATGTTTACTATGTGAATCAGTGACAAAATACAACCAAGCAAGGTGTATAAAACACAAACCAAAAACAAAAACAATAGCAACTCACTACGTAAACAAAATCACTCACGCAATGTGTGCAATGGATTGTAATCATGAATGATACCAAGGTATCTAAAATAAGACACAAGATCTGAAACATAAATTTGAAAAAATTGTGTTGGGTGTTTAACTTGGCAGTAAAATCTAGGAAAATGGGTGGATCTTTTTTGAGTATTCTAAAATGGGCATTGTAAAACCAAAAACAACTAATTAAAAAATAAAAAAATCTATAATTGGGATATTGGGTGGAAAAAACTTTAATTAAATATCCATATTCAGATAAAAGTAAAAATTAAAATTAGGGAGTAACTTAATTGAAATTTATTTAATATTTTATTAAATTTTAAAATGAAAGGAACACAACAACAGAGTACTAATACACCTGTTGTGCGCTGCAGTTGCGGTTGCCCCTGTGGGTCAAATAATAGAGTTAGTGCAACCCAAGTGCCTACTCAAGGGGGAGACAGGAGAGGAGAGTTCCATAGTGACGCTGCACTGACACAGCCGGTTCAAGGAGCACAAGCTGCTAGGGTGCAGAGCATAAACCCTTGGGTCCCAAAGCTGACCCAGAAGCCCACTAAAATTACCTTCACCAAGAAAGTTAGAGACAAGGAGGTAGAACTTACTTTTTATGTGTTTGATGTTGTGTACCGGCAAGAGTCGGTCCCATCAGCCATGCTGGAGAAGGTGAAGCCTGTACTTGATACTAGCTATGAGTCCTACGTCAGTGATGGTGATCAGGAGGATGACAAGGAGCCTGAGTTCTATCAAACCAATGAGGAACAGCTGGTGTTAAAAAAGGTTGCAGCCTTCTATACCAAGGTACCTATGCTCTGTGTTGTGCCCAATGCCAACAAGTCAATCCCCACCGCTAAAAAGCCCGCCCAGAAGCGCATCCCCAACATCAAACACATCATCCTGCTTAAGCTAATGCAGGAATTGGGTGATTACAAGGTGACCGCGGCCCTTGTTAGAGTGGATAACAAGTACACCAGCAAGACCTTCCAAAAATTCATCAATACTGGTTGTGTCCTTGCCGCAGAGAAATCCTTGCGTGTTTCTACCATGCTCACCAAGGTGCACAAATGGGCAATCCGCCAGTGGATCACCTGGGACTGCCATCTTGAACTAGAAAATATACAGGCCATGGTTACATCTACTTTTGGGATTGAGGCCTTGATTTCCTTTTACTACCTTCTAATGAAGGGAATGCAATTTTCTTGGGATAAGCTCAGGATTTCCCCCTACAACAGAAACAGCCCAACCAACATTGACATCTGGAAAAATTACGCTGAGGCGTACACTGCCCTCAAAGCCAAGAGGACAGTCAAATTCTACTATATTGACAAATTGGCATTTGCCTTGTCTATGCACAATGCATATGGCTATGTCCCCAAAGGCTCCAATGACAGGATGGCTTGGCGTGCTGCAGTCTGCGCCACAGCCTACTCAATGGTGGCTCTCCTTGGTCCAAAGGGAGTTGAGCTTTATCAAATGATATTGGGTTTGCATAACAGCAGGACCTTTCCATCATTTCTCCAATCAATCCAGGAGCACCTGAGGCGCACAAGCCTGGGCTTCACCAACGTCATTGTGTTGGATAACGTTGGTCTCCACAAGGTGACTGACATTCTCAAGGAATTCCCAATAATTGACACAAGCATTGCAGTGGGCCCCCAGCAATTGGCCACAGCAAATTTACACCTTCTCTTCCTCCCAGCCTATTTGCCCTTCCTAAATCCCATCAGGAAAGTCTTGAGGTGGCTCAAGCAAGTCCTCAAGCAAGGAACCCCAACTGGGACCCAGGACCTCTTTAATTTGCTGCAGGCCGGGAGCTACACCCTCTCAGCTGAGACTGTGGCCAAATTCTATGGCCACGCTGATTTGTTCATCCCTGCGTGCCTAGCCAAACAGCCAATCAATTAAAGGCTTAGTGTGTCCAATTTTTTTCATATTCTCTTATTTACTATTCAAGATTTATTAATTATCATTTTGTATTTAGATGTTTCCACACCCACAATCACATTCAGAAGATTCATCAATAGATGTAAGTAATTTATTTATTTTATTATATATTATTTATTATTCCATGTGAGGTAATCCCAAACTCTCAATACTGGATTACAGAAAAATATTTAAATCACTTTGGTCAAATAAATATAAAAATAGTTTTAAAAAAATTAAATGTAAAATGTACAAGTTAGAATTTATTTTATTAACGTATAATTTTATGCTTTTATGAAAACTGTTTCTGCAATATATTTTGCAAAACTGGTTTGCTGAAATAAAAATTATAAAAATTTATTATAATTAGAATAATAAAAATTGTAATAAAACTTATTGGAATTATATTTTTATTGTGTGCGCCTGTAGTGGGTTTCTTGATATGTACCCACCCCGTGATGGAGGTGGCGCACAACCTCCACTGCCACACTGTGAACGGTGGATACACCCTTATTGAAATACTCCCTCCTGCTGGTGAAAGGCAGTAGGGTCAGGTTTAGTGAAGCAGCAGCTTTTCAGGCGGGGCTACAAACCCGTATATCCCAGCCAGGACCAGGGCGTCTTGGATTACATGGTCCACCAAGTTGTATCCAGGGGGGACCTTCTTCCCGTTGAGTGCAAGCCAGGCCTTGTCAATTCCCAGAAGGACCCTGTCCAGGTCCTCTACAGACGCGCCCATCCCAAAGTAGAATAGGAACCCCAGGTAAATAACCAGATGAAGCCTTTGCCCTGAAAAGGCTTCTGTGAACTCACAGTTTATTATAGACCGCGCTGATCTTCTTGTTGTGTCTGGCCTTTGCAAAGGTCAGCTCCATGGCTACAGGGAGCCCTGTCTTGTTGGCACTCCCGGCTAGCCCAAAGTTGGCAAGGAGGACTTTTGTCTTCTTGACAACTGTTGCGTCTGCAACAGCCAATTTGCCCACTACACGCCCAAAGTTCTCCAATAGGTAAGAAAATATGTGATCCAAGGGGTGGCAGAAGCAAGCAGCTGTATGGGCCTGGCCCATCTCTGGTACATTCTTGAATGGGAGTGTCACCAGGACGTCCCAAACAAGCTCAATGGAGTTTACACAGTAAACTCCACTGAGGGATACTGGGTCCAGGTGGACCAGTTGGGCATCCTTGTAGGCAGTAACTGCCCACTTGGATGCCCCCTTGGCATGCGTAAGTTCTGCCAATGCCTCCCACAACATTGGAAAGGACCCATGGATACGGTCCTCCAGCTCCTTCACAACAGGGGTGGACAGATATATTTGCTTTGCCACATGAGTAGCATAATTTGCATAAAAGGTGGCCAGGACAAAGGGGACCAGGACTCGGCAGAGTTTGCTGTCTACATTTTCTAAGAAAAAAAAAGTTTTGGAAAATTTATTAATTTTGTTTTTTAGGCTACCTTCTTGTGTTTCTTCCTTGCCCGTAGCCTTGGCTGGCTTGGCCATTCTTGGAACAAGAAGTTGAGCAGGCAGTTATGTGTCCTCTTTCCTGGCACGCTTGGCCAGCTTGAGATGGGCATACATTTCAGGGTCATCAACCCAGACAGACGGCGCAGAAAGATTGTATGCCTTAAATTGCAGGCCCTCAACCACAGTTTTTTTGAATATTTAGTAAGCGCTCAATTGTCTTCTCTGGGGTGTCTGGTGTTTTGGTCATAAGGGCCTTTGCAGACACCTTGTCTATTTTGTCCCCTTCAAGGACAGTGGACTTCACTTTGGCTTTGACCTTGCGGTCAATGACCTTGATTTTGGCAATTTCCAAGTCAAGGTCTTTTAGCAGCTTCTCCAATTCTCTTGTTGATTTTTTACTAACCTTTCCATATGTTTTTATAGCTTTTGTCCCAATAAATTCTGTATTATTTTGATACTGTTGCCTCTTTTTTATTACTTTTTATTTTCCCATCTACTACATTATCCCATCTTTTTACTCATTTTGTATATGTTTTACGCTCATCTCAATATGTGTTGTTAGCTTTGTGATGGCATTGTTTACTTGATTACCATATTGTTTTTGGCACTTGACATAGCCCCTTGTGAAAATATTAACAACAATTTGGTGATCAACTAGATTTTAATTAGAAAATTATAGTGTTAACTGTTTTTAGATAAAGTTGTTACTGATCCAAATTCAAAACCTTAATGATAAACTTTAAGCCAATCAGGAGATAAGTGATAAAGTGATTGTTGTGACATAAAGGGTCATTCAATAATTCTTTGATGCATGTGCGCTAATTAATATGATTGGCTGGATGTTTTGCCATTGTACACCATTGCCGCTGTGGCAAGTTGTAGGTGGACTAGTGCTAACCCAGCAGCTGATTGGGCACTAGTCCATCAACAACTTGCCACAGCGGCAATGGCGTACAATGGCAAAGCATTCAGCCAATCATATTAATTAGCGCACATGCATCAAATAATTATTGAATGACCCTTTATGTCACAACAATCACTTTATCACTTGGCTCCTGATTGGGTTAAAGCTTATCATTAAGGTTTTGAATTCAGATCAGTAGCAACTTTATCTAAAAACAGTTAACACTATAATTTTCTAATTAAAATTTAGCTGATCACCAAATTGTTGTTAATATTTTCACAAGGGGCTATGTTTAAGTGCTAAAAATAACTGTGTTCTGGATCTAGATACACAACATAGTAAATATATGATTTTATAAAAATAAGCTGAACATAAAGAATAAAACTAACTATAAACAAAGAGAACATGAACAATCAAAATTCAAAAAAAAAGATAAAATAAATAGAAAATGTTTGGTGACAGGGGTTTATTGGGGCGGGGGAGAGTGATGCCTAGGAGGCAGAATAACGCAGGAAGGAAGACATAAAGGCGGTGCTGACCTGGGGGGTCTGGGATTGGATGGGTTGGGCTTGCGGGTTAGGGGTGTTGGTGGCGGGGGTGGAGGCAGGAGGATTTTGCATGATGGCTATCATATAACGCTTGTTGTATTCCTTATTGATTATTGGCTGGATGGGTTGGTAAGTGGCAGTGGCCCAAGGTGGAAGGTGCTTATCCTTATGTGATTGGTTGCCCATGTTCACATGGAAAACCATTTGCGCAAACTTGTCAGCCACCATCTGGCGGCCAAAGAGAAAATTGCGGTCAAGGACACCACAATAGAGGTTGTTGAAAGCCTGAGGGCGGCACTCCCATAATGTTGATCCCATATTGAAGAAGACAACATCAGCCAGATGGATGTCTGCATGGCCAGCATGGTAGACTGAGGCCTGGTGCCTGCGTCCCTGGATGGCCTTGAGGGCAGTGGAGCTACCCTCCATCTGGTGGCTCAAGAAAACTTGGTACTTGGAATTCAAGCCATCCCAGGAGTCAATTAATCCACCAAGGATGTGACTGTATGAGTAGCCATCAATGAAATCTGGGTTTGTCCAATAGTAGACAAAACCCTTGGCTGAAATAGCCAGAAATACACCAATGAACGTCCCCTTCTTAACCTTCTTCCTTCTATTCTTGGTGGCGGCTTTTACTTGCTTGCCAAAATCATCAAAAGCTATTGATAGCTTGTAATAAGTGATGAACATGACATTATCAGTTAGACTAGTCAGGCATTGGACCAGGGTTGATTCAATGGCGGTATCATACAGGGAATCCTCAGCGCCATATCATTATTTGCTAGCAAAATTGGTAAGAACCTGTATGAAAGCCACCTTCCCATACATCCAGAGCTGCACCATGTGCTTGGAGACCCATATGTTATGGTGCACAAGCTGCTTCCGGACCTGGGTCAAAGGAAGCTTGGGATCTTGCTGGAGGAGGTCATACATGATTGGATATGCCTCAGATATTTGTGACTTGGGGCCTTCTTGGGCTTCTTGGCTATCCCAATCAGATTCCCCCTGTTCACCAGGTTGTTAAATTCCCGCATGACAGTAGCTCAGGTAAATTGCAACTGAGCGGCAATCTGTTCCCAGGACAGACCCTGTAGTTTCAGTGCCACAATTTCCTGAAGAATTTGGGTGGTGATGATTTGTTGCTTGGGGCGCTGGGCCAGGGAGCTGAAGCCTGATTGGCTGTAGGGGGGTAGGTTGGCTGGTGGCAGGAAGTTGTTCCAAATCAAGGTTGCCATCCTGATTGGTTGGTTGGTGGGCAGCTTGTGCAGGGGTGGGTACAGGAGCAGGAGCAGAGCTAGACACTATGTGACTCTCAAACAAGTCAAAGCCATAGGGGTCAGTGATCAGATACAGGACAGCTTCCTCATTACCTGCCTCAAAGGCTTGGGTGTAAACAGGTGCCTCCATGTTCTGAGCCTTGCCTTCTTTGAGCTGGCTTGGCTGCTGGCGCCGTCAAAGATATTGCTAGTAAAAACCATTGTAAAAAACCTAGGATAAAATCACTAAAAGTAGAAATTTTAAAATTTAATGATTTATTTTTATTGTAATCTCAAGTCCATATTTGGAAGGTTCTCAAAACCTTTTCATACAAATCTGGAGCCATAAAAATGGATAAAATTTGTCTGTTCCTAAATTGGATAGCTGTTGATTGGCTGTTAATCTGTTTTTTTTTATTTTAGGCTGCTCATAATACACATCTTGTGTAAGTTCATTTTGTTTTGTGCTTGTGTAATCTCGCTTCTAGATTGCTCAAGTTTTGTTTCGTTTTAGTTCTTCTGTTGGTGCCTCATACAAATCCTGATTGGATTATAATATACTCCGGAACAGCATCCATCCATTTCACTTGTTGCGTCAGTTCATTTTGTTGTGTTGTGTGATTTAAACTACACCGCTTGATGTTTGATATAATTTTTTATAATGGGCTAGTGAAATTTTGTTTTTTGTATGACAGTTCATTTATTAATTGAAATCATAAATTAATTGAATCCTGAATCTTGAGCAACTTGGATTTTGTTTAAATCTGAAATCATTTTGTTTAAATCTGAGGTATTTTTGGTTGTCACCATAGCTTTTAAAACTACTGTAATGTGTGCAATGTGGCAGGAACTTAAGAGAGATCAAATATATTGGAGGTCATGTGTGAGTCAGGTTTGGATAGCTGGATATCTAAATATCTGGAAGAGTCAAGGGATATTGGTTTTTTGAAATTTCAGGAATGTCAAACAAGCATTGAATTGGCACCAAACAAGGCAATAACTGGATGCTACTTGTGTTGGTAACAGCCAGATTAGTCTTGCATCCAGCTCCTTGACACACCCCTCCCTTAAGGGATTACTATGATACATCAAGAGGGGGCTTAGTCTTGACAGCTGCTGCCTGATGTTCCTAGAGTTGTTTGCTAGTTGGTACCATCCAAAAATGAGTGTTCCCCTTTACTGAGGCAAAGGCAGGATCTGTGATAACTTTTGGTAATAGGGTCTGTTGGGAATTTTGACCAAGAAATGATGCCAAATATGACAGAGTCCAAGGATTGGGATTGCTACAACCAAATCCATAAATTAGTAGTATAAAATACAGTGATACTAATTATGACAGAGCTTGCAGATACAAATTGCAGCTAACAAATAACATAAATTGGTAGTATAAATCATATTCATATTGGATCAGAAGTAGCCTTCTGATCTGGACCTTATATTAGCAATGATAAGCGCCACCGCAGCATTTAAGTAATACATAATTTGCCGCCACACCACTTGGGAAAGGACACAGGCGCCACCTAGCAACTGGATTAGGCGCCAAAGCGCCAAACTACTTTTACATCAAGAGCCGCGGCGCCGTCTGGCAAATATTGCAGGTGCCAAGGCACCGCCTTACTTTTACATTGAGCACCAAGGCGCTGGGTTTGATTCCCCATAATATTGAATTCCCATATTTATCACACTAATAAGCATTAAGCTTGGAGTATGTCAGGAAAGTAGGAAGTGATCCTGAAGTAAATTTTTTTCTATGCCAGCAATGATCACCTGTGCTGGGTGAAGATGAAATGATTCTATTGGTTGATGTACAATAAGCGCCAAACCTAGATTAATAATTGCCCAAATAAGAGGTGTGTTAATGTTGTAGAAGACATTTTTAGCAGCCCAGGGATTAACCTTGTATAATTTATAAGAAGAATTAATCAATTACAATAAAAATAAGCTTCAATCTTGAACCATCTTTGATATATCTTTAATCTGGTTGACCTTTATCCTAATCCTTAAGTGCTTCTGCGCAATCATAAGCCATTTTCAGACAATAATCATGGTTCCATTTGATCCTGGCTCTTCTGATACAATACTACTCATATCCTCACATTTGACTGTATTCAAGCAAATGTCCTATGCCCTATAATCTCAAATAATTGTGGCGCTGTAATACAAAAAGCGCAACAGTTGCCTTGGCATGTGTGCAGCTATTGGCCTTAGCAAGGCATAAATGGCACTTCAGCTATAGCCTACACTCTTATTGAGCTAGTCTACTGGTAGTTGTCAATAGGATGTGTCTTTACACGCCTATTATAGCACTAGGAAACTATACCATATTTGGTTGACACTTTGAATGGTCCCTGTTCAGTCATCCTACATTGGAAGGTAGAGTTCTGGTATTACTGTTTTTCATTTCTGGGGCTTAATCAGTGATTCTTTTCTGGCTGGCAAGCCTTCTGCTTATTAATATGTAGGTTTGAATTGAGGATTATACATTGTATAATAGCTGAATCAATTCAATATTGACCCAGGGGATATCTGACGTGTAATGCTGACCCATACCAATAGGGAACAATTATTTGCTGTGTAATGCTGATACAAACTTGGTCTTTCCTAGCCATTTACATATCACTTGCTTTATATAATCATATACTCCCTTCAGACGGAGTGGGACTGAGTTGATACAACATTCAGTAGGATAGAATGAGCAATATACAATTGATGATTTAGTGATTACACACTGTGTAATCAATTATAATTACTATATTGGATAACAATTATACACTGTGTAATTGTTATATAATTATAATAAACCAATAATTATGCAGTGTATAACTGCTATATCAATTATAATAAACTAATGATAATATGAAATAAAATTACTAAACTTGTTTAAATGATACCCTAGATATAATACAGTGTGTAACTGATAATTATCTGCGTGTAATGATTAGCCTGATCATTTGTGGCCAATCAGTCTAATATCACAATGTTCTTTGTTTTCATGTTATTATTCACTGCATGTCCTGATAGTTCTTTGGCTCCATCAGTGATGATGTAGTCTGTAGTTCCATAATCATCTATGATTGCTTTATTGATAAAGCGGTTAATTGTTTCTGCTCTGTGGCTGTTGTTTACCCAGAGGATTGGCCAGTGTGTTGCAAAGTCAATGGCTATAATTAAACAGAGTTGTTTTTTGCTTCTGGGAAATTTCCTACTACATTAGATCCCAAACCTTAGATGGTTATGGGTCTGGTACTGGGTTGACTGTAGGTTGTGATGCTTTGTTGATTGAGTATTTTTCAAATACTGTGAACTTCTTCAGGATGCCAATGATATCTTGTTTTAGGTTAGGACACCATACTATTTCCTTTAGTGTGAGGTATAAGTATTGGCTTTTGTGTGCCCCAATAGGCGGTGGTTTCTGAGGATTGTATCAACCTTTGTGCAAGGGGAATGTAGGAGATGTGTTTTTCTTTAATGAAAAAATATAATTTCTATTTGACACATGGAAGTGTTTCTCATTTATTACTAGTATATCCATGAGTTAACTCGTGGGTTGAGGGATCTTTATCTTTGGTTTTATACTCAGTGCTGTATAGGTTAGGTCAATCTGGATTAATGTGGTCAGGGTGATCTTCTCTAGGTTGGTATAGCCTAGAGAGAGCATTAGTTGTAACCAGCTCTTTCCCCCTTTTGTACTGGATGTCCAGGTTAAGCTGCTCAAGCAAGGACATCCATTTGGCTTGTCAATGTTCAAGTGTATTCTGAGTCTTAAATTAGATTAAGGATTTATGATCAGTTAGTACTTAGACGTTTAAATTTCTTTCAATGAAAATATCTATTTCTTGTATGTGTGGTATATTGTTAGCAATCCCTTATTGTGTATAAGGTATCTCTGCTCAGTGTTAATTAGTTTTCTACTCTCATAACATACTTTTAGGAAGTTTTGCTGTTCTGAGTGGTGGATGTGTAGCACTGCGCCAATGGTGGTATTACTAGCATCAGACTCAAGCTCATAGTACCTGTTGTGATTTTGTATTGCATGATTGGCGCTTCAATTAGAGCTTGTTTTAATAGTTAGAAATTCTTGTCACATTCAGTTTCTCAGATGAATTTCTTTTTAGCATTACCTTTGCTTAGGTCATTGATTGGTGTGGTGAGCTTTCTGCAGCTTTGATGTATTTCCTTAGCTAAGCTACCATTCCAAGAAAGCATCTAACTTGTTTAACAGAGGTGGGGTGTTGAATGCTATTTATAGCTTTGAAATTATCTGGATCTGCTTTTATGCCATCATTTGAGACACTGTGGCCCAAGAATAAGAGTTTATTTTCCATGAATTGGCACTTGCTAGGCTTTGCATAGAGCTAGTGCTTTGTGAGCCAATTGAGTGTCTTACAGACATGTGTGTGGTGTTCCTCTTTGGTTTTTGAGAATATGATAATATTTTTGAGGTAGCATAATGTATTTGAAAAACTGTTTATATCAGGATTGACAATTCTTTCTCCCTGAAAACCCAGGCCAAAGAGCGGGATTCAAACCCTGACCCTGAATCCCCCCAGGCCACTGGCCCTATGGACCAAGGGGCCACCTGCCCGCATTTTCCTGAGGTTGAGCCCCTGCAAGCCAAAGCCAAGAATGATGGTCCAAATGGTAAAGCAAGTCAAACCAGAGAAATGAGAGCGCCAAATGAAGAAGTAATCAAGGCGCCTAATGGAGGCAATTAAATTTCAACCATTAGCTTTATGAGCTTGAAGATTACACTGGTGGCCAATCAAGAGCTATCCCCCAAAGGAGTTACAGACCCGCAGCCCAACCCCATGACCACAACTCTAGAGCAAGAAAATTGAGTGAACCATTTGGACATTCCAACCAATGAGTGAACACCCAGTTGAGGTGCCATTTTGCTGCTCCTGCACCCGGGCTACCTGCCCTCTTTTCCTCAATATTTTGATGAAGCCCTTATGAAAAATACTAAGTTTGATGGCAGGATGCTATATATGCCTATAAATTCTGTGCTCAAACTTTATTGCCATTTTTAAATAAAGGTATGTTATTTTGGCTTACACAACTACTGCCTTATTTTTTATTTGCCATATCTCAGTTCAATACAAGATCTCTGGCTCTCCTGCCCCTCCACCTGCAGATTTCTGTCCTCCAGGTGCTCTCTTTGGCCCTTTCCACTTCAAAGAATACCCTTTGAAGCCTGAATATAAGGATTACATCCTGGAAAGAATACTCAAACTAGATCCTTTGGCCTGCATACAATCTTCAGTTAGATACAACTGTCAAGGCCCATGGATATTTTCAACACCCAAGTTGTTTAGAGGGAAATTCAACTATCTCCCTGCTTACAACTTTCCCATGGAACCAAGTGTGACCCCCAAACCTATGCCTGCTTCCTCACCTGACCTTCTGACCAACCACACTGGTAAGCTGTTTAGTATTGTGTACATCACCCTCACAGGGGTGATTGACACTATAATCCTGGCCGCCAGCCTGTGGTCCTGGGTGGGGAAGTCTTTCTTCTACCTTTTAAAGTTAGCTCCTCTCTTGTGGTGGGCTTTATCCACAAAAAACTGGCCCAAGTCACCCCTGAAAACTACAGGCTGGCAGCCAAAGACTAGATCCATGACAGTTTAGTGCTTGGTTCATCATAGTGACAATTGTTTCAGGAGCTTTGGTCATCCCAAAGTACATTAATCTAAACTCAAATGATCCAAATTGTGTTTGGGATGCAGTTTTTGTTATGTACTTTTCTTTTACTTCTACTTGGTTGTAACCTGAAGTGAGGTTATTTTTGGAGAAAAAATTGGCTTTGGTGAGCCTTGCAAATAGATCCTATATAAGTGGAAGAGGATATTTATTTTTTACTGTGCTTGAATTAAGAGCTCTGTAGTTGTTACCAGACAAAGTGAGCCTTCCTTTTTCTTTACAAAAAAACACTGCTTCCCCTCACAAGGATTCTGATGGGCAAGTCAAGGGAGGTTAGTTTGTTGCAATTTAGGAATATCAAACCAAGCATTGGATTGGCCCCAAACCAGGTGATGACTGAATGTTACTTGTGTCAGTAATAGCCAGAATACTTTTACATCCAGCTCCTTGACATTATTTTAAGTTTTCCCCTTTAGGGCTTGAATTATTCTAGGCTGGGTGACTTAGACTAGTCCAAAGGACTTTTCCCTGTGTATCTGTTCACTTGGATAAGCATACAAGGAGGGATGTAGGTATCTGTTTTTTTCTGATCCTTGGGCTCTCCAGAAGTGAGTTTGGCATGAGCTTTCCCTAGAGAACCATTTAGCTGCTCTACTCTGATATTTCTTGGGGATGTTATGGCAGGTTACTTTATGTTGCTTTCCCTTTTTGGCCAAGTAGATGCTTGTGTTGTCAGAGGTGAGTTATTTGCTTCCATTTGTGACAAGTGGATCTGAAATTCAAAACTTGCCAATGGTTTCTTTGACTAAGAACCTTCAAATGATGTTACCAGTGTGGGATTTGACACCCTGCACCACTGGACATTTTTGACAATTCAATGGTAGAAATTATGTATTTTTGTCATTACTCTTTCTGGACATGGTACCTAAAATGCCCAGTGCCCATAATTTGAAAGTCATTTGAGTATGTATTGGCTTTATTAGCTTAGGAGGAGGTTTTGCTCTTGGCAAACTTCTTATAGACCTTGCATTGTTTGAGTAATTCATGGCTGTATTTGAAGAGGATGTACCACCATACCCTGTGCTTTAGAAACCTTTACATATTCATACTTTTGGTATGCCTGAGGTCTCTATGTTAGCAAAAGATAATATTTACTCTTTTATGTGTGGCTACATAAGGAATGGTTACCCCATATGATATTTTACTGTGTAACGTCTTGTAGACATCTTCTAACAAGTGTTTAATTTTTATGGCTGTCACAGGCAACATCTGTTTTGCCTGGGAAGACCCTCTGCCTTTTTTACGCAGCACCAGGAGAGGCCAATCAGGGCCTAACCCGTTTTGTCCTCTAAAGACCTATAAATAAAGTAATGTTAGGGCATCTCAGTGACCAACTTGGGTCCTGGTTTGTACTGGATGTCCATGTGGAATCTTTCAAGGAACAACATCCATTGAACCTGTCTACAGGAAAGGTTTTCCTGGGGTTTGAAGTAGATGAGTGACTTGTGATTGTTGAGTGCAGTGAACTCCTCTTGTCTTTCCAGTTAGCAATACCACTTCACTAAACATGTACTATTGAAAGTAACTCCTTGTCATGAAATGAATAACAACATTCACCATTGATTATATTGTACAATTTTTATGCTAATTACAGAAAATTCACATTGCTTGTATTTATACAAAGGGCCCCATCTGTTGCTTTTTTTGCATTACAGCACCACAATTATTTGAGATTATAGGGCACAGGGCATTTTCTTGAATACATTCAAATGTGAGGATATGAGTAGTATTTTATCATAAGTGCCAGGATCAAATGGAACCATGATTATTGTCTGACAATGGCTTATGATTGCGCAGAAGCACTTAAGGATTAGGATAAAGGTCAACCAGATTAAAGATAAATAAAAGATGAGACAAAGATTATTTTTATTTTAATTGATTAATTCTTCTTATAAATTATGCAAGGTTAATCCCTGGGCTGCTAAAAATGTCTTCTACAACATTCTAACACACCTCTTATTTGGTTAATTATTAATCTAGGTTTGGCGCTTATTGCACATCAACCAATAGAATATCTTCATTGTCACCCAGCACAGGTGATCATTGCTGGCATAGAAAAAAATTTACTTCAGGATCACTTCCTACTTTCCTGACATACTCCAAGCTTAATGTCTATTAGTGTGATAAATATGGGAATTCAATATTATGGGGAATCAAACCCAGCGCCTTGGTGCTCAATGTAAAATTAAGGTGGTGCCTTGGCACCTGCAATATTTGCCAGGCAGTGCTGCAGCGCTTGCAATGATTTTCAGTTGATGCGGTGGTACTTGATGTAGAAGTAGTTTTGTGCCTTGGCGCCTAATGCAATTACTAGGCAGTGTGGCGGCTCTTGTATCTTTTACAAAGCATTGTGGCAGCAAATAATGTATCATTAAGTGCTGCAGCGGCGCTTACCATTGGCTGATTTATGGTTCAGGTCATCAGACTACTACTGATCCAATATGTATGTGATTTATACCACAAATTTATGTTGTTTGACAGCTACAATTCATATCTTCAAGCTCTGTCATAATTAGCATCATTGATTTTTATACTTCTAATTTATGGGTTTGGTTGCAGAAACCCTAATCTGTGAGCTCCATCATAATTGGCATCATTGCTTGGTCAAACTTCCTAATATCATCTATGTGATGGTTCAGGATGTTAGTTTCCATCTGATAGTCCCAAACCCTTCTTAGATACTATATAATAGGAGAAGATACTAGATTTTCTTTGAGATGATAGGATCAGATGTCTTGTTGGGATATCCACACAAACTTGGACTTGGCGCCCATATGGATGACAGAGCGCTGGGAGGATGCCAGAGTCTGGGATAAAAAAACACATAGGTAACCATGCCAAGGAAAGTTCTCATTTTTCTTTGTTCTTGGGAGGTGTCATGTTGCATATGACTTTTATCTTATTCTTACTGGGTTGATTTCTGTCCATGAATACTATATGACCCAATAATGATAGTTTCTCCCTAAAAACCGGCATTTTGAGGGGTTTGCTGGCATTTTGTTCTGGGATAAGGTGACAAAAACTGTTTCCAGGTCCTTTTGGTGTTGTTCAACAATGGGGATATACATCATGATGTTGTCCAGATAAACAAGAGCATTCTTTGCAATGTAAGTGCAAAGTCTTTGTTCATGAAGGTCACAAATTTGGAGGGTGCATTAGTTGTTCCGAGGTTAAATATTAACTATTTTTAGGAGCTGTAATTGTAAAAATAATCTGTTTGGGAATTTCTTCCTCTTTAGTTTGTTTCTGTTTGTAGCTTCCATCAAGACATATCTTGATAATATTCAGGTGTTGCCTAGGGAATCAAATAGATACTATATTCTTAGTAGGGCTATCAACTTTTGTTAGTTAGTGTCACAGCCCATATCAGAGTCCAGCTGGACTCCCACAGGGGAGGCAGGCTGGGCCTGGAAGGCCATGTATACAATAGGTGAGATTCTGAACAGATATTTGAATGCAGTAGCTAGGGGCACCAACTCCCATTATGGAGCACAACCTGGTTGGCCAGCCCCAATACGGTTATATAGACAGCCCCCAACTTACTGAAATCCTGAGCAAGAGGCGCGTTGGGTGAAGGGGGAGTAGTAGGAATCTCCTTTATACTGGGTGGTGTGATGCCAGAAAACAAGACATGATGTTCTATTTCAGGCCTATGTTACCTGCATAAATGGACCCTATGTAGTCATGCACATTATGGTGTATAGATATATAAGTCCTCATCATTCACAATAAACAAGACCTCACTTTGACCTACTTTTACCTCTTGATATATTGCACTTTGCACTTGGCTGAACATTTCTACTGTTTAGATAGTGTCCTTTAATCAGGTTCTTCCTATGGAAGCCCCTGCTATTCCTGTTGCAGAGACCAAAGGTGACAGGAAGGTCCCCCTGCTATACTAGCACCCCTACTAGGCTAGTTTTCCAGGCCTGACTACAAGTGATATCCCCTCCTTCTCCCTTATGGACTTAGAAAACCCTAGTGTATACCTGCTGCCTCCCATTCTTCTGATAGAAAGAGCAAGGTCCAGACAGTTCTGTCTGTTCCTTTATAACTAATGTTATTTATACCATTATTGCTATGAGTTATCTGTACTGTGGTATGTACTATAGATGCTCTACCAATATCTTCACAGATATAGATTACTGTATTACTAAGATAGTGTTACACTGCAGTAAGTGCTATAACCTATCTGTGTTCCTTGCCAGAACACACCCTCCTGCCTCTATCCTCCACCCTCCTATCAGGTATACAAGACATACTCCCTTTCTGCCTCCTCTCATAAGTGCTATTTATTAGCACCTCCCCTCTTACCACCCACTAAGTCCTTCTGGTAAGGACTCCCCTGAGTTGACCTTAGTGGCCCTGTAGAAAAGTACCACACGTTGGTGCTCACTACAGGGGGCCAGGTTACTGACCCTCTGTCAATGCCAATCTAGCCTCTGTTAGCGGGTCAACCCTACTTCCCTTCAGCACCATCCCTGGTACATAAGCACACTTGATCTGGCTACCTAGTGACCCACCCTACAGCCAGACTTCTCAGTGGTACTGAAAGCCCCCAGTACTAAGGCTGCTTCTGGTAGAGAGGCTCATCCTGAATAACCTCACCAGGATAAGTGTGCTCTGTACCCTCCCTTCCTTTCCCTGGGTCCCCTGAGTTATTTCATCTCTTCGGGTGCAGTCTACCTTAGCTGAAAATTTGTTCAATCCCTGATGCTGGTATATGATCAGACTATTTTCTCTATGTCTGATCAATACACCATAGAGCCATGAGGTCTGGCATTCCCTTGACCTAGCTCTTGGTTTCACACAACCCAGTGGAAGAGAAATGACTCAGTTCCTCTACTCCACTGGATGAAAGACCTGATCTGGAGAACCTCATCTAGAAGCAGGCACCTGAGGTTACTATTACTCAGGACACTTGAGCTCTGAGTAAGTTAACTGGAGCCACCTTCTGGTACAGGATCTCAGTCTGACAGAGCTGCTTTACGCCAGTGGTTGTGTTCTGTCCCTTGCAAGAGACCTGTGTGAAATACTTCAGGAAATTATCCAGAAGCTCCCCAGTAGCAATGTCAGTGCTACTCCTTATAGAGAACTTGTTCAACGTCAGAATTCCTAACTGGAGTACAATCCTGTTACACACATTTCAGGATGATTCACCTCAAGTTTGCTGTCTACTCTGGCTGCAAGACCTTACCTGGAGGAACCTAACCAGGATCAGGCACTGAATAGATTATCCCATAGCACTACCTTATTATGAGGAACCATGTTCAGAACATCTTCTGTAATCTAGCTCCAGCTGGTAGAGTGGCAACCTATAAATTTGGTGTAGGTTACTTCACTTTAGAAATCTACTTCTGAACATCACCTCATGGATATAAATCAGCCTTTTTCCACTTATGATGCTGGTCCTCCTTAAGGATATTGCTCAGAGGTTGCTCAGTGAACTCTTACTGAGGTACAAACTGTTTACTGAGGCTTGAAAAAGTTTGGAGACACTTGGATGGGGTAGTTCCCCCTCTATAAAGTTTTTGATCATAAATGATGATGGTAGTATATAATCCTATCAGTCCTGTCTTCTACTATCTGCTGTCTGAGGATTTCCAGAAGAACACAAAGTAAAGAATTTCACCATGATATTTTCTTTGGGGGAAGAGGTTGCAATCTCCTTATACTTCTTCACTGACTCTTCTGGGATGCATGTCATGAAGAGATGAGCTTGCACTATGCTAAGTAGCCTCTAATCTTGCTATGTAACTACCCTACGTAGCACCTACTACATACTCATTATATAGTTCTATGCTATGTAATCACACTACTTAGTGTCTACCACATAACTCTTATGTAGTGCTGGCTATGTGCTCTCTTGTGTAGTAACCTACCATATGTTCCCTACATTAGTGTAGCCATATACTTCCTATAATATCATGCTATGCACTATTCCTAAGTACACACAATATGTACCTCCTAGTGTGTCAGTTTACTGCCTATGTACATCTATTATGAAGCACAGGATACATGACTTTACTCTGTTGTATCCTGCTACATATGATCCCACATAGTTCTTATCACATGTTGTATTTGTGCAATACTCTAGTGCATATGCTCTGTAGGTTGCTTTTGCCATGCATCTCTCTTGTGAAGTCAAATTTAATGTGGCTTGTTACTCATTGCAACATTGTGCCTACTACTGCATTATGGATTTATATATAATCAAAACACCTTTCGTGTCAAACCTACTCCCACCTTGGAACCCTCACCAATCTGTGTTGACAGTAACCCTGTGATGCTCTGATGTAACCAGCATTTTATGCACCTTATTTTTTGGGACTGTATCTTCATCTGAAGAAACTGTCTCCAGGTTTCCAGAAGTATCATCAATCCAGGTGGCATGAGGATCTGAAGGATTTTCTGAATTTATATCCCTTTTAATCAGTCTGGAATCCTTATTGGGATCTTCTAACAATTCTGGGTTGGCTGTTAACGCTTCCTCCCTGGAGTAAGCTCAGATACTATCCTTGGATGTACCTAAGAGAGAGAAAATTAATTAGTATATTAAATTAATGATTTTGGCTTACCTTGAGTACCGCTGGTACAGTGCGTATCAAAGGGCTACTTACGCAGCCCTTGATTGTGCCAGCAGTACAATTGTTACAATGCATAGCTACGCAACAAACCAATCCGCTTGCTGGGAGCGGATCACTTCGCTGGGTAGCAGCGCCAAGATTGCTTTCTGTGGCTTTGTTACATGGCTTTGGTTTTGATTTCTATTTGGTCCTATCATCCCTCCTTTGCTTATGTTATTTCCGGTGTTAATTACCTTGTGTGGAGTTTCAAAAAGTATTGCTCGGTGGATCATCTTGCTTCTTGAATTGATTTCTCACAGTTGGTCACTTTGTTTATGCTTACGGTTTTGGTCTGGTTTCTTTTGGTTTCGCTTTTGGCTCCTTCTGATGATTGTTAAATCAAAGACATTTTGAACAGCATAATGGATACAATGATGATTATAGCTTGGCCGTAACAGGATTTAATTCACTTAGTCGTTGGTTCAGTTGAAACTCAAACTGCAAGTTTTAACTTCGCTTTCCCTTGCCAATCAATGACATAACTTTCAACCATATTACGTGAGCCGCTTGCTGCTTTTCAATTAAGTTTGAATGATTGCATATCTGATTGATTAGCCAGCGTACTTGATGTATCTACCATGTGGACTCAATTTCGTTGGTGCTCCCTTCAATGACAATGACTGTTCAGTTGGAATATAGACGCTGGGCTTATTAATATTAACCTTTCCAGTTTAATTTGCTGCTACTTGCTAAGCCAGTGGCAATAATTTCTACTCAAACTATTATGATTCAATTGGGATATTTTTAAGTACACCCAAGCATCTATAGATGCTGGTTCTTTTCCTTGTTCTGGTTTTGTTGTGTCTGTTGTTCGTTGGTCCTGCTGTTCTGTTCAGTATCCTTTTCTGCCAGTGTCTACACTCCTTTTATGTTGAAATTGCACTATAACGGAAATTATACAGAAGGCTAGCAATCTTTTTGGTTGGTAGCCATGGTTGGGATTTTTGGTGGTGATTCCCAGAACTATCATTATCAGGTTTGGTTAGAAGCTTTTATTGAAGATATTTAGTATATCTAGGGTGGTTACTAAATTTCCCTCACTTGGGTGGTACTGCTTCTTAATGTATCTAAAAGAAAAAGAAAGTGATTAGTTAAAAATCATTAATCTTACCTCGTGGTACCGCTGGTGCGGTGCGTAACAAAGGGCTACTTAGCCCCTTTTTGCTCAGCGGTACAATTGTTGTGATGCTTTGCTTTGTAACAACCCACTACCTACAAGCGGATTGTTACGATGCGTAGCTACGCAGCAATTTGTTGCTGCGTAGCGTACTGTAAATTCAGAACCTGAACGTGAAAATGCGGTATTGTCAAATCCTTGGTTCAAATTTTGAATCACTTTTGTGGGATGGCCTTTTTTAATTAAATTGAATTCTTTGTATTTTTATTTGAATATTTGAAAATGCGGGAACTCATAGACACTTTGCAAAGTTCAAGTCAAACTGCATATTTCCAATAGACAAAATGAATTAACTGTAATCAGATTTGAAGTGTTCAAATCCATCAACCATTTTCATTAAGTTTACTATGTTTTTTGAAATTGCGGGATTGTCAAATCCAAGAACCAAATTTCAAACCACTTTTGAATGTCACTAGTAAACTCAGATATTAATTGAAGGAACTGGAATCCAAATTTAATGTACAGTAAGCACACTAGGAAACACCAACCCAAATCAAGAAGCTCCACCACAACTAAAATCAAAGGAAAAATTCAATCTCAATACCCATATTTAGACATAAAAATTGATTGAACTTTAAAATTATCCAAACCCAGAAAGTATAAAATATTATACACTTCAAATTATGGATATAGAAATTCTGCTACTATTCAAGGCTAAATCAAGAGAAAACAACTACTCACAACTAAATCAATAAATCCAAATAAATACATAGTTAATCTAAAATATATTTTTTATTTTATTTTTACGGACTGTCAATTGCATTCCCAACCAGCTCCTGCACTAGCCTGTGGGGCAGCCTGTCCATGAGGGTGTCCCAGAGGGTCCAAGAACAGACCCAGAACCCAACTTGAGGGGAGTCATGCCAATACATAGGCCTCCCAAGGTGTCAGCGCCAGCCAACCACCTCCTGCATCCCAAGCCCAATCAACCAGCCTGAATCTCAGACAGAAGCCATTCTCAAGGCCTGCCACAAAACTCTCCAACACCAGGGTCACCGGGAATAATGAGGTTACTTACACCTCCACTGTATACCCAGTTTTCACCCGGCCCCGCACTCTTGACCCAAGAGTTGCTACTTCCTGCCGCGTTTTTGATACCTCCTATCAGCCATTGGCCACAAATGAGGAGCCATCCGTTCCTGTGTCTTATGCCACCATTGATGGCGCCAGCGCAACCAAGTGTGACCCCACATTCTACATGAAGGTCCCCATCCCCTGTGTTGAGCCTGGTAGCCAGGATGCTGTGGTACCTGCCAAGGGCCGGCGTTAGTTGACAGATAGTGAGTGTGAAGCTCTCCTCAACTTCTTGAACAGGGGAATGATGGTTTGGGATATTGCATCCTGATTTGGTTTCACAGCCAGATACATTGCCAATATCAACAACAAGTATGGCAATACTGAGCAAATTTCCAAATCCACCGAGGCAAAAAGACAGCCCAAACTCCTTCAGCCTATTCACATTGACGCAATCAAGCAGTGGGTAGCCAAGGATTGCCACCTGGACACACTTGCTGTCCAATCAATGCTTGCAACAGAGTTTGGGCTTTCTGTTTCCAAAACTCTTGTCTACAAAACTATGGTTTATTTGGGCTTCTCCTAGAAAGTACTGGGAGTTTTGCCGTATAATAGGAACAGTGAAAAGACCATCAAGGATTGATGCATTTATACCGAGACATATCTGGCACTAAAGGAGACTGGGAATGTCCAGTTCTTCTATATTGACAAATTGTTGTTTTCCTTCTCACTCAGGTCTAGGCATGGGTGGGTCAAGAAGGGGTCCAAGGATGGCGTAGCCCATTGTACAGCTGTCTGTTCCCAGACCTATTCAATGGTTGCGCTTCTTGGTCCTTGCAGATTGGATCAATATCAGATGATCAAGGGTTCCCATAATAGTGGGACCTTTCTCAATTTTCTCAGAGCCATCAAGGAGTACCTTCAGATAAATTACAGCGGCACAACCAATGTTGTTGTGCTTGATAATGTCAGGCTCCAAAAAGTGGATCTGGTTGTGTTCAAGTTCCCCCCATCAACAAAAACAGCCATTCTGCCAGCCACTGCCTTGCAGACTGCCCAATGAGACTCCTCTTCCTTCCACCCTATTCTCCATTTCTGAACCCAATTGAGGAGGTGTTTGGTTGGATCAATAATAAGGTGAAACAAGGCCTCCCTCAGGACACTGAGGATCTCTTCAAAATTCTTGAGATCTGCCAATTTGCGATGCCACCCAATGTGGTGGCGGCTTTCTATGAGCACTTGGAATCCTTTCTTCCTAAGGCCCTGGCCTCTGAGCCAATCAGATAAATGGGTTCTCTGGGTTTTACTTGTTTTTATTTTTATTTAGTTTGTTTTTATTAGGACTCAAAAATTATTATTTATATATAATAATGTGATATTTGATTGTATTATAGACATATAAGAATACATGGAAAAGGTAAGTAAAATTAATTATAATAGGTAAGATGGATATATTTTTATTATAATGCACTTAATATTATTATTGGCTTTTGCACTAACAAATAAATAAATTTAAAAAGATATAAATAAATTAGTTTATTTAAATAATTGTAAATCCTTGATGGTACTTTGGCTTTTCTAAGCCACAAATTGGACCTTGCAGGTCATCATCTGATCCTTGTTATTTCAGTGCCACTATAGCCACACGACACAGAAGCCAATGATTTTTATGTATTGCTTACTAATTAGTACTTAGGACGTGGGTCAAGCATATCAAATATATCTATCAAATCATATTACAAGGGAAAGGTAATTCAAGTTCTAAACAATCACTTGTTTAGAATATAAGTGGAGCGGTAAGCATGATTCAGATAAATTCAATTATAGTTGTTTGTTTATGTAATAAATGAACCTGTACTCAATGTGCTGGTAAAAAAACAAATTTATAAATCATATTTTATTATTACACATGTTCACTTTATTAAACTGTACCTTTATTATTATCAACCTAATTATATATTACTATTATAATTTAAAAATTAAAATATTAAAGTTTAAATGTTCAAAATTTAATTTTTTTTATTAAATTGTGATTTATTCAATATTGAAATATTTGATATTAAAAATTTTAGTATTATAATGTGTATTATTAAAACTTTAATATTGAAATATGTAATATTAAAATTTTTATAGTGAAATTTTAATATTACATAGTTCAATCTTAAAATTTTAGTATTAAAATATAAAAAGTTAAAAAAAAAATTTCAAGGGGAAAATATTTATTGGGGGATGTTAATTGCAAAGGGAATGCAATTATTCCGGGGGATTATACCCCAAAATTAAATTTTTGGCTAAAGCATCTAATTGGATCCAAGTACTCTTCTGTATATGGTGGACAACCCTGGATGCAATTGCTAGAGGGGTGGCGCCCTGTACCCTGGTGGTTGTTGATTGTTTGATAAAAGGAAGGCAGGTGAGTAATCAATCAATAGGTTTTTTCAGGGGGCACATAGTACCCATATAACATTGCCAATGCAAATGAGTGATACAGGATGTTCTTGACTGTCCTATATCCCCACAGTGTCTTCTGGCAGTTGAGGGCTATGTGGCAAATATCCATTTGAATAGGTACATCCTCCAACTTTTTGATGTTGGTTTTTAATATGCAGTGAAGGAGGATTCCTAGGTATACTGTGACGTTAATTCTTTGTGAGGTATACTTTTCCAAGAACATGCATAATCTTTTAAAAGTTTGAACTAACCTATTGATATAGGATGTTTGTTTGAACTTGAAGAGGGTTCTGGGGGGCGCCTGACTTGAATCAGCCCGCCAGGCCTTGGTGAACAAAATAAATAAAGGTTTAAAAGTATTCACAAGGACTGCATCCCCAACTTTATTTGACAGTGCCTTAAATGCTTCATTAAAAATTGTAGTTTTCAAATATTCAGTTCCAATTTGAAAGTCAGTTTTTATTAAGTTCTTTTCATATCTGTTGATGTTTGTGAAGAGGAATCTTTGAATGCTTTTGTATATATATTCATCAAAGTTTAGTTTGATATCCCCACAAATTTCATTCATTTCTTTCAAGTTGATACTTGATCCTATTTTATATGCTTCCCTCAACCACGGCAAGCACCCCGTGGGTGGTAAATATTCCCTATTTTTAGCTTCAATACTTGAAAAATTATTCATATTCTGTTGAATTATTTTATTTATTTGGTTTTTATTTATTTGTTTTACAGGGGCCACCAGTGACTGGTAACCCCCGTAAAACCAACTCGGTGTATAAGCCCCCACTTCCGCAACCTCATCCCCATTCCTGGTGATGACTAAAATAAATATAAGTAAAACATAAAAAGATTTACTAATTGTTTCCCCTGTGGCCCCCTCAGCCACAGGCGCCACTTTGGCAAACTTCATGAGTGTTGGCTGCTCTTCATTGATTTTCCTAGGCTTAATTTTCTTATTTTTCTTGCAACTTGTGCTTCCTCTTAATTTTCATTTGATAAAGTTTCTGTTTTTTTGTGAAGCGCTCCTGCTTCTTGCTTGTGTTTTGTTTTCATCTGTTTCCATTTGATTATTTTCCTCTTCATTGGTGTTAATTTCTTTTGGAACTTCATTTCCTTCAATTAGTTTGATCTTCTTATTATTTTCTTTAGCCCCCTGCCAGAACTCCCACAAATTGTAGGCGGCATTGTTGAACTTCAGACTTAATAGAATTGTTCCCTGGAGATTTAGTAATGCTTCTTTATTCTTTTTGTCTATTATATTTCCTATTTTATTCATAGAATCTTCTTTTGACTGGATTAGTGGCTGGCCCTTGTTACCCAGCTTTCCTGTCACTGTTTCCCTGATATTTTTTTCTATTTCATCAACCCTTTGCAGGTGTACTTCTAATTTGTTTATCAAGTTATAGATAGTTGACATTTTGTTTGAATTCCATCAAAAAACTGGTTTTTATAGTACTACCTTTAAAACATGAATATTTTTTGTTATCATTGATAAATCAAAGACCATAAATGTAAATATTGCATTAGAATATTGCAATTAGACATCAACTCCTGATATTTTGATATTATGTGCATAACTGTTGCAGATTGAATGGATTAGACATTAAGTTGTCCATCTAGGAATTGAGCAATAGAACAGTTGTGTGATTGCTTTATTGCGTCCTGATTTTACTAAGGATAAAAACGTTTTAAACACCTTTAAAATGGGTATTCAAAGCGCCTTTCAAATGCGCATAAGGCACAGGCTTTACTTCTGAGGTTAATAATAGAACAACAAAGTTATTTCCATCTGCCTCCTTAAGGAAAGCCATGCAAAACTGGTTGTTCTCTTGTGTGGGACTTTCTGCTGATCAATCCAAGCTCCTCTATTAGAAAAGTCCTTCTGTCTGTGCCTCCCTTCCCCTGGTGGAAATTCCCCTGCCTCCCATTATATAAGTGTAATACTATCATAATAAACACCAGTTTTGTCTTATTATCTTCTTATATTCTTTTGTCCTTACCCAGGCTGTCACTATACCACAACAGGTATAGTATTAAGATAAAGAAGTAGTAGACTAACTATTCATAGAAATCAGCACCCAGGCTGCATACTTTACAACAATAACTCAATGCATTTTATTTAATAAAATCCATTGTAAACAAGGCCTTTTTTATTGTAATTTATTTAAATGGACTGTGTTTATATTAGAGAGCCATTAATGCTTAGTGTAAATATTGATACATAGCGCATTTTAAAGCCTGTATATTTACCTATTGGTAATAATTCTATAAACTTTTTAGTTGGATTTTGCGAGGTAATAATAATGTAATGTGTTAATAGAATACTGTTTATTGTCATTAATTGGCTGATTTTCTTTGCTGTGGCAATTGTGCATTTTCTGATATTTACGCACTAGTATCCATTTGGTTGATTTCACATCCAATTGCACAGGCAATAGGAAGTCAAGCCGCCACCCTGACCACATCTGGTCTTGGGGTGGCAGCTTGATTTCCTATTGCCTGTGCAATTGGATGTGAAATCAACCAAATGGATACTAGTGCGTAAATATCAGAAAATGCACAATTGCCACAGCAAAGAAAATCAGCCAATTAATGACAATAAACATTATTCTATTAACACATTACATTATTATTACCTCGCAAAATCCAACTAAAAAGTTTATAGAATTATTACCAATAGGTAAATATACAGGCTTTAAAATGCGCTATGTATCAATATTTACACTAAGCATTAATGGCTCTCTAATATAAACACAGTCCATTTAAATAAATTACAATAAAAAAGGCCTTGTTTACAATGGATTTTATTAAACAAAATGCATTGAGTTATGCACATAATATCAAAATATCAAGAGTTGATGTCTAATTTCTATATTCTAATTCAATATTTACATTTATGGTCTTTAATTTATTAATTATGATGAAAAATATGTATGCTAATAATTTTAAGCTATTGATAAAATGTACATTGTATTAATTATGAGAAATATTGATAATGTAAAAAGAAAATATTATTAATTATGAATTGAAAGATAGATATTGACTTCAATAAGTTGTCACAAAGAAAAGATTTATTTATTAATCAAAGGACGGGGAGGGGAGGGAATGGGCGGAATGAACATTGCCTTCATCTGCGCCTGTGAAAGGGACAGCATCAGAGATAGTGGTGATGGAATGAGTGGTGGTTTGGGAGTCAGGGTTGGAAGGCAGGTTGTTTGATGGGGGGTTGGGGAGGCAGGGTTTGTTGACTGAGAAGGGGCAGTAAGAGCTGATTGCTTCAATTGCTCAAATTCTTCTTCTGTCACATATACTGGCTTGACAAAACAGATGGACTGGCATGGGGGGAGGCGGGGGTCATTTCTGGATTTATCATTATCACTTGCATAGAAGATGATGAGATCAAATGAGTCCTGGACAAACATTAAAGGGAAAATCTCATACCCCTTATCAATTTGGGTGCATAGTTTGTTATAGGTGGCAGGCTTTAAGCGCCTGAGAGCAGAACCAAAATTGTAGAGACATACATCTGCAAGATGCATGTTGGCGTAGTTGATGGGGTAGGACCAACAAGTATGCCCCGCAGCCCTGATTTCTTGGGTTGTCCATTCCCACTGCTCCATCTCTGCACTCAGTACAACTGTGTGCATGGCGTTTTATGTGGCCCACTCCTCCAACATGGCCTTGAGCTCCATCTGGTAGGCAAACCCGTATGCAGTGTTCAATATTGCCAATTAATAATTGACGCCCAATGGGGAAACTGCCAATAAAACCCCAAAAAAATGATACAAGATTGGGCTGTGCTTGTATACATCAGATTGGATACGCTTTTCTCCATAGTCTTGAATACTTGCAGATATCTTAGCATACAACAGAAAGATGATGTCATTACAGGCCCTCATTGCCCTTCCTTTGATAAAATTAATAATAGTTGAATTGTAGGGGTTGGTATCCACCAAAATGGGGCCACTGAGAACTTGATTAGAAAAGATTCTAGCAGCAACCATAACTCTGTGCATCCACAAATTCACCGTTCATTTGTTGGTGAAGATGCCGTGGAGTTCCAACTGGAGACGTACCTGGACCAGGGGCATCCACAGGTCATGTTCCATAATGGCCATCATAAGGGGATGGGCTGTGTCACCTTTGGTCAAAGTACAGGCACCAGTCAAGGTCTTCTTGGTAGGGAGGCCACAGTTGGCGTGGGCTTGCAGGGTTGCAGCGACACTGGACTTTGCAAGCCCCATTGCGGCTGCAATTCCCCTTAGGGACATAAGCTTCCCTCACTTTTCAACCATTTTGAGAACAATCTCCAGAGTGATTAATTTTCTTCTGCGTCTTGCAGGCTGATTGGCTGGGGGAGGAATGTGTCTATCTTGTGAACTAGTCAATGCTATCTGATTGGCTGTTTTGGGATTCTGGGCTCTCTGGGTGACCCCATGGCTCAAATGGCTGGTGCTTGCAGAGAGGCCTGTGGGTTGGGAATGACCATAGACAGAGGCTTCACTGTTGGAAGATCCAGTGTAGCCCTGCATGATTTTGTCAAGGCCAGGGAACAGCTTGTTGACTTGGTTGTTGTTGAAAGAAGACATAATAAATTTTTATTAAAAAAATTTTAAACTCAAAAAGAGACGTGTATATTTTAGTCAATTTTATTGTAAAGTGTGTTAAGTTGGTGAATATTACGCTCAAAATTTTAGCTGTCCTAAATTGGAATAGGGCAATTTTTGAGAATGCCTATGATTCCTAAAAGAATTAGCACAAATCCACTCTAGATCCTTTGACATCCTTTTTGAGACACCCATAAATTATATTTATTTCAAATTCCTCACAATTATGATTTGAAACTTGGTTCTTGGATTTGACAATCCCGCAATTTCAGATTTTTTAATTTTACATGATGTCTATGATTTGTTTGAAATTCAGGAAATCTCAAATTGTACATTAGAATCCTGCATTTGTTTGTTATGTTTTGTCTTTTTTTGGTTGAGTTATCTGCTCAAGAGATTTGAAATTTACCAATTTACATAAACCAAAAAAGTCAAATTAAATGGTTGCTTTTATTAAATATTTTAATTTTCACTAAGCTGAGTTGCCCGCAAAAGTGATTCAAAATTTAGACCAAGGATTTGACAATCCTGCATTTTTACCTTCAGGTTCTGAATTTACAGTACCCTTGCTATGCAACAGCCCGCTTCTTCCTACAGAGCTGTTGTATAGCAGCGCCTTGTCTCTTTACTCCTGGTTGCAGGGCTCTGCTCTGTAAGGTGGTTCTTCCTTGCTTTTTTTCCTGGTTGGTTGCTTTGTGCTTCTGGTCTGTTGTGTTTCTTTCCTGGTTGGTTGCCTCTTCTGCATTCCCTGGTTGGCTGCCCTCTTGTTTTGCTGGTTGGTTGGCTTGGCTTTGCCCCTTGCTAAGATGCTACTGTGATCTGTGGCTGGATGATTAGACACCACTCTAAACTCCTGGTTGGGTTGGTTCATTCAACAGATGCTCTGTCAACACTGGTGACCTTTCTTCAGCATTTGAAGAATTAAGTGCCTTTTCTGCTCTTTCTTATTGCTTCCTTTGAGGTCTCAAAAAGATAGGTGGCTCCAACATTCATCACCCTACTGCTTTTGTTGGCTGTTTCATTTTTTCTCCTTGATAAGATGAAGACCCCTATGATACTACCTTGAAGAAAGCTCCTAGGTCTGTGTAAATATATACCTTGGTTGGTAACCTGTGCCTACCTAAGGAACTTACCTAAGGTACCTACGTAAGCTACCTACCTAGGATACCTATGTATAATAGCTGCTTAAGTTGCCTACATAAAGCAACCACCTAAGTTGCATCTACCTAGAGTACCTATGGTATCTACATATGATGCCTACCTAAGGTGTCTACCTACCTGCTACCTACCCAAGCACAACACCCAACACCTCTACCTTATGATGCTTCTCAAACAAATTGGTTCTGTTACATATTACTCTCTCCTTAGCTATGTTGACATTATTTTCTGGATCAATGCCCTAGTCAAAATATAAGTCTATTCTTGTGGGGGGATGTGTGTTGCCTTAAAACAAGGTGTGATGTTCTATTTCAGGCCTATGTTACCTGCATAAATGAACCCTATGTAGTCATGCACATTATGGTGTATACCTATATAAGTCCTCATCATTCACAATAAACAAGACCCTGCTTTGACCTACTTTTACCTCTTGATATGTTGCACTTTGCACTTGGCTGGATATTTCTACTGTTTAGATAGTGTCCTTTAACCAGGTTCTTCCTATGGAAGCCCCTACTATTCCTGTTGCAGAGACCAAAGGTGACAGGAAGGTCCCCCTGCTATAGTAGCACCCCTACTAGGCTAGTGTCCCAGGCCCAACCACAAGTGCTATCCCCTCCTTATCCCTTATGGACTTAGGAAACCTTGGTGTATACCTGCCACCTCCCATTCTTCTGATAGAAAAAGCAAGGTCCAGACAGTCCTGTCTGTTCCTCCATAACTTATGTTATAGAATACCATTATTGCTATGAGTTATCTGTACTGTGCTATGTACTATAGATGGTCTACCAATATCTTCACAAATATAGATTATTGTATTACTAAGATAGTGTTGCACTGCAGTAAGTGCTATAACCTATCTGTGTTCCTTGCCAGAACACACCCTCCTGTATCTATCCTCCACCCTCCTAACAGATATACGAGACAAAAACCCTTTCTGCCTCCTCTCATAAGTGCTATTGATTAGCACCTCCCCTCTCACTGCCCGCTAAGTCCTTCTGGTAAGGACTCCCCTGAGTTGACCTTAGCGGCCCTGTAGAAAAGTACCACAGGTGGTATGGTCACTCTTGGGTGGCCTGAAGGGAGATCCAGGTGATGGGGTGGTAGAACTCCAAATCTAGAGCTCTAGAAGGTTTGACCAAAGGGATTGGAGCCGCACCAGGTGGGAATGGATAGGTATGTTTATAGAATGTAGTGGATTCACAAATAGATGCAAACAGAATAATTAAATTTGAGCAAAAAATAGATAATTACTGCAAGAAACTAACGGTTTCTGGGCATAAACTTGTTTAATTTTAAGATGTCAACAGTGAGGAGGGCTTCCCCCCTCATTAATTATACTTACTGGTAAAGATGCAACCTTTTGTGCCACCAGGGATCTGGCAGCAGAATTTCAGTCAAATTGACATTTTTTCCTGGGAATCACACACTAGAGCTTATGAAGGGATTATTATTGGTCAGCATAACAGGAACCTTGCTTGATCTGTAGCATACCAAGCTGCCACATCTATTTATAGAACCCTGCAAGCAATCAAGCGCCCATTTGCACAATAAACAATTGTGCTCTCAATGTACCATTTCCTGATAATTAAGAGGCCCAAATTTGCTAATAGATTTGAAGCCAGGTATTTGAGGCTTGTGTACCTCTCAAATCCTGGGACATTTGTTAATCAAAAGGGGGCTTTTCTTGCTCTGGGAGACAATTGGTAAGGATTCCCAAGCTGTGGGTTGTTTGGCCTCTAGGAAGATCAGCTGATTTTTCAGGGCATTCTGGGTCCTGGCAGTTAGTTTTCTAGGGTCCAATAGTTAGTGAATAGGTGTAGGGATTTGTCTTTTTTAGCCACAAAAAACACATTAGCACCAAAAGAAGATTGAGATACTGATAATCCTTTTCTGAGGACTTCCTTAAGTCAAACATATAAGGCATAATTTTGTTGGAGGTAAGATAATATACAGGACATGCCTTAGGAATGGCACCCATCAATTTTATATAATTCTATTGTGCTTCTCTGGGGATAACCCAGGCAGAGATTTCTTGTTGATTTAAGAGTATTTTTTGAAACTATCTCTTGGTCTTAGAGGATAATGGTGTCTTGCTTATCCTTAAATTGAATGAACTTGTACTGGCTGGAGTCCCATTCAATGGCCTTGAGGTTATCCCTCTCTTCCTGGATCACAGTTACATGTAAAAACACATGACCTCTTAGCAGCTGATCCATTTTTTCTGGGTTATCTGGTGATTGTTTCATTCTCATTTAATGGTCAGTACTGATGTGATCTAGTACACTTGGGGGTTGTTACTTCTTATTCATTAAAGGCCAAGTACCATGTCAAACCTGAGGAAGTTGATGACTGTTCCTTGGATGCTAGATCATAGATTTTCTAGTGCAATAGTGAATGGGGTAGCTTCTCAGGTAATAAAAATTTGGTACTTGTCAGCTAGGACTACTCTCTTAATCCCCAAAGGATTAGTAGTTAACTTAAAATTTCTCACAAAATTGATGTTAAGAAAGGTTTAAAGTGTGCCTGAATCTAGAAGTACTGAGCTAGTGTAACTTTGAAAGCAGAAAATAAGAATTAATTCATTTGAGCATGAAGAAAGGATGTAGAGTGCATGTGAGAATTGGGCAGTGGGTTATAAAGGACAGAATTCATACTCTACACCACAATGAATTGTGATTTCAGTAACAATCAAAAGGTTGTTGCCAACAATTCCTGGATAAGTCAAGGGGGAAAGGAGTCAACTGAGCACTGCAAAGCAATAGATAAAGCCAAATGACCAAAATTACAAACAAGTTTCAAACTTCATTAGAGGAGAGAATGATGAATCAAGGTCTTTTACAACTCTTGAATTCATTTAAGGTGAGAGGGAATTGGGATGGGAGATCAAATGTCACTAAACTAATTGACCAATGATATGACCAAATATGAGCGCATCTCAAGGCGGGAAAATCTTGACAAATTTGAATGGATATAATCAAAAGGAAAACTAACTCAACTAAAAATTATTAACCTGCTTTGGACACAATTGTCACTTCTCCTGGCTGCTCTTGCACATGATATTTAACCAGGGGTGTCTCTTGGATGGGTTAGGTGAAGCATCTTTGGGATAATTTCATAAGTATGAATTCAGGGCTTTTCTTGGGCTTTTTCAGAACTTTTTTTGATAATTCTTCAAACAAAATTTGGTGGATATCCTCAAACATTTGGCAGGACTAGAAGTGGAGGCCTAAGGGGAGACGTAACTTTACAGTACAGGGGGGTTATATGGCACCTGAATCATGGGGCATTAGTCAAGTTTTTCAGTTTTATATTTCTTGTTAGGAAAGTCATGTGGAGGCATGGTGAGCCTAGCTTGTTTATTTTCTTCTTGAGGTTTTCCTCATCTTTTTTATTATGAGTAGTGGTAACTCCAAGATGTGTACAGTTGGACTGTACATTTCTCCCTTTATTGTTAGTGTTTGCTGCTTGAGTTTTTGATTGTTGTTGTGTGAGGGATCCAGGCAAACCATTCAAGCTTACAATTATCATTTCCTGGATGACTCTTCTTACCTGATCCTTCCTTGGATAAAGCTTTGGCAAGCTTTACCTCCAATGAGACAATTTTCTGTAATAACACCATATTGTTGTCACACTATTGGACCATTATTTCAACGCTTTTCTCTTCTCTCAGCTTGAGAGTCTCAATCTCTCAGGTTGCCGCATTTTTTCATCTGCTGCAAGATCTTATCAAGCCCTACTAACAAGTCCCACAATACCAAGCACAAATTTAATTCCCTTTGTGCTGGGGTCCCCTCTTTAGCAAAATAGTTGGAATAAAACTCCTCAAAAGCTGCTTTAACTTCTACTAATGATCCCTTAGGCAAAGTCTTTGTGACCTCAAGACCCTCACATGCCTCCTCCAGGGAACCTTTAGGGATCTCCTTTCTGGAAGCAGCAGTTTCAACTCTAAGGACTCCAAACTTTGCTTTTTTGAATAATGATTGATATTACATGACAATTGAAAAATATTAAGGGGAAAGCGTCAAATTCAACAGGACATTTTTTATTGGAATATTGCTGTTTTTGCTTATATACCATTTGTGGCACATTCAGCTGAAATCCCCTCTGGTTCAGGAATCAACACTTGATTCCTATCACATGATTAATAAAATAACAATGTCATCCAATCCAGATCTTTACCTAAAAGATCCCCACGTTTCTCAACCTATGAGAATATACACACAATACAAAGGAACACATGATACCTTTTGTTTCAATGTATTGATTTGGCATGGAGCTTCCCATGCTCCTGGCGCCAAATCCCTGTAGAATCTGTGTATTCCAGATCTAATTTATCATCATTTTAACTGGGAACCAGCTGTTGGGAATATTCCTGACATAAATCAAATTCTCACAAAGGACAATGTTGGAAAAGAATAGAAATTTTTTGGTTCCAGAGTCCAAATTTGATGAGGACTTTCCCCCTTTAATTGTGGGAAATAAAAATCAAAAGGAGGAAAAATTGGAACCCAATACCCACCGGAATAATTTATCATCCAGGCAGGCACCTGCTGCAACCGCACAGGCGCCTGACAGCACCCTCTTCCAGCCTCCCAGCTAGCCGCCAGCCAGGCCCCTGCCAGCCACCTGCTTGCCCACCCAGTCTCCAGCAAGCCTGCTGCCAGCCCCCAGCCCACCTTCTTGCTCCTTGGATCCCAGTCAGCTGCCAGCCACCCACCTGGGCCCCATCCCACAGCCAACCAGAAGTCCCCACAAGGTTCAGCTAATCAAAAAAGTCCCTGGTTACAGGGAATTAATTCCAGAATAATTCCTGCCCTTCTTCTGAAGGGCAAATTCATGGATCAGAGGGAAAATTTTATTCCTGCCATTCAAAAGAAGGAGTAATTCAAGTTTAAACTCCAAAACCTATTCTGGCCCAGCAGAAGAAAGTCCAAATCAAGTTTTACATGTGAGCAATAATTCTTCCCATGATCAATGGGTTGCTGATTCCCAGGTCACAAGGTTGAGTCTAGGCTCCAACTAAATAATGTGCCCCAAGACAGAAATAGATTCTAAGAGTACCTTGAGTTTTTCCCATTGCATGACCTCTTACCCACAAGAAACCATTGTCCTCAGTCAAGAACTTCCAAATCAGCAACAGATTGTACAAGAACAAGTGTTTGACCTTATTCTCAAGAACCAGTTCCAAGTCCCACCTTCCAAACTTTTGGGATCCCCAATCCCCTGTTTTCACTCCCACTTGCAAAACTTTGCACAGTGGGGAATACTATAAATAAAGGATCCCTCCTAAGGGGTAGCTTGTTCTATTATTGAGTTTAATACCCTCAATAAAGCTAAAATTACTTAAAACTTAAGCCAACTTAAAACTAGTTAGTCCCCACCAACTCCCTCCAATCCAAGGAAGATGAACCATTTTATCTTCACAGCTGTGCTTACTGCTTGCCTTGGGATTGGAGGCTATCAACAAGGACCATAGTTCTTTAGCCCCTTGCCAGAAGGGCTAGGTCATGATCCTCACTATGACCCTGGACAACTCAACTCCTCCTACTCTGGTTCCTGGCCTCCCCTGGTGTCCCTGCATTCCATGCTATCCATTTCAGTGTACACCTCCATGTACTATGTGTTAATGTACTTCACTGGGAGCTTTGGAAGATAAAACCTCCATGCTAAGGTCTTCCATTGGTTGATGACCATCTACACAATTATCACTGCCCTGACTGGCATCCAATTTGCCAACCTCCTGTCATACCTGCTGCAAGTAGTACCTACCGTAACTGGGTATTACACCAGCTGATCAAACCTAAATGCCCAGACACCACTGTCTAATATTGCAACTGAACCAATGAGGATTCAGTATTTGAGTTGGGGAAGACAACAGTCTAATATAAAGGACATAAATAATAAGAATAAGGTGCTGTTTATTGCAGAATACTACAAATAATATATGATATTAGAAAGCCATCAGGCCACAAGGGGGTGGCATGGTGGCGTGTTCCATGTAAAGATTGAGGCTGTGGGATAAATTGTGCTGGATTAGCAGGTTGAATTGGCAGCGCTCCTAATTAGGAGAAAGTGCCCACCATTTTACATTGCCATAATATTGGTCCATGTTGTTAGATACGTCAAGGGATGGCTTGTTGAGCTCACCCTGTGTATTGTAAGATACATTGGTAGGAAAGGAAAGAAACTTGGTTGCAACACTAAACTTGATTATTGTTGGTTAATTGATCCTTTGTCAATTATATTGATTAACCTACATGGTTAATTGATTTGATTCAAAGACACCAAGTCTTTAATTGACACAGTCAAGTCCATTTTGGCCCAATGATTAAATCATCATTAATCAGATATGCAGGTATATTTTAATCAACATTAGGGTTAATTAAACTGTTTGAAAGATACCTAGTGCCCAAGATTGTTTTGGCCAATCTTGCCTTAATTTTACCAGTTAGTATAGCCTAACTAACAAAAATATTTTTATTCCTTTATTAAATATAGATACTAGTTTTCATCTGGGAATCTTTCCCTAAAGAATTCCAGACAAAATTATCCATACAAAATAAACAACAAAAAAGAACAACCTTATATACAGTAGTTTTAAAGCTATGGCAACAACCAAAAATACCTCAGATTTAAACAAAATGATTTCAGATTTAAACAAAATCCAAGTTGCGCAAGATTCAGGATTCAATTAATTTAAAAAGATTCATTTAATAAATGGACTGTCAAACAAAAAACAAAATTTCACTAGCCCATTATACAAAATTATATCAAACATCAAGCAGTGTAGTTCAAACCACAAACAAAATGAACTACTGCAACAAGTGAAATGGATGGATGCTGTTCCGGAGTATATTATAATCCAATCAGGATTCATATGAGGCACCAACAGAAGAACTAAAACAAAACAAAACTTGAGCAATCTAGAAGCAAGATTACACAAGCACAAAACAAAATGAACTCACACAAGATGTGTATTATGAGCAGCCTAAAATAAAAAAAAATAACAGTTTAACAGCCAATCAACAGCTATCCAATTTAGGAACAGAGGAATTTTATCCATTTTTACGGCTCCATATTTGTATGAAAAGGTTTTGAGAACCTTCCAAATATGGACTCAAGATTATAATAAAAATAAACATTAAATTTTAAAATTTCTACTTTTAGTGATTTCATCCTAGGTTTTTTACAGTGGTTTTTACTAGCAATATCTTTGATGGCGCCAGCAGCCAAGCCAGCAGCATCCAAGCCAGCTTCAATGGAGGCAAGGCTCAGAACGTGGAGGCACCTGTGCACACCCAAGCCTTTGAGGCAGGTAATGAGGAAGCTGACCTGTTACTGACCCCCAACCTATATGGCTTTGACTTGTTTGAGAGTCATGCAGCGTCTAGCTCTGCCCCTGCTCCTGTACCCACCCCCATACAAGCTGCCCACCAATCAACCAATCAGGATGGCAACCTTGATTTGGAACAACTTCCTGCCACCAGCCAACCTGCCCCCCAACAGCCAATCAGGCTTCAGCTTCCCCAGCCCAGCGCCCCAAGAAACAAATCATTACTGCCCAAATTCAACAGAAAATTGTGGCACAGAATCTACAGGGTCTGTCCTGGGAACAGATTGCCGCCTAGTTGCAATTTACCCAAGCTACTGTCATACAGGAATTCAACAACCTGATGAACAGGGGGAATCTGATTGGGACAGCTAATAAACCCAAGAAGGCCCCCAAGTCACAAATATCTGAGGCATACCCAATCATGCTTGACCTCCTCCAGCGGGATCCCAAGCTTCCTTTGACTCAGGCCCAGAAGCAGCTCGCACATCATAACATATGGGTCTCTGAGCGCATGGTGCAGCTCTGGATGTATGGGAAGGTGGATTCCATACCGGTTCTTACCAATTTTGCCAGCAACCAATGGGATGGCGCTGAGGATTCCCTGTATGACACCACCATTGAATCAACCCTGGTCCAATGCCTGACTAGTCTAACTGATGATGTCATGTTCATCTCCTATTATAAGCTATGAATAGCTTTTGATGATTTTGGCAAGCAAGGAAAAGCCGCTGCCAAGAATAGAAGGAATAAGGTCAAGAAAGGGATATTCATTGGTGCATTTCTGGCTGTTTCAGCCAAGGGTTTTGTCTACTATCAGACAAACCCAGATTTCATCAATGGCTACTCATACAGCCACATCCTTGGTGGATTACTCAACTCCTGGGATGGCTCAAATTCCAAGTACCAGGTTTTCTTGAGCCACCAGATGGAGGGTAGCTCCACTGCCCTTGAGGCCATCCAGGGACGCGGGAACCAGGCCTCAGTCTACCCTGCTGGCCATGCAGACGTCCATCTGGCTGATGTTGTCTTCTTCAACATGGGATCCACAATTTGGGAGTGCTTTTCTCAGGCTTTCAACAACCTCTATTGTGGTGTCCTTGACCACAATTTTCTCTTTGGCCGCCTGGTGGTGGCCAACAAGTTTGTGAAAATGGTTTTCTATGTGAGAATGGGCAACCAATCACATAAGGATAAGCACCTTCCACCTTGGTCCACTGCCACTTACCAGCCCATCCAGCCAATGACCAATGAGGATTACGGCAAGCATTATATGGTAGCCATCACGCAAAATCCTCCTGCCTCCACCCCTGCCACCAACACCCCTACCCTGCAAGCCCAACCCATCCAATCCCAGACCCCCAGGCCAGCACTGCCTTTACGTCTTCCTTCCCACATTATTCTGCCTCCTAGGCATCACTCTCCCTGCCCCAATAAACCCCTGTCACCAAACATTTTCTATTTATATTATCTTTTTTTTGAATTTCAATTGGTTATTTTCTCTTTGTTATAGTTGGTTTTATTCTTTATGTTCAGCTTATTTCTATAAAATCATATATTTACTATGTTGTGTATCTAGATCCAGAGCATGGTTATTTTTAGCACTTAAACATAACCCCTTGTGAAAATATTAACAACAATTTGGTGATCAGCAAAATTTGAATTAGAAAATTATAGTGTTAACTGTTTTTAGATAAAGTTGCTACTGATCTGAATTCAAAACCTTAATGATAAGCTTTAACCCAATCAGGATCCAAGTGATAAAGTGATTGTTGTGACATAAAGGGTCATTCAATAATTCTTTGATGCATGTGCGCTGATTAATATGATTGGCTGGATGTTTTGCCATTGTACGCCATTGCCGCTGTGGCAAGTTGTTGATGGACTAGTGCCCAATCAGCTGCTGGGTTAGCACTAGTCCACCTACAACTTTCCACAGCGGCAATGGTGTACAATGGCAAAACATCCAGCCAATCATATTAATCAGCGCACATGCATCAAAGAATTATTGAATGACCCTTTATGTCACAACAATCACTTTATCACTTGGCTACTGATTGACTTAAAGTTTATCATTAAGGTTTTGGATTCAGATCAGTAGCAACTTTATCTAAAAACAGTTAACACTATAATTTTCTAATTCAAATTTTTCTGATCACCAAATTGTTGTTAATATTTTCACAAGGGGCTATGCCAGGCGCCAAAAATAATATGGTAATCAAGGAAACAATGCCAACACAAAGCAAACAACACATATAAAGATGAGCATAAAATATATACAAAATGGGTGAAAAGATGGGATAATGTAGTATATGGGAAGACAAAAAGAATAAACAAAGAGGTAACAGTATCAAAATAATACAGAATTTATTGGGGAAAAAGCTATAAAAACATATGGAAAGGTTAGTAAAAAATCAATGAGAGAATTGGAGAAGCTTCTGAAGTATCTCAACTTGGCAATTGCCAAAATAAAGGACATTGACTGCAAGGTCAAAGCCAAAGTGAAGTCCGCCATCTTTGAAGGAAACAAAATAGACAAGGTGTCCACAAAGGCCCTTATGACCAAAATACCAGACACCCAAGAGAAGACAATCAAGCGCTTACTAAATATTCAAAAAACTGTGGTTGAGGGCCTGCAATTTAAAGCATACAATCTTTCTGCACCATCTGTCTGGGTTGATGACCCAGAGATGTATGAACATCTCAAACACGCCAAGCGTGCCAGGGCAGAGGATACCAAATTGCCAGTGCAATTGATTGCGCCAAGAATGGCCAAGCTGGCCAAGGCTGCGGGCAAGGAAGAAACACAAAAAGCTAGCCTAAAAAACAAAATTAATAAATTTTTGAAAAACTTACCTTTTTTCTTAGAAAATGTAGACGGCAAACTCCGCCAAGTCCTGGTCCCCTTTGTCCTGGCCAACTTTTATGCAAATTATGCCACTCATGTGGCAAAGCAATTGTATTGTCCCCCCTGTTATGCAGGAGCTGGAGGACGGTATCCACGTGTAAATTCACTGCCCCCTTTGGCCTTGGATAGGACTGTCTTTCCTTGTTGCAAAAAAAAGACCGCTCAAAGTCCATCAAAACCACTCAATTCACTCAATGATTTAGCTCACACTGTGGATGAAAGATTTGTGTTGGCATACCCCGCAGAACCCCTGGCTTTGGTTGCCCCGGTGTGGGAAGAAATGCTGGTTAGTTTGGACTATTTATTAGCTTGGTATTGTCCTCTCTTAAAATCAATCAGGAACGCTCAATCAAATGGGGCCAAATCTATGACCAGAGAGTTAAATGAACCTGAGCTAGTTGAGGTGTCCTCCAGCCAATCAGGTGGATCTGCAGAAATTACCCTGAAACTTTCCAGCACCCCTGGCTTTGGCCAGCAAATTTTATCACCCATCCAACCAAATGCAAGCCAACTTAGTCATGTGACCACCCCCCAACAACCCACTCCATTTTAACAATGCCAGGGGATTATGGGTCCCCTGCTTGTCAATTCTTAAATTTATTAAAGTTTTGGTTGTTGAATTCTCATTTTTGATCATTTGTGTTTGGGCTAAAACTGAGTTTTGAGTCCTTGTCATCTATAAGATTAAAGTGTTAGTCATTTCCTTTAAACTTACCTTTCCTCAACTCGCTTTGAACCCAGCACCTCTCCAGACATCCTTGGAAGAGGCAGTAGTGTATAGGCGCTGCTTCTTGTTGCTTTTTCTTTTAGAACCTGCTTGTGAACCTAAAATTTTAATTAATTTTCAATATAATTACTATTGTTTTCTTTAACTTTCTTTAATTTACCTATTTTTGAACTTGCTTTTCTTTTCCCTGTCCAAAGACACCCGAGCTCACAACCAAGCTTCTTGAGCCATAGCTGCCGCTTCTCCTTGGCTTTTTCTTGTGGCTGCCCTTGTTGGATCAATTTTTATTGTTTAAAATTTAAAAAATCCCATCATTCTCCCTCAAATTTTGCAGAGATCATTATTATGATACTCCTTGTCCTGAAATTTGTTATGTTTTCCTTGTTCCCATTTGTGTTGCTCTTATGGTTGACTTTGCCAAACTTATGATCTAAAATTGCCTCTTCTGCTGGCTTGTGAGCAAGAACCCCTCTAGCCTCCTGAATCTTCTGAATGGTCTTCTGCTCTCTGGGGAGGCTGTGGTGAAGAGTTTGACTTGTAATGACCTGTATTTGGATTATGTCAACCATGCCCCCTTTGCTCCTGCAAGTGAGAGGCTGCCAATGCCCTCCTTTCCTGATTTTAGGGAAGAGGGATTTGGTGCCCCTGCGCGCTCCTTTGTTGTCTCCTCCCACCCCCACTTGTACTCCCTGGTTGCTCACTGGGTTGGTGCTGATGGGACTGAATGGCTATTTCCTTCAGCTATCCCCTGTGTCCTCTCTGTGGTCCCCCATTTGAGCAGCTGTCCCAGTCCTCCACTGGGCGGCATCCTGGTGGTTTGTCTTGCCAGGATAGGAGCCAAACTTAGTTAGTTTAGCCCCCCTCTCTCACATCACGGGTCCTTTCTGATGTCACAGGAGGCATTGGCAGAACTTACGCATGCCAAGGGGGCATCCAAGTGGGCAGTTACTGCCTACAAGGATGCCCAACTGGTCCGCCTGGACCCAGTATCCCTCAGTGGAGTTTACTGTGTAAACTTCATTGAGCTTGTTTGGGACGTCCTGGCAACACTCCCATTCAAGAATGTACTGGGGATGGGCCAGGCTCATGCAGCTGCTTGCTTCTGCTTCCCAATAGAGCACACCCTGTCTTACCTATTGGAGAACTTTGGGCGTGTAGTGGGAAAATTGGCTGTTGCAGACGCAACAGCTGTCAAGAAGACAAAAATCTTCCTTTCCAACTTTGGGTTGGCCTGGAGTGCCAACAAGACGGGGCTCCTTGCAGCCATGGAACTGAACTTTGCAAAGACCAGGCACAACAAGAAGATCAGCACAGTCTTTAATAAACTGTGTGAGTTCACAGAAGTCTTTGCCCAGCAAAGGCTTCATCTGGTTGTATACCTGGGGTTCCTATTCTACTTTGGGATGAGCGCGTCTGTAGAGGACCTGGACAGGGTTCTTCTGGGAATTGACAAGGCCCAGCTTGCACTCAATGGGAAGAAGGTCTTCCCTAGATATGACTTGGTGGACCATGTAATCCAAGACGCCCTGGTCTTGGCTGGGATATACGGGTTTGTGGCCCTGCCTGAAAAGCTGCTGCTTCACTAAACCTGACCCTACTGCCTTTCACCAGCAAGAGGGGGTATTTCAATAAGGGTATATCCACTGTTCACGGTGTGGCGGTGGAGGTTGTGCGCCACCTCCATTTCAGGGTGGGTACATACCAAAGAACCCACTACAGGTGCACACAATAAAAATATGATTCCAATAAATTTTATTACAATAAATTTTTATAATTTTTATTTCAGAAAACCAGTTTTGCAAAATATATTGCAGAAACAGTTTTCATAAAAGCATAAAATTATATGTTAATAAAATAAATTCTAACTTGTACATTTTACGCTTAATTTTTTAAAAACTATTTTTATATTTATTTGACCAAAGTGATTTAAATATTTTTGCGTAATCCAGTATTGAGCATTTGAGATCACCTCAGATGGCATAATAAAATAAATAAATTACTTACATCTATTGATGGATCTTCTGAATGTGATTGCAGGCGTGGAAGCATCTAAATATAAAATGATAATTAATAAATCTTGAATAGTAAACAAGAGAATATAAAAAATTGGACATGCTATGCCTTTAATTGATTGGTTGTTTGGCTAGGCACGTGGGGATAAATAAATTAGTATGGCCATAGAATTTGGCCATGGTCTCAGCTGGGAGGGTGTGGGTCCCAGCCTGCAGCAAATTAAAGAGGTCCTTGGTCCCAGTTGGAGTTCCTCGCTTGACAACTTTCTTGAGCCACCCAAAGACTTCCTTAATGGGATTTAGGAATGGCAAATAAACAGGGAGGAAGAGAAGGCGCAAATTTGCAGTGGTCAATTACTAGGGGCCCACTGTAATGCTAGTGTCAATCATCGGGAATTCCTTGAGAATATCAGCCACCTTATGGAGACCAATGTTGTCCATCACAATGACATTGGTGAAGCCCGGTCTGTGCGCCTCAGGTGCTCCTGGATCAATTGGAGAAATGATAGAAAGGTACTGCTGTTATGTGAACTCAATATCATTTGGTAGAGCTCAACCCCCTTTGGACTGAGGAGAGCCACCATCAAGTAGGCTGTGGCGCAGACTGCAGCACACCAAGCCATCCCGTCATTGGAGCCTTTGGGGACATAGCCATACCCATTGTGCATTGACGGGGCAAATTCCAATTTGTCAATATAATAAAATTTGACCGTTCCCTTGGCTTTGAGGGCAGTGTACGCCTCTGCGTAGTTTTTCCGGACGTCAATGTTGGCTGGGCTGTTTCTGTTGTAGGGGGATACCCCAAGCTTTTTCCAAGAAAATTGCATTCCTTTCACCAGATGGTAGTAAAAGGAAATTGAGGCCTCAATCCCAAAAGTAGATTTAACCATGGCCTGTATATTTGCCAGTTCAAGATGGCAGTCCTGGGTGATCCACTGGCAGATTGTTCATTTGTGCTCCTTGGTGAGCATGGTATAAACATGCAAGGATTTCTCCGCGGCAAGGACACAACCAATATTTATGAATTTTTGGAAGGTCTTGCTGGTGTACTTGGGATTCACTCCAACAAGGACCGTGGCCGCCTTGTAATACCTGATTCCTGTATAAGCTTAAGCAGGATGATGTGTTTGATGTCGGGGATGTGCTTCTGGGTGGGCTTTTTAGTGGTGGGGATTGACTTGTTGGCATTGGGCACAACACAGGGCATAGGTACCTTGGTATAGAAGGCTGCAATCTTTTTTACACCAGCTGTCCCTCATCAGTTTGATAGAACTCAGGCTCCTTGTCATCCTCCTGATTGCCATCACTGACGCAGGGGTTTGTAGCTAGTATCAAGTACAGGCTTCACCTTTTCCAGCATGGCTAACAGGACCAACTCTTGCCAGTACACAATGTCAAACACATACAAAGTAAGTTCTACCTCCTTGTTTCTAACTTTCTTTGTAGTGGTGACTTTGGTGGGCTTCCAGGTCAGCTTTGGGACCCAAGGGTTTATGCTCTGCACCCTAGAAGATTGTGCTCCTTGAACCGGCTGTGTCAGTGCAGCGTCACTATGGAACTTTCCTCTGCCGTCTCCCCCTTGAGTAGGCACTTGGGTTGCACTAACTCTATTCTTTGACCCGCGGAGGCAACTGCAACCGCGGCGCACAACAGGTGTATTGGTACTCTGTTGTTGTGTTCCTTCCATTTTAAAATTTAAGAAAATATTAAATAAATTTCAATTAAGTTACTCCTAATTTTAATTTTTTCTTTTATCTGAATATGGATATTTAATTAAAGTTTTTTCCACCCAATATCCCAATTATAGATTTTTTTATTTTTAATTAGTTGTTTTTGGTTTTACAACGCCCATTTTAGAATACTCAAAAAAGATCCACCCATTTTCCTAGATTTTACTGCCAAGTTAAACACCCAACACAATTTTTTTAAATTTATGTTTCAGATCTTGTGTCTTATTTTAGATACCTTGGTATCATTCTTGATTACAATCCATTGCACACATTGTGTGAGTGATTTTGTTTACATAGTGAGTTGCTATTGTGTTTTGTTTTTGGTTTGAATTTTGACACACCTTGCTTGGGTGTATTTCACCACCAATTCACATAGTAAACATATGTACACCAAAAGTCAACTCACACCATTTTGTTTGTGAATCAATGTATTTTGGATTGTATTTTGAATGGTTTTGCTTTGTGTGAGCCCTTTGTTGCTGTGTTGACTCATTTTGCCCATTAACGCCAATAAACCCTGTTAACAGAGTGTATATTTTAACCTTAGAGTTGGATTTTGTTTAAATCTGAAATCATTTCATTTAAATGTGAGGTATTTTTGGTTGTTGCCATAGCTTTTAAAAAACTGTATCTTGGAGTACTTATTTGGCTAAATACTAAAAGTGACTGTTGTACAGTCACAGTAACCTTAGCTGGAGCAAGCACATGGCTGACAAGAGATATATTTAGATTTCCAAAATACTATAAATGCTCTTCTTCCATATCTAAACAAAGTATCACTCTCTTCTCAATTCTCCCCTCTATTTTTGTCCTGTGTACTTCTCAGAAGTTTCTTAAAACAACTCAAGGAAAATATGTTAACAAACTTGGAATTATACTGAATCCAGAATATTAAGATAAGGCCAGTATAACTTGAACTTTAAGTTAAATAAGAAACCATCTACTTAATGTTGACCCTGAATTGTGAGGGTCTAATGCCTGGGGCCTTGTTTGATTATAATTTGGCTTAACATAGCCCTGAAATGTGAACTTGCAGTATTTTAACCAAATTCACTTGATTGAGGTTTGAAATAAAATAATTTGAGGGTTTTGGGCCAGTTAAGTGTGAAAAAGGAAGGTCCAGGGGTTGGAAATTGTCTGAGATTGGGCAACAAAGTCTGATATGAAATGGCGGAAATAGCAGCAGGGAATAGTAAGAGGATCCTGGTAGTAGCTCTGCCTAAAATATTGCGTCTTCTTTCCCTGGTAAATTTTAATCTAATTTGTGTAGCTGCTTAAAAAATATGCCAAATCACCTTAAATAATGTTACCGAGCTTATGGTAGTTTTTAGTTAGAAATATATAATAAATTTGGTTTATGAAGGTCAGTGGGCTGTGTAGGCAGAGGTAAAAGGTTACGAATAGCACGATCCGCGCCGAAGGAGAATATGTAAATATTTGGAGCGGCCACATAAATAATTAGTGTAATGTTTCACAGGGGGAAAAGGATGTTCGTAGAACTACTTCAAATTCCAAGCGTGTTATTGGCTTCACTATGATGTGCAGCTTAGCTTCTGCGCGTGCAGTGGATATGTTGAATGAAATGTTTTTTGTCTAGGATGTCATGATACTTTGGTATTTTAGTTTAATATATATTTGCTTAATTATAGGGAATATACATTAAAGCAAACGAATTTAAAGGCTTAAGAAGCATTTGTTTCATCTCCTGCTAAACTATTGGATGAGGGTTTGAATAATTTGGATTCAGAACAGTTGATGTTATTTTGAAACGAATGGATATAATTTATTTTCGTAAAAGCGCATGTATTAAAGTGTGCTGCGCCTACTGCTCTATCCCAGATGGGGTTATTTTTTGGTTTTCTATGCGTTTTCTTGTGTGCTTTGATTTCAATTTACAATGGTTTGTTTGCAATGGAATCAATGTCGTCCAGCCTGGGCATCACTTCAGGTCATCTCCTCGCTGACAAAGAAAAGGTGTACGGGCTACAGCAACTTATTGCTTTAAACGCCACATCAATGTGGACTTATGCCCTGGATACTTCAACCCACTCTGTCTTGTTCACTGACTATCACTTCTTGCGTTACAAACTTGATCCTACGCCCTACTGCTACCAGACTTACAAGCTGAACGTGTGTGAGACTGAAATCAAGCGCAGCTACATCTTACCTGCCTCAACAATTCTTGAACAGTTCCCTAAATGCAACCAGAAGGAATGTATTTCAAACATTCCTCTCCCAAAAGAGTACTTCTCTGCAATCAAAAACTCTGATATCACGTCCCCTTTGCATATCCTTGTCTCACAAAGCACCCCATTCTACAACCACACCCAGGCCTATTCAGTCAAATACTCTAGCCAAACTGCAGTGACTTTTTCCTGGAAACCTGTCTATCTTCAAGTCACCGTTAGACGCCATTTTGTTGACCAGCACAGGGATATCACCTATATCTATACATTTGGTATCCTTTTCAACAATTCACTTGATGCTATTTTCAACCCCATCCAATACTCCCCAGCTTTTACTTATCTCTGAGGTACAGCAGCCTGCTTTCTGACTAAAATTCAGACTTTTTAACTGCCCTTAAGACCATTCTCACTATTCAATATGTAATCTCTTTGATAAGATGGAGACCTTCAGAGCTCTCCAAGTTTTTAATCCTTTAGAGGCAATCCAATGGTGAGTTTAAAATTATTAGTATCTCAATGTGATATTGAATAATGTGACTAATATGCACATATAATCTTTCTAATTATTCTTGCAATAATCAGACCAATCTTATATTATCAAAGGCAAAACCCCTTATATTGGGCAAGTGCCTAAAGTCAAAGTGCGGAGATCAAAATCTCCAAATTGATGGTTTTTTTGATCTCTGCACTTTTTTCAATAAAAAAACTTTCCAAAAAATTTAATATTTTTCTTAAATTTGACTTTTTTAAAATGTTTTTACTAGTAGCTAAAATCAAAAAACCAAGTTCAAAGTGCCCAAATTGATGCAATTTAAAACACACCTTAAATAATTTGGCTTTTAAAATAGATATTATTCATCTTTTTGAATATAGGGGAAAAAATTGAAAGTGCAGAAATTGAAGTCCGGAAGTCTCTTCAATTTAATATTTGGGGCCCCAAAATTAAAAAAAAATTAAAATACCACTTAATATTGATTCTATCACTATGTAAATGATCAGAAAAGCTTCAAAATCATATCATACTCAACCAAATAAGCTAAAACCTATCATACAGGTTCATAATCACCTGTATAACATTTGATTATAGTTTCAGTGATTTTTATTATGTAAAAGATAGAGTGCTGAATGAAACAAATATTATATTATCACTTAGTAATTTACTGGGTGTAGTAATAGAGTGTGCAAATCAAAAAAGCTTCAAATCAAAATTCAAAACACTGATTTAGTGCTCACCAATATATTTTAAATTATTATTGGAATTTAATATTTTATTAAATAAGCTCCAATAGGTGTTTATGATCAAAAGTGCAGAAATAGAAAGTGCATTTAAGCCAAACAAAGGCTCTACTTTACAAAATCATACTAATTTAACCAGTGTAAGTTTAAAGCTTAAAATAAGCATTTTAAAGGTTAAAGACTTGCTTTAGAACATAGTAGAGTTTCAGGCCTTTTGGGTTAGTTTAGTGTAACTTTTTAAAGGGTTTAGTAAAAACTGCAGATTTTGGCAGTTTTGAAAAAAATATTAATTTGATTTAATATGTTACTATGTTTCCTCATGTTTTTATGGAGTGTTGATATTGAAGTGCCAAAATTGAAACTCCCTAATTGTCTGATCAAAAGCCCCTTTTTTCTCCTTTCAAAAGCATTATAGAGTTGACTACCTCAATTAAAATATTTATTAAAGCTAACAAAATATAGTAAAAAGCACTCTGAATTTCAGATTCTGTTAAAAAACAATACTTTTATTAATAATTTATATTCTTTTTTACTAACCAAAAAATACTAACTTCGTGCCATCTAGATGCCCCCTAAGTCAACTCCAATCAACCCAAAGAAGGCCACCCCTTCCAGATCCAAGAAGCCTGGCCCCAAGACCACCAAGAAGATCACCAAGAAGGCCGCCAAAGCCACCAAGAAGACCCCTGAGCCCTCCCCCTCTCCAGAAGAGGAGCCTTCTGAAGAGGAACCTACCCCCAGCCCCTCCAAGAGCCCAACTGGGCACAAGTTTGTCTACAGCCAGGAAGATGAAGAGGAGACGCCTCCCCACATCTCAGAAGAAGAACATGAAGACCTGTACAACTCTGGAGATACTACACCAACTGAGGATGGCCTTGAGACCTGGGATATCCTTAAAGTTCATAATATATGCAACTATGAAGAGGAGTTCCAACTGCCAGATATCCTGTCTGTCTCCTTCCCAATAATGTCCTCCAAGGGCAATGCTGGGTTCTACCACGATGGTTTTATGTTTAAATGTAATGTTGAGCAGAAGAACTTGGTGCTTCATCATTACAAGTGTGAGGGGCCTGCCTGCCCCGCCCTCCTGACTACAACTGGGTTTACCAAGTTTAAGAAGCTGAACAATCAGCATATCTGCCTGGAACCAACTGGGGTATATCAGCGCCTAATAAAGTGGTACCTGCGCCAGAGGCAGCCTTTCAACAGGGGCCTTACCTCCCAGGAGATAGTCATTAGGGCTATTCACAACTTGAACAGCTTTCAAAAGATAGCAGTTGGTACTTTTGGATCCCTTCAGAAGTATGTCAGTGATAATTGCCAGAAGTCTGACAATGTGGGCAGATCTGCCACCTCCCTCCTGGAACTGGATATACCCAATGAGCTCAGAGTCACCTCCAAGGATGAAAATTTTCTCCTTCATGACTATGGGCCAGATGAGCATAAAAGAACCATCTTCTATGCCACCCAGGAGAACCTTAAGAGATTGATGACAGCCAATATCTGATTGGCTGATGGGACCTTCTCATCATGCCCTAAGATCTTTCCCAGCTTTGGTGCATCCATAGAAAGTATGGTGATAAGGTTTTACCAATGGTTTACTTTCTAATGTCAGGACAAAATGAGGATGACTATACTCATGCCTTGGAGATTCTAAAGGGGAAGCTTGATATCCTTCCCCCTACTGATGCCCCCACTTCTACCCCCAAGAGAAAGAAGTCTAAAACCCCAAGCCAACCTGATTATGAGGAAACATCAGAGTTCTACCATACCCACCTCCTTGTTGACTTTGAGCCTGCTCAAGCCAACGCCTTTAAAAAAGTATTTAAGAGCAAGCATCATGGTTGCTTCTTTCACTTCAGACAATGCCTCAGAAGAAAGCTGCAGAGCTTCACTGAGCTCAACAGACTGGTTACTAGATCCACTTCCCAGGAGCCCAAGGTGGCCTTCAACTCTTTTTCTGCCATTGCCTTGGTGAGAAAGGAGGACTCTAGCAAGATCTATGAGGCATTCAAGAATACCAAGTATATGGAGGACAATGTAGCTGTCTTTGCTCCATTTATTGATTACTTTGAACACCAATGGATTGGAAAACTTGAAACCAGACGCCATGCAAGAAAGGAAAAAAAGATTGAATGGAACCAGTTCAAGTTTGTTAAGAATAAGACCATGAAGACTACTTCCTCCCTGGAAAGCTGGCACACCAAGTTTGCCAACTGTTTTGGGGTGAAGAAACCCAAGTTTAATGTACTGACCAACAAGCTCAAAGTTGAACAAGCAACCAATGAAACTCTTTATCAGGAGTTTTTAGATGGACGCCAAAGTGTTTCCCAGAGCAGCAAGGATCTCAAAAGCTTTGAGATAGTCACAAAAAACTCCCTCCTTTCCTACATTTCCTCCAACTGGCTCACTCATCTTGAGAACATTGCAAAAGCTCTTTAATAATATAAATAAAATCTTGCATTGCTTTTACTTTCTTTTAATTTTATGTTGTGACAATAAAGATCTTACCATGCAAATACATTCTAAAGCAGTTATTTGTGTATTTTTGTATTTTATATTAAATTGAATAAAGTTGCATATAAATTCTAGTCTAATTTTTCTTTTGAAACTAAAATAAACTTTCTTTTAAAAATAGCAAATTTAAGCATATTTTTGTTATCTAGCATATAACTTTTATTGCAGAAATAAATTTCTTGGGGTCTTTTTAGTCTATAAAAGTTTTTAAAATATATAGTTTTATATTAAGAACTGTATTTTATTTGGCTTTGAAGTTAACCTCTGGAAGATCTATTTTTGCACTTTGATCTTTGATATTTTTGATTTTTTGCACCCTACATAGTGTTTTGATTTCTGCACTTTTTGGGGGACCCGTTTTTGATTTCTGCACTTTTGACCTTAGGAAATTTGACCTTAGGCACTTGCCCCTTATATTGATAGAAGTTTATAACAACCATATAACATTCAATCCCCATATCACTAGGCCCTAATTTTGATTCTAATTCATTAAATTCCTCAATACATCTACCTATTGAGATATAAAAGATTTCTTTTACTCATTGATTAGATCTTAGATCCAGAACTATCAAGATTAAATGGTGTACAATATGGTTCCATAAAACATTGAATTGTGCTTAAATAGTGGATAATTCCTAACAAAAAATGTTAATAGCATACAAGTGTTAAGGCCTCCATGTATACTTGTGACCTATTCAAGGAAGATATAGATCAAATTATATACCCAAAAAACCAAACCTAAATTATATCTCATAGTACAGAGGGGATGATTTCAGCTGCAGATGACCTCTCAAAAATGGGTAATTACTTCAGCGTCATCAGGTGGCATGAAAGACTATCCAGCCAACAAGCTATGATTCCGTATGAAGATGAGAGAAAACTGCACCTGGACCAAAATTCATGTCATTGGAAGGCCAGCTGTGATAATGTGAGTTAGAAAAGCTGTGGTGGATACATTTGGAGTAAATTTACAGGCCTGGGCTGATTCTGGGAAAATAAAGGTTAAGATGCCTAATCACAAGTATTGATGTTGCTAGATTGTTGCCCAGCTATAATGGTTGGTGTTTGCCCAGACACAGTGGTTATTATTGGCTTTTTATGTTTTTTTGGGTATTGATAAGATGACACATATTGAAAATTACAAGAGCAATATGTACCCTGGGATGGATATACCACATGGTGATGAAACCCTTGGACCAAATGATACTATGATACAATTGGGTGTACAACCATGATAGCTGAAAATTATCTGACCATATCTTTTGAATGGATTTAAGGGGGATATATATTGCTTACCATACAAGCATCAGGTCCTTACAACCACCATTGTGGCAGATGTTTAGAGAATCCATTGCTGGACCTAATGACTTGAGGCGCTCCAGAGGTAAAATTAGTTAAACGGGCTAAAACTTCAGCCTAACCACTCAGGTGAATAACAAAACCATAGTAAATTGTGGAACTGGCCTCTAGAAGGTATATTTGGGAGTACACCACTATATCCTAGATATTTTAATGGACATAGATATGCTAGTTCATCACTACAAACATTTGCATATCCCAGGAAGATTATGACGGCATCCCAAAATATTTCTCTGAGATGGTTGGCTACAAGTGCCACAGTAAGTTCTATAATGCTAGAATTATCTGGCCAAGTATGAAAGCTTGGAAAGCCCAAAAACATTTAACAAAATTGACTGATTTAGCGGACTTGAATCAAATGGTTGATCAAAAATGGGTTACAGCTGCCCCAGTTTGCCAGTAAAATCTGATTCCCCCCTGTAAGTTGATGTTGATAAATTGACGTAATTTAATGGTCACCTAATATGAACTCATTTATTAGAATGGTCATCAGAATTTGGTCACTCAAGGGTTTTTTCAACCTGGACTAGATACTCACTTGACAATGTAGAAGGAATAGAAGGCCAGGATTCAGGCAATATTGCTGAGTCAAATTTTGATATATATTGAATAATTTTCACTGTTTCAACTCTTAAGAGTTGTGTCCTCCCAAAATTTACTCAATACAAATCACATATCCCTTGGTCTAATTTTATTTTAATAATGTATTCTGTTGTTGGTTTGTTACACTACATCCCCTACAATCTTATTCTCAGCTGGATCATTACTGAAAGATGGGGCCTGGCTGTTGGCACTTTGTTGTTGACACTGCCCAATGTTAATCCCATGCCTGCCAATCTCAGAGTTGCTCCACCTATCTTCAAAACTGAAAATGTGGTTATCTCTCAATGTCCTGTATTTTATTCTGAAGACACTCTGATGCTTTCCCAGGCTATATATCTTGGGCTACTCTGGTTGGGATTAATTATTTTACTCAATCCTAGTGTCTCATTTGGAAATTTTACAAAAGAGTATCTGAAGCTGCGTTGGTGGTTAATTATTAACTCTATGTGGATTTGTATGGTAATTCCCCACCACTTGGAGACAGCTTCTTACTATCCTGCAATTTCAATCACAACAAGAGCAATAAAGGGACAACTCTCAAAAAAGATTTCCAGCTGCTTTTACTACAAGGGCAAAACGCTAATGAGATCTCAGAGAGAGGCTTTTGCTACAAGGGCAAATCTCCAAGGGAAGAAGCACTGCATACAGCCTAAGGGAAAGGTTCTAACAAGTGTTTTTATAGAGAGGGGAATGCAGAGAGCCATTTTGTAACTGTGCTGGTTTTGCAGCGCTACAAGGGTAAATGATTAGACGCTAGAAAGATGTCTTTATTGGGACATATGGCTGATATAGTTCAAGTATATCATGGATATCAGGAACATGATTATGGTGATCCCTTGGTTGGATGGTTAGGGAGAGCTTGACCCTGGTAATGATTCAAGCACTAAATTTAGGCATACACTGTATTGGGTCATCATCTGCTCAAATTGCTGTTTCTGGAAATTCAAGTTGACTTCCTTGTTTGGCTACTGGTCACCAGGAAGTCAGATTGTGGGTCATAACCCTGCTTAGTCAAAACCTTGCTGGCAGGTTGACCCCAATGTTTTGAAAAAAATCTTGTAGTAACAGCTTAAGAATACCAACAGACATCTTAGGGGCAGGCAGACGGGGTTGTAAGTCCAGTTTAGGGTGAGAGAGGAGAAATTTCACTGTTTATCAGAGTAAAGTGGTAAGATGGGTTATTCAAAAAGATAGGATGAGGATGGCATAAAAATTGTAAGTTGTTTGAGAAGCAGGAAAAAATTGAGAGGATGGGCTTTATTGGAATCTTGGGGAGTGCCCACACAATGGAGTTGACTACTTTAAAATTTTGTGCCAGCTCTTCAAAGAAAATAAGATGTTAGCACTCTGAAGAGATAACAGCTACTATTGTTTATAATAATCAAAACAATGGCTAAGACCTAGGAGAAGAATCTACTGGTTGGTATTTGGCAACAGTATAAAAGCTTATAAACTTAGAATAAGGTCCTTAAAGTTTATGAGGATCACAATCAATAAATAATATATAGAGCAAGATAAAACAATAACTCTATTGCTAAAGAGAGTGCTAGGTATTTATAGTCTTAGCAGGCTTTTGGAAACAAAAAAAACCCAGGGGAATTGATTTAGTCTCCACATTAGATTCAGGAATATACATATTTCTTGGGCTTCAAGAAGGTTGGTTACTTCTAGATTCAGATTTGGAAAGAAGAATGACATCAAAATTTTGGGGTTACTGCAGACAGGTTTGCCACTTTCCACATAATAGAGTAGGCTTGAGTCTCCCAAAAAGCCAAGAAGTTTACCATTAGACTTGGCTTGGACATTGTTGCTAACAGGTTTAACCTCTTGGATACCAGGGTAGTTTACAGAAGAAAGAAGTTAAAATTGCCAAGGAGCAAACAGTTTGCAAGTGTAACTTATGGAAGCCTCCCCAGGTGCTGGCATGTAAATAGCAGGCCAAGGTGCCAACAAGAGATCAAAAACAGCTTTGGCCAACACAGAGGCCAATCTTTCAAACACAGAGGCAAAGAGCCTTAGGTGATCAAGCATTTTTTGGGAAACTCCCTTTAGTTGATAATAAACTATCTAGAAACTTGTTTCTAGAGGAGGGCAGGGGAAGTTTTAGTCAACCGCCAGAATTAACTCATTTTGCAAGTTGACTTACTATATGTAAACAAATAGAATTAAAAATACTTCAATGTCAACAGCATTGGAAAGTCAGAATTAAGTTTTTACTAATGCAGACTACTAAATATTGACACTTTTTTAAAAAGCAGAAATCTGTTTCCTGAACATTTTACTTAATAAAAATTAAGCTTCAAAAGATTTTAAGGTAATGTGACAATATAAATTTAAAAAATACCATAAAAACTATACATAACAATTGAAAAAATTCATAAAAATACACTTCAAAAATAATTCACTATGAAATTAGCTTTCTTTACTATAAAACATTTTTCCCACTTATAAAGATAAAGAAAATCCAATATGTAAAGAGGTACTACATGAAAATTTACATATTATAGGAGAATGTATTAATCAGAAACAGTAATATAAAGTTTTCCTATATTTAAAACTACAAAAACATATAAGTTACTAGTAAAATAACAATATATGTCATGTAATACAGCCTAAGGCATCAAGCTTTAATAGAAAATTGGCCAATATTATGAAAACAGTATCATAAATTATTAAGGAGTTATTTTGAATAACAATTTATTTAAAAATATTATACTGAACATATAAGAACTATATACAAAATTAGGCAATACTCAATAAATTTAGTTAAACGCTAGACTGTGATTACCTGGTTGCCATTAAGAACTGTGGCAATCTTCTTGATGTATTCCCCAATCTCTGAAAGCTTATATTTGGCCTTGAGAACATCCTTAATCTTCTCTTGATATTGTTTCTCTTTAGGGGTTCTCTTCTTCTTAGATGGGTGGTTTTCATTATCTCTGATGGATGCAACAGTCTTCCCTGTTGGTGTCAGGAATATTCCTAACAACAACCTATCACAAAACAAGATTTTGTGCGCAATTGATATCAAAAGTCAAAACAAAAATTTCAGCAGTTCCCCCTGATTGGGGAAACTGTTGCAAAACAACAGTTTTTTGGAAAATATATTTAAAATTTGAAAATTTGGGGTTTATACCTCAGCTGCAGGCTGCACAACCAACCAGCAGGCACCTGCTGGCCGCACGCCCAGCCTGGCGGCTTGCCAGCCAGCAGGAGGCAGCTGTGAGAGAGGGGGCTAAACTAACTAAGTTTGGCTTCCATCTGAGAGGAAGTATATATCAGGACACCATTCAGTTCAAGACTGGTATGGTTGCTTGAAGGGGCGTCCATAGAGAGGACGCGGCAGATAGTTGGGGGAAATAGGAGTCCAAACCCATCAAAATAATTCCACCAAGTAGCCAGGGAGTGCGCTTGGGAGCAGACTCTAGGGTACATGTGAGGTTAGGCTGATTGACCAAAAACAATCAAGCTAATCATTACAAGCAGATCATTAAATTTACACGCCGTAAAATCACTAGGCTGATACTCTATTAAGTGTAGTAATTATACACTGTATAATCACTAATATATATTATATTGGATATGGCAGTTATACACCGTATAATTGTTAGTTTATTAGGATAGATGCAACAATTATACGCTGTAATATCACTGATTATCATTCCAATGTGTTATATTACACGCCGTATAATTACTAGTTGATATGGCTATTAAATGCCATATAATTGTCAGTCAATATAGTGATTATTATTGATTACACGGCATGTAATCACTAAATCATCAACTGTATATTGCCCATACTATCCTTCTTGATGTTGTATCAACCCAGCCCCACCCAGCCTGATGGCGTTTATGAGCATATCAAACAAGTGATGCACAAAGGTCATGGAAATACCAAGTTTGGGTCAGCATTACACGGCAGATAATCCCTGGGTCAATACTGGATTGAGTCTGCTATTATACGGCGTATAATCCCCAATTTGACCTGTCACATTAATAAGCATAAGGCTTGCCAGCCAGAAAAGGATCACTGATTAAGCCTTACAAATGGAATACCAGAATTCTACCTTCCAATGTAGGAGGGCTGAACAGAGACAATTTCTAAGCACCAACTAAATACAGCGTAGTTTCACAGCGCAATAATAGGCGTGTAAGAAACAGCCTACTAATAAATGATAGTAGGCTAGCTCAAGAAGAGCGTAGGCTGTAGCTGAAGTGCCATGTACACCTTTTAAGGCCAGTAGCAACACACATGCCAAGGACAGCCAATCAGGGTAGGCACAGCTAGCAAAAATGGATCTATTACAAAGGTAGTCTCTGGGAACTGTCTGAAAGCACAAGGACAAGGGTTGTTGCAGTATATATTGATATAGACGCCTGAAAGGATGATAAAAAGTTCTTAGTTATACCTGGATAGATTGCAGCTGCTGGCTAGATTGTACTCCAGTTTCAATAAACGTAATTATCTTCAAAGTTCTAATCTATTGTAGTCTGTAGTGCTATTGCATAGGATTAGGTAGAGTACAATGACAAGGCTAACATCTATCTGTAGCTTTGAACATATCAGCAATTACCCTAGTTGCTCAACAGTACCCAAACCTTCTTCTTGGACCTGGACAATTGGGTCCTCAGAGGGAAGGGGCATTGGGCAGGCCAAACCTGGGGGCGTTGAAGGGGCTGGATTGAGGCCAGGGAACTCAAGGTCATTGCAGGTTATACTTCTCACAATGTTCTCACTGATGGCGAGGATATCCTGGGCCTGTCTGGGGATGTCCTCAAATATATGCATGAATTGATCAGGGTTGGCACCAACATGGTGATGATATGGTGTACCTACCCAGATCTTTGGGGCTGTGTTTCTCATTCATTTCACCAAGGCAGGTGCCAGAGTGAAAACAACAAACTTAACAAAGGGCACCAACATTTTTCTTGGGTCTAAAACAGAACCCAGAAAACAGCAATTTGTTTCTTAAGTTTTGTGTTTTCAGAAAACAACCAAAAAGGGGCAAGGACAAGCAAGAAAGTCTTATAAAGACTAAGAGGAATCAAAGAATGGTAACTGCAGGATATATGGACTTCAAAAGTGTGTCTAGAAGCTTTGAGGTGTATAGGAGGCAATAACTGAAGCAAAAGCAAAAATGGATGAAATTGAACTTGAAATAGGTAATTATTTTTATTAAATCACTCATTTTTTAAGTTTAAGTTGTTTTCTTTTAAAGCAAAAGCAACACGCCTTATTGTTAATGTTAATAATGTATATGGGGGCTTCAGAAGGACGCTGGGAGGCCCAGAAGCAAAGAAAGAAGGTAAGGAAAGAGAAAACCAATACTAACACTTTAGAAAATCAAGAGGGACCAAAAAAGGGACCCAAAGGACAACCAAAAATTTTAAGCTATGAAGGTTCAACCTTTAATTGTAAGAATGAGCAAGCAGGGGCCAAAAGTCCCCTGTCTTGCTTTAAGGGAAACCATTTAAATTTGAAGGTCAGCTGACCTCAGCCAGTCATTTGATTGGCAACTGCCAGAATTAACTCATTCCCCAAGTCAACTCACTGAATGTTGACAATTTGTCAACATTCATTAAGTCAACATTATTTTAGTATTTATCCACCAGAATTGGGAATTTCCAAAACTAAGCTAATTTTTTATAGTGAATTATTAAGTCAGAATTGCAAAATTAAAAACTAACAGGCATAATGTCAACACCATTTAAACAAAGGCTTAATTTTAAGCCAAAAAACTAATATAATTTACTATGAAAATGTAAGTTTTTTTGTACTTTTACATTAAGGTCAACTCCAGTAAGTAATATCTGGATGTTGACCCCAAATAAGAATCCATGAGTTTCTTATTAAGTTATACAATATTCTAAATATAACTATTTTTTATATTTTATATTAATGTTTTTATTAAATATATAATAAGATAAACATTTAACAAAGACATGTTTCAACTTTCATAGTGTTCTTTGTATTATTTAGATAATTACTGTATTTTTAAACTCACTGGATAAACTATAGCTTATTTCCAGAAGTCCACTTAAGCCAAAACACATATGTTAAAACTAGAATTTATATATGTATTTATAATGTCAACTTTGTGTCAATTTGGCATGTTACCAAAATTGCAATAAAGGGGCTTGGCTAAGCAAACAAAGTGACATAATTTAAGCAAGATTTAATAGGAGAGTTACTATAAAAGAACGCTGACTGCCTGAATGTTGACACCTTCACTGGTTTATTAGTAAAACACTGCCACTTAACAAAAAGCACACATATAATGGTATGGTAATTCAGGCCAAAGTACCCAGGGCTGTACTTTAGAGTCTGCTATACAATCCCTATTATTTAGTTTTCATAAGCTACATATGTAAATCTTTAATTTTTTAAAATTTAAAAATAATCAATTTTGGCTTTAAAAAACCAACTCTGGAAAATATTAACTAAGCTTTATAAGTGATTTACATAGTGTTTTTCTAGTTTAATGCTGACTGTCAGTATGTCAACGTCAAAATTAAAGAATTTTTTATGCTGACAAACTAAATTAAATATTTTTGGCTATTGTGACTACAAGAATGTTGACTTTTTATTTAAACATGAATTTTTCTATTCTTTACTAATAAACTATCTCTAAAATTACTTTCCATACTTCTATAAACTATTTACTTAATAACTAAAAATAAAACAAGTTAATGTTATTTAATTTTATTTGTGTTTCAACTGATTATTCTTACTTTATGAACTCTACTCTAATTATTGTAGGACAAATCTTACAAGAAGCCACAAAAGAGCCCCAAGTCAACCAAGAAAGTGCCCAAAGCCTCTGGAAAGGCCCAAAGTCCCTACCCCAACAAAAAACCAGCCAAAGAGCCCTCAAAGAAAGAGAAGACAAAGGAGAAAACCCCAGACCCTGAAAGCAAAGAGCCCTCCCCTGCCCCCTCCTCTTCTCCAAGCTGATACCAATCAGAAGGAGATGAGGTTCCACTAAACAAGCAAGGAAGAAAGAAGATACCCAAGAGTCCAGAACCCCAGTCAAGCCCAGATGAATCAAGCTCAAAGGAATCAAGCCCCAAGGAATCAAGCTCATCCCAGTCCAGAAAGTGCAAGAATTCAACTCCAGATAATTCCCCTCCACCACCCAATAGATCTGCACCTCCATCCTTCTCATCAAGTATCAATAAAGAAGATCTTGATGATTACCTGTCTGACTATCATCAAGCACCAATTGGCCAATGAGATCCCTTAAAAGTTCACAATATATGTAACATCAAATGAGAGTTTAAGCTCCCAAAGAAATTCCCTTGGTTTTTCCCTCTGATGTCTGTCAAAGGAGATGCAAGTTTAGTCTGTTGTGGCTATGTTTTAATTGCAACAATCAAAAGAGATCAGGAAGAAGAAATCATTATGTCTGTGAAGATAGAAGCTTCACTGCCAGGATCAACACAGAAGGATGGGATAAAGTTGCTATTGAAAAAGGAGAGCACACATGCAATGCTCCAATCAATCTTATTGAAAAGCTTCTAAAGTGGTATTCTATCAAATGGTTCCAGTCTCCAAAGATGTCAAGGCTTCTGATCTGGCAGTTAAGGCCACCACACACCTAAGTAATGAGAACCTGAAGCTCATCCCTGACCACAACCAGTTATAGAAGTACATATGTGACAAACGCTGTGATCTATCCCCCTATAAGAAATATGCCATGGTCCAAGGAGAGTTAGTATTGACAGAGGAGTTAAAGATGTTCAATGGTGATGAGGTATTCCTTTTACATGATGATAGGCCTACAGAAAAGGCAAGAATTATATGCTATGCTACACAACAGAACCTGGAGCAGTTAAGAGATTCAGAGACCTGATTATGTGACGGTACCTTTGCAGTATGCCCCGCCTTTTTTACCAACTATGAGTTGTACATTTCCTTATTGAAGGCAAGGTGCTCACATTTGCCTACTTTCTGCTTTCTGGGGCAACAGAAGATATCTATACAAAGGCCTTTAAAATCCTTCAAGAGGGCATCAAAGCCCTACCCAGTAATAGAAAGAGTCCCCCTGGCCATAACACTAGAGCCAACCCAGATGATGATGAAAAGGATTAAGCCACCCTTGCTGCAGAAAAAAAAAGCTCAAGATAAAGCACTTGGACCCTCAACTATAATAATGAACTATGCAACTTCCCAGTATAACGCTTTTATAAATACCTTTGATGGAGAGGTCCAGGGGTGGTTTTTCCATTATTGACAGGCTGTCAATAGGCAACAAAAGAGTCTACCTGAGCTAAGCAAGCTCCACCGTCTAGATACATCAGGAAAGTGCAAGTTCTTAATTCAGCAGTTTGTAGCACTAGAGATTGTAAAGCCAGAGCATACTGAACAAACCTTTGACCTTCTATGCCAAGATTCATATGCCAAGAAACATTAGGATGCCTTCTATCCTTTTATTGAATATTATGAACCACAGTGGATTGATTGTAAGGTCACAAAGCGCCGGAGCAAGCCCAGAGCTAAAGCTAACTGGAACTGCTATCAGGCAGTTCTTAAGGATGAGATAAAAACTACTTCATCTTTGGAGGGCTGGCATAAGCATATCAAGTCCTCCTTTGGAATCAAGCCCAGATACAACACCTTCTATGAGCACCTCAAATTCCAACAGGAGAAGACTGCTGCATCCATTAGAGATATCAAGAACCGCCCATCCAAGAAGAAGAGAACCACCAAAGAGAAACAATATCAAGAGAAGATTAAGGATGTTCTCAAGGCCAAATATAAGCTTTCAGAGATTGGGGAATACATCAAGAAGATTGCCACAGTTCTTAATGGCAACCAGGTGATCACAGTCTAGCGTTTAACTAAATTTATTGAGTATTGCCTAATTTTGTATATAGTTCTTATATGTTAAATATAATGTTTTTAAGTAAATAGTTATTTTAAATAACTCATTAATATTTTATGATACTGCTCTTATAAAATCATTGATTTTCTATTGATAGTTTTATGCTTTAGACTGTATTACATGACATATATTGTTATTTTACTAGTAACTTATATGTTTTTGTAGTTTTCAATATAGAAAAAACTTTATATTACTGTTTCTTATTATTATATTTTTCTATAATACATGAATTTTTATGTAGTATCTTTTTGTGTATTGGATTTTTTGTTTTTATAAGTGGGAAAAATATTTTATAGTAAAGATAGCTAATTTCATAGTGAATTATTTTTGAAGTGTATTTTTATGAGCTTTTTTAATTTGCATGTATAATTTTTTATAGACTTTTTTATATCTATGCTGTCACGTTACCCTAAAAAGTATTTTGAAGCTTAATTTTTATTAAGTAAAATGTTCAGGAAACAGGTTTCTGCTTATTAAAAAAGTGTCAACATTTAGTAGTCTGCATAAGTTAAAACTTAATTCTGACTTTTCAATGCTGTTGGCATTAAAGTATTTTTAATTCTGATTGTTGATATATAGTAAATCAACTTGCAAAATGAGTTAATTCTGGCAGTTGCCATTTGATTGGGTGAGATAGAATTTTTGCCAGTAATTTCATGGAGATTGGATGGTTTCTTATCAATTTCTGACCCAACCTCTAATTGGCTAGTGCCTAAAGGGCACTTTAGGATGCCATTAATTTAAGTTGAAATGGATTTTGCTGAAGTAACCAAAGCGCAACCTGATTGTTTGGAGTTAATTAATTTTAAATGCAGATGAGCCCAAGCCAAAAAATAGTCCAAATTAACCATAGATTCCTCCCAAGTGGGAACAGAGTTCAAAACATCAGTATTTGCCACCTGGGAAGGGTATGCCAACACAAATCTTTCATCAATTGTGTGGGCTAAATCCTCAAGGGAATTAAGGGGCTTGGCTGGCTTCTGAACAGATTTCTTTGTGCAACACGGGAAGATTATCCTATCCAAGGCTGAAGGGGGGAATGACTTTACAGCAGTGCACCCCCACAGCAGGACCATCCATCCCAGCCAGATAGGGAAGCTGCTAAATCAGGAAGCTGAAAAAGGCAATTTCCTCAACCCTAAATTTAGGGGAAAGTGCTGCCCAAATTTGAAATCTACCAAATTTGGATGGGGCTGACAGGCTGCCCTGCTAGTCATTAATGCAGTAATTGCAGAAGTGAAATTTGGGTGAATGGCAGTGCCTGAAGAAGCACCAAACCAATGCAAGTCATAGATTAACAATTCATTGCTTGCAAATATCCTCCAATCTCACTCTTAAAAGGAAATTCTAGAAAGTACCAAGTGTTTGGGGTCCCTGTTTAATGTTTTTCACTATTCATGCCCCACCAAGGATGATAGTATAAAATAAAGCTCAATCAATCAATGATAGTTTGTGTTATCCTTTAGTGAATTACCCCTCAATTGTTATTGCATAAATCAACCAATACTTTTATACTTCAGAAAGTCAAAGACACTAAGCTTTGTATGCCCTTCCCCAAGACTAGAGGATGAACCACCTTATCTTCTTGGCTGTCCTTACAGCCTGCCTCAGGATTGGGGGCCATCAATACTATAAACCACATGGGCCATTCAATAACCCAACTGGAGAGTACTTTTACAAGGAGAAGGTGTAGCTCAACTCCTCTGATCAGTATTCCTGTCCCACACTGGTTTTCCCACTCCACTCAGTCCTTAGCTATATACACCCTTGCATACTACATACTTGTGTATTTTGCCAGTAATTTCAGGCGCTATAACGTTCACGCAAAGGTCTTTTGATGGATAATGTCAGTCTATTCCATTATGACTGCGCTCAGTGGGTTCCAAGTGGTCAACTTGGGACCTTACTTAGCTAAAATACTACCCCAATTGTTGGGTCTTTACAGTATGATGGCACCCCCACTGGGGCTCATACTAACGGCCTCAGGCTCAACCATGTTTGGATATCTCACCTTGATATGCCTCATATTCCTGACATCTCTCCTACTTGTCTGCTACACATGTCTTTGCTGCTTCAAGGCTCTCCAATCTAGAGGAGATGCTACCCAATCCACCAATACCCACTTGGTTCAGAATGTTATCCTAAGCCAACTTTCTAAATCCACAATCCATTCCTCCAAGAAACAGGCAATATTCACCTTGCTCTCCTTCTCTCAAACCTTGTTTGAAGCCAAGCCAGCCTGCTTTACCACCAACATCCAAAAGGTCCTTCACGTGGCAAATCAACTCACCGGTCAACAGAAAGACTGGTTTGCTGCCATTGTGCTAAAAGAACTTGGATTACGCCATGACTTTAACCCCTTCAACCAGAAGTTGTTGGACTCTGTCAGCCCCCCTGAGGATCTAAACAATACCTGTTGGAAACTGTACTCTCTGAGACAAGGGACATCTACCACTGCCCACTACACCAAAAATTTCATTAAGCTCAAGGAAGACCTCAACCTAGATAGTGATGAAGCCTGCTATCTTTACTACGCTAGCCTCTCACCCCAGGTGCAAGAAATCCTCCTCCATCACAAGCTCCCTGAGACTTACAATGAGTCATCCAAGATGTCCAAGTTTGGGTATCTTGGTATGAAAATACTCTTCCTGCCAAGGCTACTCACCTCAATTCTATCCAAGTTGAGGTTGTTGGACCCCCCCCCCAATGCCAAATCCCCCTGTCTTGGGGAAATTCCCAGACCTGGGGGGCTTCATTATATTGAGCAAAAAGAAGGCCTGCCATGTGGCACAAAATCTCTGTTTATACTACGGCATTTCAGCCACACAGTGATGAACTGTACCACTTCACAACCCAACCCCTTTAAACCTGCCTCCAATCCCCAGCCTCTTATGGAGGCTGAGGAAGGATGTAATAAAGCCACTCCTTCTCTTTAATCCACTGTTTCTATCACCCTGGCTTCCAACACCCAGAAGATACACATCACTGCCCTACTTGACACAGGAGCCAAGGGGAATTTCACCAACCACCTTTTGGTAAAGAGCCTTGGCAAGCAGGTTGCACCATAAGGGACTGCCAAGCTGGCCAATGGAAGCACTCCAACAGTATACCATGTTGTGGAACCAACTGCTGTGGAAATTTGGGGGTTGAGTTTTGAACTAAACTTCTTATCCCTGGAGAACCTGGCTTTTCTTGTCATACTAGGAATGCCTTGGTGGCAGGAATCCCAATGCAACATCAATTTGGATACCCATCAGGTTCATATCTCCAGTCTGGGTCAGACTGGCATGGCGCCACTGGGAGAAATCCCACGCCAACCAGCATGGTCATGCCTGTATAGGTAATTTCCCAACTAAATGAAATGTTGAAGGAGTACAACAACCTCTTTAGAGAGATTTTGATGCAAGGCCTTCCTGAAAAAAGAGCAAGCAACCTCAGGATCAACCTTCCCCAGGTGAAACTCCAAAATGGGGAAAGGTCTATCTCATCACACACACATGGTCTTGTATTAAAAGAATACATTTCCAACTTAATAGCCAAGGGACACATGAGATGGCCTTAATCTTTTTGCTCATCACCAATCTTCTTTGTAAACAAAGGAGATGGAGGACTACGCCCATGCTTGGATTACAGCCCCCTGAATGCCATTGCTGTCAAGGACCAGTACCCTATTCCCTTGGCAGAGCAGCTCACAGACAGACTGACAGGAGCCTTTTTATTCTCAAAGTTAGACCTCTTCAATTCATACAACCAGTTCAGGATAGAAGAGGGAGACAAATGGAAAACAGCAGTCAGAATAGTTTTTGGCCTGTACAAATACCTGGTCATGCCCTTTGGACTCTACAATGTCCCCTCCGCCTTTCAAGCCCTAATGAATGAAATCTTATTTGCCTTTCTGGAAGTTTGTGTGGTGTTTTACCTGGACAACATTCTAGTGTATTTCAAGGACAAAGCCTCACACCCCTGCAACCTAAAGAAGGTTATAGAACGCTTACATGAGGCCAAACTGTATTGCAAGAGAGAGAAATGTGAATTCCTCAAACCAGAGGTAGAATTCCTGGGGTGTTCAATCAGGAAGAGTGGTTTGGCTATTGCGCCTTCCAAAATTGCAGCAGTAGTGAAATCAAAGGTCCTGGATATCCAATCAAAGTTGAGAGGATTCTTGGGATTGGCTAACTTCTGCCACAAGTTCATCAAGAATTTTTCAAAGACAGCAGAGCCCCCCATGTCCCTGACTTCCAAAAGTGTCCCCTATACTTGGACAGAGGAAGCATAGAAGTCCTTTGAGGTCCTTAAAACTGCCTTTGCCACAGCCCCAGTACTTAGAAAATCTGACCCAAGCTCCAATTTTTTTGGAGACTGATGCATCAGACTTTGCCTTGGGCGCGGTTTTTCTTCAGGAAAAAGAGCCTGGAGTATACCACCCTGTGGCATACTTCTCTAAGAAACTGCTGGACTGCAAACAAAACTAAAATGTATACAAAAAGGAACACATGGCCATAGTTAAAGCCTTCAGACACTGGAGACAATACTTAGAAGGAGCCAAGAACACAGTCATTGTCTGCACCAACCATATGAACCTTCTCTACTTCACAGAGAGAAGGAAGATTTACCAACAACTTGTCATATAGGCCTTAGACTTGTCTTCATATAATTTCAAGATTAGCTACATCTCAGGACACACCAACAATGCACCAGACACCTTGAGCAGACAAGAAGACTACAACAATGGAGACCAGTCATACAGTCACTTCAACCCCAGACCAGTCCTAGAGACCAATCAGTTCCTAATAGCCGTCCTTGGGGCCTACTAGCCACTCTTATCCTTGGAATAAGAGGTGAAGAACACTCAGAAGGATTCACCACTCATCAAAGACCTAATATCCAAATTGGACTCCACACTTTACGGTAGAAAATCAAATGGAAGGGATAGTATGCCCTTGTAAAACCCAAAATCAGCAAAGGACTGCAGCCAAACCCCTGAAAAAAATAGACAACTTTTATGCTGTCATAGACAAAAAATGGCTCAAAGCTGGGGCTGCCCAAATAGCGCTCAAAAATCTGGATCTACATTATTTTTTCCCAAATAATTATGACAAGAAAATTACGTGTTATACACTATTTGAAGATGGCAGTGCTCAACCTGCAGGTTGCTGGAACTTTTTGAATTATGATGTCATCAACTCAAATTCTAATGCAGGACTACCAACTGCTGAAAATATTCTTGCAAGCCAATCAGAAGCCACAGAATCCCCTCCTGCCCCATCCTGAACTCCCTTAAGACTTTTTCATTTCCCCTCTAGAAACTTGTTTCTATATAGCTTAATTTCCCTCAAAATAAAAGAAAGTCTATCCCAAAATGATGGTGTATCTGGGGTTGTTTGCCCCTGTCCTTGAAAAACTAGCCTTTGTGGCAGTCAAGATTGCCGTCAACTCCATGGCCGCACTTGGCCCGCCCTTTACATGCCAATGCCTTCAGATTCTTTCTCTAATTTCCCCTTGAAAGTCATTTGCTTTTTGACAATTTTGACCTCCATCTTCTGCTACACTACCATTAGATCCAAGATGTTGAACCTGTCCTCCCAATTTGGCCTCCTGCTTGTCAAGCAACTCATAATCTGTTTATTTTATCCTCATTGTATTTCCTTGAATCACGCCGCATACTATTTCACTCTAACACAACAAAACCCAACCCTAACTACTCTACCCATGAAGGTTTCCTCTACAGGCTTAATAGGTTGGTGGTATCCCCAGGAGCAATTCAGAAACAGGTGCTACAAGAGCTTCATGACTCCCCACTAGGTGATCATGGTGGAATTAAGAAAACTATGACACACCTTTGGATTAGCTACTGGTGGCCCTTCATATTTCCCCAAGTGAAGAGCTACATTTTACAATGTGTCTCCTGTATGAAGAACAAACACTCCATACAGAAACCACATGGATTGCTCCAACCACTCCCAATTCCATCCATGCCATGGGAGTCTATCTCTATGGACTTCATCACAAACCTACCTCCCAGTCAAGGATTCACAGGGATCTTGGTTATTGTGGACCGCCTCACCAAAGCTGCAGAGTTCATTGTTTGCTTCTCTGGAATGTCAGCCACTGCCACGGCTTGGCTATTTCTCAACTACATCTACTGCCATCACAATCTCCCCAAAGACATTATCTCAGACAGAGGGACCCAGTTCACTTCCAAATTCTGGGGCAAAATAATGCAACAGCTCCAAGTGAAACTCAATCTGTCAACAGTCCTCCACCCTCAAACTAATGGCCAGACACAGCAGGTTAACCAGATATTGGAGACCTATCTTTGCGCCTACATTAACACTAGACAGGATAATTGGGCTTAACTACTCCCCTTGGCCCAGTTCAGCTACAACAGCTCTTACCACTTAGGGGCCAAGATGTCCCCATTTATGGCCAACTACAGTCTCTCCCCACAATGAATCCCCACCAAAAACTTCCCAGGAACAGTACCTCAAGCTAATTAGTACTTCCAAAATTTGAGACCAACCCAGAAGAGCTTACAGACTAATCTCTGAGATTACCAGCAGAAGTACAAGGTCCAAGCTGATAAACACCAACAAGCCAACCCTGAATTCAAAGTAGGCTCCAATCTATACCTTGACATCAAGAATTGCAGGATCAACCAAGCTGGTCAGAAGTTAGGACCACGCCTTATTAGACCACTCAAAGTTCTTCATAGAATCTCAGACACAGCTTACAGGGTACAACTTCCCAAACAGTTAAGTGCCCACAATGTCTTCCACGTTTCCAAATTAGAAGCAGAGAGAGGAAGGCCACCCACACATCAGACCAAGGATAGCAATCCTTCATCAACCATCCTAAAACATACTCCAGAGTGGGAAGTAGAAGCCATCCTAGAATACAGAAAGGTCTGTAACCAGATCCAGTACCTAGTTTCATGGTTGGTGTATCCACCAGAATCAAACTTGTGGGAACCTGCAAAAAATCTTGCCAACCCTCCTGAGCTCATCACCCAGTACTGCCAACAGACAGGTCAGCCAAATGGAGAAGGAAAGGCAACTTTCAGAAATATTTGTTACAATAACCTTACACAAGACAAGATTTTGTGCCCAATTGAATCAAAAGTTAAAACAAAAAACTATAGCAGTTCCCCCTGATTGGGGAAACTGTTACAAAACAACCGTTTTTTGGAAAATATTTTGAAAATTTGAAAATTTGGGTTTTACACCCCGGCTGCGGGCCGTGCAGCTGCACGCCCAGCCTGGCAGCTAGCCAGTCAGCCTGCTCCTGTCACCCAGCGGGAGGTGGCGTACCCCCATGGCAGGACCGTCCACCCCCACTAGATGGGGAAACTTCTAAATCAGGAAACCAAAAAAGGCAATTTCCCCAAACCCAAATTTAGGGGAAAGTGCTGCCCAAATTTGGAATCTACCAAATTTGGATGAGGCTGACAGGCTGCCCTGCAAAGTGTAAGGTCTTGCCCATAATGGTGCAAGGTTATAGACTAGAGCGTGCAAAGCATTGGGATTCAAATTTAAAAGATACAAGAACGTAGGAAATTTCTGTAAGATGATCTTACAGAAACCTGCTAAAAACCTATATTGCGTGACAAATGGAGTGATAGAGTGTAAAAACACTAAGCAAAGAAGATAAAATAAAGTGTTCAATAGTGAAAATTTTGTAACTAAGGGAATATCAATATTAGGATATTCTCCATCTGCAAATTGATACATATAACTATTGAAAGATTCCTTAAGGGAAAAAAGGATACAACAAGCCTAAGGCTTGTTGTTTTACAAGTTCCATTTGGATTTAAGGAAAAATCTAAACTAAAAAAATGAATTTAAAAAAACAAAATTCTAAAAATTACAAATTTGAAGTTAAAAAATTGTAAAAAGTTGAAGGGAAGAAATCACTTAGAATTTTGGCTTAAAGCCTACTCTTTAAAAGCTCTTTAATTATAGTAAAAAAGCCTTTTCTGTTGAAGATTGATCACCAGGGAGGAAGCAGCCAAGAAGAGGAGCAACTAGAGAAGTTTTGAGTATCAGAGACAAGAAAAAAGGGAAACAGAAGCCAGTTGTAAGGGATTCTATCCCTTACACAAATCATTGTTCCATTGCTGGGATTTTTAAGACACAAATAGATCATTTAAAACAGAGTTTAAATTCAGAAAATTGGATTAATTTACAATCCAATTCAATTTAACATGATTAATTTGAATCCACGTTCAAAATTGATAAATGAACGTGCTTTTGAAAACAAAAACAAAAGCCAGAGCAAAAGCAAACGCTCAAACTCAATATTGAATATAAATTCTATTTCAAATTCAAAATACAGGCAATCAAGGATGTAAACAACAACGGCACCAAAAGTGCATTTAAATTTAGCTCCAAAACCATCAAACTACCCAATCAAAGCCCAAACAAATGCTCCAATCTGCACCCAGAAATTTCAGGAGAACCAATAATCCAATCAATCAAGCCAAATCAACCAAGCTTGAGAAGTAATATTCATCTGGCCCCCAATAGGCAAATAAAACCACAGTGTAGAAGAAGCATGTACTGCAATAAGCCAAAATACTTCTTCTTCTTGCATTGCAGGCTGAAGTCTGCTGCATGCCTGCAAGGCAATACTTTCTACCCTACACCTGCAGGACAGCCTGGTAAACTCTATTATGCCTTCCCCAATTGACTTCAGAATTAAACTGAATAATTTCCCTTGAGCTAAGTGCTCCAACAATTTCTTTATTTCCTATCAACCCAATAAATCTATATTCTCAATTCTAAACACTTGATTAGTAGATTATAAAGGTTCCCCCCAACAACATGAAGTTCATCTTCCTTATTTGGACTTTTTGTGTGTTAATCAATTTTGGACAAGCAAATGTTAAATTCAAAAACCCTGAACCAACTCCTACTGACAAATCTGAAGACTCAATTTGGTATCATTTTGGTCCGCATCAAAGACATGCCCCTTATGTTGAAACTGCTCAATTCCCACCAATCATCCACCCCAAGGCCCCCTGGTTGGTCTTGGGGTACACCATTGTTTACTATCTTCTCAACCACTTCACTCCCTTCTTGGGGAGATTTTGTTTTTTTGGTCATCTTCTACACATGCTAATGATAGGAATTCCAGTAGGTTCCACTCTGATCAAATTTAACTTGGGAGCTCTTCTCCATTCAATTGGGGAAAGGCTTCTCAATGAGTGGATTCCTGACACCAGTACTCTACGCAGATCTGCAACGTAAAACTGGGGGAGCAGCAACAACGCAAGCAGGCGTTTCAAAGGTAAATATAGATAAAAATATTCTAACTTTAAAGTAGAAATATATGATAAATAAGAGTCAAGCAGATAGAGCAACAACAACAACAATAATAATTTGAACACAAATCATGTAAAACAAAGGTAAAATAACTTTAGAATACTAAATAATTAACAATTTAGCTTAACTTTTGAATATTAATAAATAACACAAAAGATTAAGTAAACTGAAAGATAACTTAAATATCTTAAGCAGCCTGCCCTTTGGGGCAGGGCATGACACAAAGTCACCAATGCAGTAATTGCAGAAGTGGAATTTGGGTGCATGGCAGTGCCTGAAGAAGCACCAAACCAATGCAATTCAGAGATTAACAATTCATTGCTTGCAAATCCCCTCCAATCACACTCCCAAAAGGGAATTCTAGACAGCACCAAGTGTTTGGGGTCCCTGTTCAATGTTTTTCACTATTCATGCCCCACCAAGGGTGATAGTATATAATAAAGCTATATCACTTGATAGTTGGTTATGCTATCCTTGAGAAAATTACCCCTCAATTGTTATCACATAAATCAACCAAGACTTTTACACTTCAGAAAGTTAAAGACACTAAGCTTTGTATGCCCTTCCCCAGTACTAGAGGATGAACCACCTTATCTTCTTGGCTGTCCTTACAGCCTGCCTTGGGATTGGGGACCACCAACACTATCAACTGGATGGGTCATTTAATAACCCAACTGGAGAGTACTTTTATAAGAAGCCGGCACAGTACAACTCCTCTGATCAGTATTCCTGGCCCACATTGGTCTTTCCCCACTCCACTTGGTTTGTAGCTTTATACACCCTAATATACTACGTACTCACATTTTGCCGGTAATTTCAGACGCTATAACTTATACACAAAGGTTTTTGATGGATGATAACAGTCTATCCTATTGTGACCCCACTCAACAGGTTCCAGGTGGACAACTTAGTACCCCACTTAGCTAAAATACTCCTCCAATTGCTGGGTCTTTACAGAAAGTTGACTTTAATTTCCAAATCCAACAACATTAACAAATGATGATCCCTTATAGTGGATACCTTGTTTTGGTGCTTGACTCATTACCAGGATCAGGCCACCAGCTTCACCATCTACTGTGTGATCAACACTATCATGTTCCTGTTATCCATGACTCACAATAACTATATAATAATTATCTCTCAATAAAGAATATTATCTAGTTTCCAAATATTTTTCCCCTTGTAACTCTTCTAAAACAGCACAGTTATGACAATATCCTAAGAAATTCTTGCAAAAAATAAAGTAATTTTATGGTTTAAAGTATTTATTGATTGATCAACTGTAATAAGCAAGGCATAGAAGCTTATATAGTAAAAGGATGGGGAAGTTGGGGAAAGGAAGCTGGATTAGAAACTTATCAACCATTAAAATAAGTTGCAAGTCATAACTCAAATAACTAGAACAGTCATTGAACTTTCCCAGTGGTTCAACTTACCCTTACAGTTCAAAACTCAATATACTTTTCAGAAATGGACTGTTGTTAGCTTAATATGTTTTAAATAGCTTACAGGTATTTTAAGCTATAGTTCAACAGTTTACAGAGCTGCCAATCTTCAAAAGCCGGTTGGCAACACCAGCAGCAAGTTTCAGCACCTCTGATTGGCTGGAATGGTCATTTTTGAATTGTTTTTGCTTGTCCTCAAATCTCTTGATTGGTTTTGCATCAAGCTTAGAGCACTCTGCAAGAGCAAAAAAGGTTTATGCTCAACTTTTGGTCCATCCAGGATTAATGATGGGTCCATAATCATAGAGGTTGACTGTTTGTCTTGAGTTGTTTCTTTAAAGCTAATGGGATCAACTGAAGTGCCAGAGGTGACATGAAGTAATTCCTTTGCATAAACCTTAGCAAATCCACCAGCATCAGAAGGATGAGTGTTAGAACCTTCCTAAAGAATGGTTCTGACAGGGTTAAACCATATACCATATTTTATGGTTAGCAAGATTTTGTGGGGATTCTAGGTTCACCAGGGAAAGAGGGATCTATTCAGTGATAAGGGGGATCAACTTTAAAATAACTGTTCAGATCTGGATCTACTATAGAGAGGGCTGAACTGGTGGCTGCCCAAAAGTTAGAGCAACATGGAGCAAGATCTCTGGGAGATTTACCCTGTATGTCCTTGATAAGGAGGAGCCTCTGGGAAACCAGGGAGAAAGGTGCTAAAATTTCAGGGACCCACTTGGCAGGGAACAAGTTCCCTAATTGGTGGGCCAAGGCCCCTAAGTTAAGCCCTGCTATTACCAAGCTGATGGGAACCATGACCATTGCAAGGTGTCCTAGGTGACCCACGTAGGCAAATCTTCCAAACATAGAGCTGAACTGACCAAGTATGTAGTATATCACCATGTACGTCAAAAGGTAGAAGGAGGCGTAAGGTCTAACCAGAGCAGGTTTGGCAGGAGGCAGAGTGAAAGAACAACCATATTGGAATTTACGTGCCCAGTGGCCGGAGGGATACTTGAACCATCCGTGGGCTAGGGATTCCTTTTGATGGGCGTCATCTGGAGAGGAGTTGTACCAGTCAGTAGTGGGTGTTGGGTTTCCAAGGTTAACACCACCAACAAGAAGGAAGCTAGAAACCAGAACAGGAATAGAATTCCTCTCATGGCTTCAAAAAGTAGTTATCAGAAGGTAAGTGAGTGGCAGGTATAGAATAAAGTCTTTATTGTTGGAACAACTAGGCTTGATAAAGTTGGTATACTTAAATAGCCTCAAAATAAAGGCTGGGCAATTTAAGTGGATAATGGGGGAGATGAGAGGAATTTTCCAATAATTTTCATGAATATCATGGCTGAAATTAATACCTATGATAGATGGGCATTAATTATTGACTGTATATGTAATAAAAACATAATTCTAAAAGAGACAGAAGCAAGGCAAGCCATAAGATCCTGGTAATTTAAGTGGTCTTCATAATGAATATCAAGTAAATTAAAGAGTGGAGCCTCAGTTTCATCTTCTTCTAGTGGATCTGGGAACATCAAAATGATCCAAAGCAGCCAATCAGCTTCCAAGCAGTAAGTGACGTTATCACTTAACTTGCTAACCTTTTCAAACTTGATTCAAAGTGCAAAAGCAAAAATTGATTTGATAGAATGATTATAAATAGGTAAAGTAAGCAGACTAGTTGATTTTAGACTAACAATAGGTGTTTCTTGAAGGGTCTGGGTTCAACTTCTGTTCCAATCAGCAATATCAAACAAACTGGTGTCTAAAACTTGGTGGCTGTGTTGTTGTATCTTTGCTGTAACATTATTGTTTTCAATAAAATTAATGTAGTCAGGAAAAAATCCCTGACATAAAATGATCATAGAGCCTAGCAGATCAGCTAGGGAAACAATTTGACCTACTGCCCAATTATAGCAGCAATCAATATTGCCTACCTTTTGCTAAAACCTCACAGTACCACCATGTTTTACTACTAAAGATTACTGGGTAGGAGCAGCATTTACTCACACAGCTAAATTGTCATGATTGGCCCTGTATCATGAGGCCCTTCTTTTTTGATGGTGGTTCTTGCCTGAAAGGCCCAGCAGATGGCTGGAAATATTCTTTTCAGATAAATAGAAGCAGCAGACCAATGCTAAAAGGCTATCATATGGGGAAGCCCTTGTTCAGTGAGCCCTACAATGCTAACATATACAATCCCTAGCTTGATGCAGTCATAAGCTGTATCATCTGGTGTTAGGGATAGTTCCTTAGTAAGAAAACCCAAATTTCTATCCTGGGTTGGTGCAGAGGAAGATTTGGGCAAATTGTTGTATGGGTTGGTATGACAGAGGTGGGACTGACTTCTTGATTCAAGATTCTGGTAGGAGGGGCAAGCTCTGGTCCAGGTTAGGCAAAGGGGCTTTGCCCAGATTAATGACAATGCAGCTGGGTCTGCTGGTATCCTGTATTAAAATTCTAAAAAAACAAGGGGTGAAAATGGAGCAGAATCCTGCAAAGGCATACTGCTATAATGTTATGAATTCTGGTTGTTTGTTAGAAAATATCAGCAAGGAAAGGGTTGCCAGCTTTCCCTGCTATATTGTGCTGGGAAACTAATTCTGGTTTGATGATAACTTCTTATTAGTTGGTTGAATGGTTTTAGCCTTTCTTGATACTGGTATGATATGTTTGGGGGTTTAATTAACCAGACTGTCAATTGTAATCTCTTGAGGGTGGCTTAGCTTTAAGGCTCTTTTGGTGTCTTTTGGAGGCCCAACTCCTTGGCTACTGGAAGTCTGGGTGTGATAAAATAACTATGAGCTATGACGCCATTTACCAGCTTCTTTCAGCCATATAAGGCATTAGGCCTTACCTGTTGACCATAGAAGGCTATAGGCCATACATGTTGGCCATAGGAGACCATATGCCTTATCTGCTGGGCATATAAGACTATATGTCTTACCTGTTGGCCATAGGAGATCATGGGTCATACCTGCTGGCCATACAAAGCTATTTGCTTTATCTATTGGCCAGACAAGTCTATAGGTCAAAGATGTTGGCCAGACCATTCAATATGTCATATATGTTGCTCAGATGAAGTATAAGTGATCCTTTAAACTATCTGTTCCATAATCTTTCCTGATTGTGATCAATTTGCCATAATTGCCTTTGGAAAAACCAGTTGCCAACTGATGCTGCTGATCTAACTTACAACTACTCTTGTCATTTGTATTCTTTACATGAAACTGTAGCAACTAACTTGATTGATCATCAATAATCCATATTTTTGATCAGCATTTCAGTTGGCCATCATCCTACAAATGCCTATATAATCTTTACTTGACTTATGTAATAAATTAGAGGCCTTTTATTGTAAACTGAATGCTGTTTTTTCTCCTTTAACTTGGATAAGCTACTTGTCAACTGCCTTTACAGAGGTGCAGACCTTGGGTCTGTATAACCTATGATAGCTCCTGTAAGCTATAAACAGATGTTGAGGCTGTGTTTTCAGCACTGTTAATATAAAGACACCTAGGAACTATAAGTCTGATGTATGTTACTTATTGATTCTTAATCCTCTCTTCTCTTTCCCCAGTATACATTGTCTGCCCGGATTCTGACTGATTAACATACACCCATTCCTCTGCCAACCCTGTTCCAACTTTGTTGCCTTGCCACCAACTGACAACTGAATCCTTCCCAAATTATATATTATCTATCTGGTATCCTACTGACTACTATACACTGACTCTGTATCATGTTATTTTGCCCTGTTGCTGACCAACACCTGAACCTTTTCTGCTGTTGTTAATACTATGATCTCCATATATTATCAATAGTTGACAACTCCTCAGTTTCATGCTGGCAAGGCATATTCTGTTGTACTCCACCTTGCCTGGTGCTCACATAGCTAAGTACTGCTTAAGCCGACAACCTGTTAGAGCAGTCACCACACTGGGCCAATTGAAATCCTTTTCCACTAGCCTTGTCACATCTGGATTGTTTTGTGGGTTTGTTGCCTCAGGGATTTTCTACTTGGCTGGAAGGGTCGGGGGTGTTGATCCCACAAGCTTCAATTGCTCAACAAACTATTTACAAGCTTCCGACCAATATACAGCAGCACCGTGTTTGGCTTGTTTTGGGCCCTGATATCAATCCTGAGTTTCAGCTAGCTTTGGGGCCACATCCTGTTTCTGCTACAAGGTCAACCCCCTATTTTTCATCTTGGGTAAACATATGCTTGTAGGATATCTTTCCTCATCTCTTCTGTGACTGTTGGCTGTACCACAGTTACAACGATATTGATAAATTTTTGAAGAGGACGGTGTTTAATAATCATTGAGAGGCTATCTTTGATTGTTTATTCTTTTAGTTTGTTGCCAGTAAATAAGAGCTCTATTTACATTTAGGTTCATAAGCAGATGGAGGCAGTAGTAACAACTTTAAGGCTATGATTTGGTTTGGAAATTGGATGATAAAGGTGTTTGTCAAAGTTTTTCCTCTTGGACCTTCAGTGCTGGTAGTAGGAATAACATCCACAAAGACTTATGGCCTTTTGTACAGTTGAAAGGTTATGTATAGTGAAACCAATCTTTTACACCGCTGGTGGTCAGTGTGTATCGGTTGGTAAACCTGGCAAGTTGGTATTGGCTTAAGATTGTTATGGCAAGCTTGTAGGGAGTTAAGAGTAAGAATTTATTTGAGATACTCGATAGGAGAAGTGGGCTTTTGAGTTTTGGAATCGTGAAGCGGGAATAAGATTGCATCGAGGGTTGCTTCGATCAAGATGTCGAAGATGTACTGGTGGACGATGCTTGGAATTGGGTTCGGCAAGTATCGATCGACTTGGATTACGAGCTGCACTGGCTTCCAAGAGAACTGGGCCTTGTATTTGCTTCTGTATCGGATGCTGTATTCCCGGGGAAAGGTGGAAATGTGGAAGGTGTGTCCTAGTAGAGTTTTTAAGGGTAAGGTGATGTCGCTAAGCTCAATTCCAGGGCGGTGGTCTGAGGATATAGTTATGTTGGTGGTACATATATCGATCTGACATTTGGTTTTCTGAGCGGGAGTAGTGGGCTCTGGGAAGAAATAGTTGCGGCTGATTTCGTATTCGCATGCCTTCACTTTAGCTGAGTCGTAGATGGTGTCAAAGCAGTAAGGGGCCGTATTTACGTTGGTGGGTTTGAAGTGATAGCTTGTAAACTGGGAGGTATTTGATTGCTTGAAGTTGTAAGTCCAAAGAACCTGTTCGTTTAGCGGGATGGGTTGTTTAAGTGAAATTGTATTGGAGGCTTGGGCAATGGCATGGATGCGGATCTCAGAGATTGGTGGGCTTGGAGTATCACCCTGCTCCAGAGCGAACGGCAACACAGCCAGAATAAACATTACCGTAGCACTAAAAATCCCTAGCATCAACATTCTTGAGTCTCCTGCATCGAGTCACCACCGTTTTAAATGCGCCAGATACAATGTCCTATCAAAACTTCTTGTTATCTGGGTCTACTGGAGCCAATCAGCATGGGACAAACCTGAAGATAATAAGATCTTGCAAAAATTAACAAATGCTGTTTCAGTTCACCTCATTCTTCCGTGATGCTTGTATTCTTTGACAAGTCGTAGGCCAAGCGAATAAAAATTGAACTTCCAACAGTTGACTTTAGCTTCAAAAGTGACAAACCCCCAATACGGTGTTGTAGTAAATTCTAATTGGCTACAAATATTTAGAATACATCCCAGTCAGTTCGAATCAAAGTTTTGCAACTTACCTATTCTCACTTCCTTGAATCCCAATAAATCATCATTATCTCTTTCACTACACTTTTTAGTGCTTTTTATAACTGATCTGCAGAGGCAGACGCTGCTGTCTCCTGCTGTAGTTTGCCCTTATATTCCCCTTTTTATATTTGTGTTGAATATTCAATATTTGTTTTTCACTGCAACAACGAACGGTAAAAACCAATCTGAACCTAATGCCTGAAATTCTAAAAGCTTAATCCTGCAATAAAACCGAATCCACCCGTTAACCTTGTTAATCAGGGCAAGTTCCTTAGGTCGAAGTTCATAAGGTGGAAAGTGCAAAAATTGAAACACTATGTAGGGTGCAAAAATCAAAAATATCAAAGATCAAAGTGCAAAAATCAATTTTCCAGATGTTAACTTTGAAGCAGAATAAAATACAGTTATAATATAAAGTTATATATTTTAAAATATCTTTTAGACTAAAGAGACCCCAAGCAATTCATTTCTGCAATAAAATATATATGCTAGATAATAAAAAGATTCTTAAATTAGCTGTTTTTAAAAGAAAGCTTATTTTAGTTTAAAAAGCAAAATTAGACTAGAATTTATATGTAACTGTATCCAATTGAATATAAAATATGAAAATACACAAAAAAGTGCTTTATAAACTATAGTTTTTATAAAGAAGATTAATTTAATTTTCAGCTTATGTAAAGCTATAACAATACTTCAGTATAAACAAAATAAAGGATTTTTCCTGCAAGACACAAGCATATGATTTTAGGTATTTTGGTTTATTAGTGATCTTATTTCAATGATAAAAGTTATAGAAGTCTATCATTAAAATAATATGGTACATTAATTTCTTATTAAAGCTATACTATACAATTTATACTTAATAAAAGATATATTCTTATATCTTATTTATAAGTCACAATATTCAAAGATATCACAAATCTGTCACTTACATATCATAAAATGAAGACTTGAATATTTTTATGTTAAAAACACTGTACTTCCACTAAAAATGTTATAGATAGTTCAAAGTTGTATCTCAAAAAGAAACATTTTATACATCTTATTTTACTCTAATACATATAGTAAAAAGATATAGTAGAAGAAAATTGAGGGTAATAATGGAGAGAGGATAATAGAAGATAATCAAGGGTAAGAATGGAGAAGAGAAGAAGATAATTGAGGATAAGAAAAGAAAAGAAAGGGAGAACAGAAGAAAGAAAAAGAAATTTTTTCTACTTGGTATCAGATTTTATATAATCCACTCTCTTGACAATGCAGAAATTTTTTAAAAGTTTCAAGGAGGAATGAGAGGTGGAAAGGAGAGGTGGGAAAGGAGAAAATTCAAAAGAGAAACCTTCAAAAAAAACCAAGAGCTTATTGCACTTTGATTTAGGCACTTCAATTTCTGCACTTCATTTTGTGCACTTTGATTTGGGCACTTCAAATTTGTCCCCTGAAATAACATAGGTAAACATGTACAATATTATATTAATTTAATATTTTTTGAAATTGCCTCCAAAACACACCAATTTATTAATATTGAATAAAATAAAAACCACCCAAAAAACTTCATTTCTTTTTATATATTTAAACATCAGGTCTTAAAGAATCTACATGAGAAATTTCAAAAAAAATTTATAATTTTTTAAAAAAAATTTAGCTTACAAAAAAGTGTGACTAAATCTAAAAAGTTGATTTTTGATTTCCTCACTTTTGATTTGAGGAACTTAATAAAACATAATGAATAAAATATTAATTTTTTGCAAAAATTTAATATTAATGTCATGCCCTGCCCTAAAGGGCAGGCTCTTTAAATTTATCATATTTGATGTTTAAATTCAATTTTAATCTTTCAGTATTTTTAATATTGGAATTTTGAATTAGAAGTTAATATTTAAGTATTTTAAGTTAATTACCTTGTTTTTCTCTTTGATTTGCGTTTGAATTGACGCAGTTGTCATCCACTGTCTTCCCAGCTATTCAAATAGCTTATATTCTCTACTTTAAGTTAGATTAATTCTGCTTTTTTGCTTACCTTTTGAAACTCCTTTTCCACGTTGTTGCCGCTCTCCCCAGCCTATTCTGCCTATCAAACTTGAACTGGTCTTTTGTTTTCTCCTTTTCTGTACCTGATTGTCTCCAACTTCTCCAGTTGCTCCTCCTCTTGGCTGCTTACTCCTGTTGATCATACTCAAACTGAAAAGGCTTTCTCTTCTATAAATAAAGAGCTTTTGAAGAGTAGGCTTTAAGACAAGATTCTAAGTGATTTCTTCCCCTTCAACTTTTACAATTTTAACTTCATATTTGTAATTTTGAGAATTTTGTTTTTTAATTCATTTTTTTAATTTAGCTTCTTCCTTAAATCCAAATGGAACTTGTAAAACAACAAGCCTTAGGCTTGTTGTATCCTTTTTTTCCCTTAAGGAATCTTTCAATAGTTATATGTATCAATTTGCAGATGGAGAATATCCTAATATTGATATTCCCTTAGTTACAAATTGTTCACTATTGAACACTTTATTTTATCTTCTTTGCTTAGGGTTTTTACACTCTATCACTCCATTTGTGACACAATATAGGTTTTTAGCGGGTTTCTGTAAGATCCTCTTACAGACAGTATCTACATTCTTATATCTTTTAAATTTGAATCCCAATGCTTTGCACGCTTTAGTTTATAACCTTGCACCATCATGGGCAAGACCTTACATTATTTCAGCTTCACATGAGATTGATCCAGGCAACACCTTTTCCATCTCTTCTATTATCTTTTTAGCTTTGTTTCTCTCTATTATTATTATAACCTTGTTATCTCTAGTAGTTTTCTTACTTGATTGGTTATATGATAAGGTTTTTTGTAATAAGGAGGATCATACCCCCACTATCTACACCAACCAAACAGTAGTTCTCAATACCTTAGCCCATAGTTCACCACCTCCTAGTATTTTTAACACTTTAACTTATGCACAGGCCCAATTTACTGCTTATGGGTCTGAGTTCTCCACCAACTCCCAGAAGGTCCTCTATCTTGTGGAGAAGCTCACTGGTCACTACAGAGATTGGTTTAGCTCTCATTCAATACGCAACCCGGGCATCCTCCAGAATTATGATCTCTTTGTCAGCTCACTCCTATTGTTCTCTGGAGAAGACAAGGAGTTGTCCACTCCCTCTGCTTCTAGGTTTGCAGGTCTCACACAAGGTTCCTTTCACTTGGTGAATACAACCGGAAGTTTTGCTCCCTCCAGTCAAGACTACAAGCCTCTGATGCTAAGGCTTGCAGCTTCTACAAGCTAGGCCTCAACAGATTGCTCCAGGAATTTTTGGTCCACCACAATCTCCCTGATAAACTAGAACCTCTTATCAGAAAATTGGTTAAGTGGAATTGGAAATACCTTTCTTTGAAAACACACTCTCCTTATAACCTATCCCCTACAGCCTGGTTGTTTATTTCAGACAAGGCCTTGCTCTCTTCAACTCCTCCACCTGGCACTGAGCCAAAGTCTGGGGGAGGTTTTTGCCTTACTGCCTAGGAAGTCCTTAGAAGAAGGAACAACAATCTTGCTCTTACTGTGGATCAAAGGATCATCTTCTACCAGCCTGTCCTCTCTCCAAATGTTCCCCCTTTGTCAACAAGACCTCCACCCTCGCTTTGCTGTCCCTTAACAATACTTCCAAGTCACCTACTGTCCTAGTGATCATTCATGGACCTTTGGGAAAGATCAAGGTGCTTGCTCTTCTTGACACTGGCACTGATGCCAACTTCATTGAGGAGAAACTTGCTAAACTACTTGGACTCCCTGCCTTTGGATCTCTTGACGTTAAGGTGGGAAACAGCACTCTCATTGGCGCCACACCTATCCTCCAATCCATCACCATTGACTTGGAGGGCTCTCCATTCCACGTCACATGTAACTCTTCCCCCAACTTATCCTTCTTGTTCATCCTTGGATTCCCATGGTTGAGAGAGTCTTTGCTTAACTTTGATCACCCAAACAACAAGATATTATTTACATGCAATGACATTGTCAAATTGTTATCTCTTGTACCTGGTACTCTTGGCTCAACTTCTTCCAAACTGAACCTGACTGCTATCTCTAGTACAATCCTGGACACTCTTTCCGCCAAGGACAAAGATAGATTACCTTATTGTTACTCTGACTTCAAGGATTGTTTTAGTGAGGAGGAATGCAACCTGCTACCTCCTCATAGGCCCTACAATATTCAGATAAACCTTAAGCCAGGCACCACTCCCCCCTGGGGAAGGCTTATTCCTCTCTCTGACTTCAACAACACTCTACTAAAGAACTACATCAATGAGGAACTCTCCAAGGGTTTCATCTCTCAATCTATGTCTCCATGTTCTTCCCCCATCTACTTTGTCAATAAATCTGATGGCTCTAAGCGCCCTTGTATAGACTATAGAGCCCTCAATGAGATCACAATCAAGGTTAGATGCCCTATTCCTTCTGCTGAGGCTTTGACAGATTGCCTTGCTGGTAGTTCTGTATACACCAAGATTGATCTCTGAAGCGCTTTCAACCAGATCAGAATCTCTCCTGGCCACAAATGGAAGACCGCGTTCTGTACCCCATTTGGGTTATACAAGTACAATGTAATGCCTTTTGGATTATGTAATGCTCCATCAACCTTCCAGGCCTAAATGAATGAGGCACTTCTGCCATTCCTTAATGGGTTTGTTGTTGTCTATATAGATGATATCCTCATATACTCCTCTTCCATTGACAACCATGTCGCCCATGTCCGCCAAGTACTCCAGAAACTTTGATACTACAACCTGTTTGAAAAATCTTCTAAGTGCTCATTTCTCTGCACCAAGGTTGATTTCCTTAGCTATGTTGTCTCTCAAAATGGTTTTGCTGTCTCTCCTAGCAAGGTGGATGCTATCCAAAGCTGGCCTGTTCCCAAGACTTGCTCACAACTTTGTGGCTTCCTGGGATTGGCAAACTATTGCCGTACTTTTGTGGAAAATTTTTCTTCTCTAGTCTTGCCACTCACTACCCTCACTTCTCCTTCTGTTCCCTTTGTCTGGACACCTGAGGCCCAGCTTGCGTTTGAGGCCACAAAGGCTGTCTTTGTCTCCACACCTGTCCTCCTGATGCCTGATCCTTCCAAACCCTTTTTGGTATAGACTGGTGACAGCAACTATGCCATTGATGGTGTTCTCCTTCAGCTTAGGGGGATGGGATGCAACACCATGTTGCATACTTCTCTCAAAAACACCTTCCAGCTGAACAAAACTACCCCGTACACAACAAGGAACTTCTTGCCATCATCAAAACACTCAAGCATTGGCGTTGCTATCTTGAGGGACTTGATGAGCCTTTTCTCATTTACAAAGACCATAATAACTTGCTTTACTTCACCAAGTCACGCCACATTTCCCAAAGACACACCAGATGGGTACTAGAGCTGTCAAATTTCTGCTTCAAGCTTGTGTACAAGAAAGGTGTACTTAATACCCTATCTGACGCGCTTAGTTGTCATCCTTCATTATCCAATGTTGACAAAGACTACAAACCCCTTAACACCAAGATGGTCCTTCCACCCAAGAGCTTTCTGAAAGTTAATGTTATCAGTACTAAAACCCCCAATATACTGAAGCAAATCCACAAATCTCATCTTTCCAATAAAGCCTTGTCTCAGATCATTGACGCTCTTAAAAACAATAAGACAGTCACAAATCCTTCCTTCTCCCTACTAGATGGTGTGTTATACTTCAACACCCTTTTGGTAGTTCCTTCTCTGGACCTTCAACAGCTTCTAACCATCACGTTCCATGACTCCTTTGCTGCAGGCCACTCTGGATACAAGAAAACACTTTCTAAACTCTGTGATCACTTCTGGTGGCCAAAGATGTCCACCTTTGTTAAGACATACGTCAGTAGTTGCCTAGTTTGCCAGAGAAGCAAACACTCCACCCAGAAACCTGTGGGTCTTCTATGTCCCCTTCCAGTCCCTGAAGGTCCTTGGCAATCTGTCTCTCTGGATTATATTGTCCAGCTTCCTCAGTCTGAAGGTTTTGACGCCATACTGGTCATTGTTGTAAGAGAGGGGGGGGGCTAAACTAACTAAGTTTGGCTCCCATCCTGGGGCAATATACCACCAAGATACTGCCCAGTGGAGAACTGGGACAGCCGCTCAAAGGGTGACCACAGGGACAACACAGGGGATAGTTGAGGTAAGTAGGCCTTCAATCCCATCAACACCAGGCCAGCGAGCAACTAGGGCGTACAAGTGGGAGCAAGAGGGGGCATTGCGGGGGCCTGGAGGGGCACTGGGTTGCACTTCTCAGGACTGGGCAAGGGTGATACCAACCTCTCTGTGGTCACAGGAGCGGACTGGGTGAGACTGGAGGGCTCCAGATCCAGGTTGTTGCAGGTTAAACTCCTTACCACAGCCTCTCCAGAGAACAGGAGACCACTAGGGAGATCCAGGAGGTAGGAAGGGTCATCACCCACAAGACAAGCAGAAGAGAAGAACTTGGACCATAGCTTGGGCAAAGTTGACCACAGAAGTAACAAAAATGGCGCCAAGGAAAATTTGACAAATTTGAGTACTGGGAGTAGCATGGTTGTATTCTCCACAAAATCTCAAATAGGTAGGCAAGTTTTCCAGGGCAAAAAGCAATATTTTTGGGGCAACAGAGGGGTCCCACAAACAAGAGCAAGAAAAATGGGGCCAGGAGAGCACTGGGAAGACTTGGAAGTGGTCTCGGGAGGCTTTTAAAACAAAATATAATGAAAGTGGGTTATAAATCAAAGGAATTAAAGGAAAATTAAAAAAATAAAGTAAGTTTTATATTGAAATTCAATTAAATTTTCAATTTTGAAGTCAACTTTTGAAAGCAAAAGCAATAAGAGCAACAACTATATGTCTGTTCTTCTGAAGGGCCCGGGAATGATGCTGGGTTCAAAGCTGGTGGTTGTGAGGTAAGTTTCCACAAAAAGACTAACACTTTTAATCTCTAGATTATAGGAGCTCAAAACAGAGTTTTAAGGCCTATATAAAATTTTAAAAGGTGCAGCAAATTCAAAGGTTTATTAAAATTGGGAATAGACAAGCAGGGGACTGAAAGTCCCCTTGCTGTGTAAAAGGGAGTGTTCTGCAGGGAAAAGATCACATGACTTCAGGGCTCAAGTCTGATTGGGTGGGGGAGAAATTTTTAGGTCAGAGTTGGGAAGGCAGGAGGGTTTCATCTTAATTTCTGCGGTGCTCCCTGATTGACTGGAGGGGTTTTCAAGCACTTGGAATTCACTTGAACTTATGGATGTCAATGTGGCAGGGCCCAATTGGCTGGATCTGATAGTTTTCAATAATGGTTGACACTAGGCCAGTAAGAAGTCTAAATTTACCAGGGTTTCTTCCAAGGAAGGAATGTTCGGTGCAGTATAATTCAAAGGGTATGCCAATACAAATCTTTTGTCTACAGTGTGAGCTAAATCTTTTTACAAGTTGAGTGGTTTAGCTGGACTATGAGCAGATTTCTTTGTACAACAGGGAAACACATCTCTATCCAAAGCCAAAGGGGGTAGTGGATTTACAATTGTAGACAGATTCTCAAAGCAGGCTATTTTTGCTCCTTGCAATTCTAGAATTACTGCAAAGCAGACTGCTTCCCTCTTTGTTAAGAACATCTTCATCCACCATGGTACTCCAAGAGATATTGTCTCTGATTGTGGACCACAATTCCTTTCCCTGTTCTGGAAGGAGTTTATGACTCAGCTAGGTGTTCATCTTTCTCTTAGCACCTCTTATCATCCCCAGTCTGATGGTCAAACCAAACGTACAAATCAGACACTAGAATGTTTCCTTTGCTGTTTTTCTAACAAACAACAAGACAATTGGGCTTCTCACCTACCTTTGGCCCAGTATTCTTACAATGCTACCCCCCATTCCTCTACCAAGATGACTCTGTTCATGGCAAATTTAGGCTACACTCCTGCCTTTGTTCCTACTTTCACCTCCTCTGTCCGTTCCCTGTTAGCCAAGGAGTTTCTTGTTCAGCTAAAACTCATACAGAATTCCTTAAAAGAGAATCTCTCTAAGGCTATTGAGGTTTACAAGGTACAGGCCAACCGTCATTGTCAGGAGGGAAAAATCATTCAGGTCAACAACCTTGTATATCTAAATACAAAGAATCTTCCTATCAGATGGCCTTCCTGTAAACTTGGCCCTTGGTTCATAGGTCCTTTTCTTGTAACAGAAAGAGTTGGAAAGGTTGCATATTGTATCTAACTTCCCCCAGGGTATTGCATTCACAATGTCTTCCACATGTCCCTCCTCAAACTCCAGACTTCTCCTCCTCCTTCTCATCAGAACAATGAAGCGCCCCCCTCCTCACATGGTCCAAGGGACTCCTGAATATAAGGTTGACTCCATTATCAACCATTGTTACCACTTTGGTAAACTCCAATACTTGGTTCTTTGGGAGGAATATTCCGTTGAGGAGAGTTCTTATGAGCCACTGTCCAACCTTGGAAACTGATCTGATGCCATTGACTCTTATATCCAAGCACATCCTGAGCTTGGATCTGGAGGGGATAATGTCATGCCCCAAAGGGCAGGCTCTTTATATTTATCATATTTGATGTTTAAGTTTGATTTTAATCTTTGAGTATTTTTAATATTGGAATTTTGAATTAGAAGTTAATATTTAAGTATTTTAAGTTAATTACCTTGTTTTTCTCTTTGATTTGCGTTTGAATTGACGCAGTTGTCATCCACTGTCTTCCCAGCTATTCAAATAGCTTATATTCTCTACTTTAAGTTAGATTAATTCTACTTTTTTGCTTACCTTTTGAAACTCCTTTTCCACGTTGTTGCCGCTCTCCCCAGCCTATTCTGCCTATCAAACTTGAACTGGTCTTTTGTTTTCTCCTTTTCTGTACCTGATTGTCTCCAACTTCTCCAGTTGCTCCTCCTCTTGGCTGCTTACTCCTGTTGATCATACTCAAACTGAAAAGGCTTTCTCTTCTATAAATAAAGAGCTTTTGAAGAGTAGGCTTTAAGACAAGATTCTAAGTGATTTCTTCCCCTTCAACTTTTACAATTTTAACTTCAAATTTGTAATTTTAAGAATTTTGTTTTTTAATTCATTTTTTTAGTTTAGCTTTTCCTTAAATCCAAATGGAACTTGTAAAACAACAAGCCTTAGGCTTGTTGTATCCTTTTCTCCCTTAAGGAATCTTTCAATGGTTATATGTATCAATTTGCAGATGGAGAATATCCTAATATCAATATTTCTTTAGTTAAAAATTGTTCACTGTTGAACACTTTATTCCATCTTCTTTGCTTAGGGTTTTTACACTCTATCACTCCATTTGTGACACAATATATGTTTTTAGCGGGTTTCTGTAAGATCATCTTACAGACAGTACCTACATTCTTATATCTTTTAAATTTGAATCCCAATGCTTTGCACACTTTAGTTTATAACCTTGCACCATTATGGGCAAGACCTTACAATTAAGTGATCCTAGTTTTTTGGTACCTTTTTGGATTTTGATTTGACTACTTTTTGATTTCTGCACCCATTAAAAAACTATATGTAAATTTTTAAATAAATTTTTATGAGACAAATTTTTATTTTTTAGAATTAAAGAGCTTATAATAGTATTTTATATTAAGATTTGAACAAAAGAAATTAAAAAATTTGCCTAAAGTTAAAAAAGCTTTTTTTGCTCTTGATTTCTTTTTTTACATATAGAAAAAAAAATTTAAATTTTATTTTTTTTAATTTTGATGTATCAAATATTAAATTGAAGATTTTTTTACACTTTGATTTTTGCACTTTTTATTTTGTCCCCTTTATTCAAAGGGGTAAATAAATTCTATTTTAAAAGCCAAATTAATTTAAGGTGTGTTTTAAATTGCATCATTTTGGACACTTCAAACTTGGTTTTCTAATTTTAACTACTAGTAAAAACATTTTAAAAATGTCAAATTTAAGAAAAATATTAAATTTTTTGGGGAAAATTTTTATTGAAAAAAAGTGTGGAGATCAAAAAATCCATCAGTTTGGAGATTTCAATCTCCACACTTTGACTTTAGGCACTTGCCCGTTAATCATGCTTTATACTAGAAATTATTTGATGGTGATTAAAAAAGCAATTGTAAATATTGACATTTCAATGATTATTGTAAAACTGCTTGCCAGTGTTAACGTATAAATATACCAGTATTGATGCATCTTATATTACACCATGATATCACTTTATTAACATTCACATGACATCAATTTAATCCTATATGGTAGACTAAAAGGAAATTAGTTGAAGCAACAAAAACCAGATACATTTATCTACTTGAACCCAGTCCAGTTACAATAGCTTACTAATATGTTGTTTACTGCCATTATACTTCATATTTAAATATCTATACCCTAAACGCCTTATTAAAGTGACCTATATGTTTATGCTAAAGTGCACACCACTGGGTGTGTATTGACTAGATACATCAAGATAAGACATCAAAAACAAAGCATAAAGAGAGCTAGATGTATCTGCACAGCAAGGACTTCAACATAGTCCCCTGAAGCAACACAAGGCAAAGGGATAAGCCTATATAATAAGCAATAAGCTGCAAAGCTCTAATCTAGTACCATCTTATGTAAAAGCCTAAGTAACATGAGGTATAGGAAGTGAACTAGTAAAGTATGGATAAAAAGGTATACAATTAAATTTAACTAAAATATGTTGTTTATACTTAAACAAGCATAAAGACATCCAATATGGTTGTTTCAAATAAGTTGCTTGCCCACACTGATCACCAGGCAAAGAGCAGGATGAAGCATGTAATTCTGGAAATGTTTGAGGCAATCATGTATATTGCTTGGTTGTTCAAAGCTACAGAAGGATGTTAGCATTTCCAATGTACTCTACCTGCCCTATGTAAAGAACACTAAAGACAACACTCTAATAGACCTTTGCATATCATTACACTTATTGAAACTAATTACAATCTAGCCAGCAGCCGCAATCTATTCAGGGGTAACTAAGAACTTGTTCACCTCACTTCCAGGTGTCTTTATCTATATATACTACAACAACTCTTGCTCTTGTCCTTTCAGAAATTTCCTAGTGGCTACCTTTGCAATAGGTCTATTTTTGCTGGCTATGCCTATCCTGATTGGCTGTCCTTGGCACATGTGCTGCTACTGTCCTTTACAAGGCGTACATGGCGCCTCAGCTATAGCCTACGCTCTTCTTGAGCTAGCCTACTGGTGATTGTTGATTGTCAGTATATTTACAGGCCTATTATGGTACTAAGATGCTACACTGTATTTGTTTGATACCTAGAAATAGTCCCAGTTCTGTCTTCCTACTTCAGAAGATAGAATGTTGGTATTCTTGTCTTTCTTTTTGGGATCTCAAGAGATCTTATTGAAATTAAAAGCCTTCTTCATGTAATACAACAGGTTGAGTTGAGGATTATATCTATATAATAGCTAGCTCAATCCAATATCAAACCAATAGCTATCTGCCATGTAATGTCATTATGAAGTTGGTATTCCATAGTCTTTCACACCTCCATTATTTGATATGTGTATATACACCTCTCAGGCTGGGGTGAGGCTGAGATGATTCAATACCCTGCGGAATAACGCAGGTGTAACACAATTGACCATGTATTGATTACACACCATCTAATCAATGATAATCACTATATATTCTAATAATTATATGCTCTCTAAATAGGTCTATCAATTACAAGTGTGGTGTGGTGGGCAGGATGCCATAGGAATAAAGCTGAGCTACACCTGCTTTGCCCTTTTATGGCATCCTGGCTGAGTATGTGTCTGTAAGGGACCCTCTTTACAGAGGAGAATATATTTGGGGCATCAAACAATGGTCTATTACTCTCTACAACAGGAAATAGCTCTTCAAGTTTTAGGGTAAGGGTTGGGCAAGGACCAGGAAAGTACAAGGTATCTGGCCCCTGAGACAGGATACAAGAGAAGAATAAGGAGAGCCAGATGGTAACTAAGGACAACAAATTGGAGATTACAATTGTAAATTCACTACCACCCCTGGCATTGGATCACACTATCTTCCCCTGCCGCACTAAGAAAGGTCCAAAAATATCAGCCAAACCCCTTAATTCTTTAGGGGATTTGGCACACACAGTTGATGAGAGATTTGTGTTGGCCTATCCTGTGGATTTGTTGCCCCTGGTTGTCCCCTCCTGGGGAGAAGCATTGGTTAATTTGGATTATTTGTTGGCATGGTGTGATACTCTTGAAAACTATTATATATAACCAATCAAGTGACGCCACATCAATGCTCAAGAAACCAAGTGAGTTTCAAATGTCTGGGATCTCCTCTAGCCAATCAGATGGGACCGCGGAAATTAAGGTGAAACTCTCCAGCCCACCTGGTCCTGACCAATAAAATTTCTCCTCCAGCCAATTGGATTCAGTTCCAAAGTTCATGTGATTCACCCCCTTTGCAATCCCCTCCTTTTAACACAGCAAGGGGACCTTCAGTCCCCTGCTTGTCTATTTCCAATATTATTAAAGTTTGGGAACTTATTGTACTTTTTTTAAAGTTATAGTTTGGTTGGAATCCCTATTTGGAGTTCCTATCATCTAGAGTTTAAAGTGTTAGTATTTTTGATAAACCTTACCTTGCATCAACCTGCTTTGAGCCTGGCACCTCTTCTGGGACCTTCAGAAGAAGCTTTGGCATATATTTGTTGCTCTTTTACACTTTTGCTTTCAAAAGCAGCTCTCAAATCTAAAGTTTTAACTAATTTTCATATGAAACCTATTCTTATTTTGAATTTTCTTTAATTTTCTTTGCTTTTGAACTCACTTCTTGTTATCCATCCTCCCAAGCCACCCAAGCCCATTGTCAAGCTACCCATGCCTGCTCTGCTGCTCCCCACTTTGTTTCTTGCTTGTGGATGCCCTTGTTTGCTCCAATTTTATTGTTTGTGAACCTGAAAAATTTACCAACATATTTGAAATTTTGTGTAGATTACAACCATGATACTCCCAGTCCTAAAATTTGTTGTATTTTCCTTGGCACCCTTTTTGCTGCTCCTGTAGTTGACATTGTCAGAGTTGTGGTCAAAAATTTCCTCTTCTGCACAGCTTGTGAGCAAAGATCCTTCCAGCCTCCTGAATCTCCCCAGTGGTCTCTTTTTTTCTGGAGAGGCCGTGATAAAGAGCCTGAATTGCAACAACCTGGAATTAGATACTATTGAATATGCTTTGCCTGCTCCTGTGGATGAGGAAATATCAGTGTCCCCCCTTTTTGGCCTGGAAAAAAGCAACTCTGGGCCTTTTCCAGCGCTAGTGATGCTCCCTCCCACTCCCTCCTGTACTCCATGGTTGCTTACTGCTTTGATGCTAATGGGACTGAATGTGTACTTCCCTCAGCTGTCCCCTGTGTCCTCTCTGTGGTTCCCCCTCCAAGCGGCCATTCCAGTCCTCCACTGGGCGGCATCCTGGTGGTTTGTTTTTCCAGGATGGGAGCCAAACTCATTTAGTTTAGCCCCTCTCTCTTACAACAATCATCTGCTCTGAGGAGATACTATTAAACTCTCAAGGGTATAATAGAGCAAGATTGCTTTATTGTATAAATAAATGTTAATCAAACAATTAACTTGGGATTTAGATGGGAGTTCTACACTAGGGGGATGGAATTGGGAGTACAGACTTAATGACTTTGAAGCCCAGGTGTAATGATTCACATGCAGTGGCAGGAATCATGATGCAGGCTATTTTTAGATGCATTATAGTACTGAGTTCCTTGCAGGTTTTACATGCGTCTGCATTGCTGTGGTGCATAATAGCAATTAATTGATAATCAATTGAGTAGCAGTAACCTAGTTTATCTAAATTTGGAAGTTGGAAGAGTCCTTCATCTATTGGATAACTGTTATCAGGGAAGTGATTCCTGACAGTGTCCAGGTATCCTAGCTGAAACCCTTTTTTGTTTTTTGAATCAGTGGCCTTAAAAAATGTTACAGTAGTTTTAAAAGCTATGGCAACAACTGAAAATACCTTAGATTTAAACAAAATAATTCAGATTTATACAAATTTCAACTATCAGGTTAAAATATAAACTCTGTTAATAGCAATTTTTGGTGTTAATGAACATAATGGGTATATAGCAGCAAATTGCTCATGAACCAAAAAAACTATTCAAAATACAATCTGAAATACACTGATTCATAAACAAAATGGTGTGAGTTGACCTTTGTTGTACACATGTTTACTATGTGAATTGGTGACAAAATACTCCCAATTGCATTGAGTTGAAACTCAAACCAAAAACAAAACAAAATAGCAACTCAATATGTAAACAAAATCACTCAATTTTTTTGTGCAATATAATGTAATTATGGTGAAATAGCTATGAACTATGATGCTATTTACCAGCTTCTGTCAGACAAACCAAGCTATAGGCCTTATCTGTCATCCATATGAAGCTTTAGGCCTTATCTGTTGGTCATAGAAAGCTATAGGCCTTACCTGTTGGCCATAAAGGCTATAGGTTTCATCTGTCAGCCATGAAATGCTATAGGCATTACCTGTCAGCCATAGGAGACTATAGGCCTAATATGTTGGCAATATAATGCTATAGGCATTTCCTGTTGTCCATATAAAGCTAAAGGCTTTATCTGTTGGCCAGAAAAGTCCATAGATCAAAGATGTCAGCTAGACCATTCAACATGTCACATCTGTTGCTCAGATGAAGTATAAGTGATCTGTTAAACTGTCTGTTCCATAATCTGTCTAGATTATGCCCAATTTGCCACAATTGCCTTTGGAAAAACCAGTTACTAACTGACACTGCTGATCTAACTTACAACCACTATTTTCAGTTGTAATCTCTACATGAAAATGTAGCAACTAACTTGATTAATCAACATTTCAGTTGGTTATCATCTCACAAATTCCTATATAATCTTCACTTGACTTATGTAATAAATTAGAGACCTTTTATTGAAAACTGATACTGTTTTTCTCCTTTAACGTGGATAAGTTACTTGTCAACTGCCTTTGCAGATGTGCTGACCTTGGGTCTGTACAACCTATGTTAGATTCTGTAAGATATAAACAGATGTTGAGCTCATGTTTTTAGCACTGTTAATATAGAGACACCTAGGAATCATAAGTCTGCTGTATGCCACTTATCAATTCTGAATCCTCTCTTCCCCTTCCCCAGTATCCATTGTCTGTCCAGATTCTGACTGATTAACATCCACCCATTCCTCTGCCAACCCTGTTCCAACTATGTTGTCCTGTCATCAACTGACAACTGAGTCCTTCCCAAAGTATATATTGTCTATCTTGTATCTGACTGACTACTATACACCAACTCTGTATCCTGTCCTGTTGCCCTGTTGCCAACTCAACACCAGAACCTCTTCTGCTATTGTTAAAACTATTATATTCATATATTGACAATTGTTGGCAGCTCCTCAGATTTATGCTGATAAGGTATATTCTGTTGTACTCCACCTTGCCTGGTGCTCACAAACTAAGTACTGCTTAATCCTGACAATCTTTTAGAGCAGTCATCACATCTTGGTGCTAACTACAGGGGGCATTTTGGCTGCTTTTGCAACATCTATTATGTCACCCATTAGAGCTGGCTTACCTGTTTACCCCTCATATCATTAGTTATTCTTTTCCTAAGAATCTTGCTATTGTAAATACCCTGTCAAGGGTCTGGATGTATAAGCATTCTGGCTACTGCCAACCTATTTATCATCCAGTCATTGCCCAATTTGGTTCCCTTCCAATATACCGTTTGACATACCAAGAATGATAACCAAGCAATGTAACCTGACTGTCCAAGTATCCAGTGGCTTGAACCCATCTCACACATGACCAACCTCTAGGTTTGATCCAACTAAATCCCCTCCACAGTCAATTATATATAAGTCTAAAGTATTATCCAATAAAATATACTTCTCTTCTTTCTTAATTCCATATCTGAAGCTTCCCCAAAAGGTGCTCCTTATCACCCCTAAATCCCCTTTCATGTGATTCATGTTGCTTTTTTGAATACTCCAAGGTCCCATGTGATTCATGTTGCTTCCCTGTATACTCCAGAGGTCTTATTTGACTCATGTTTCTTTTCTGTAGATTCAAGTTGTCTTCCTTGATTCCTGTTGTTTTCCTGTAGATGCAAGTCGTCCACTTTGGCTCCTGTCAGTTTAATGATTATTCAAGACATCTTCCTTTTGATTCCTGTCATTTTACAGTTGAGCCAAGATCCCCTAATCAATTACTGTTACTCTTATAACATTAATATATATTCTGAAAACTTTATTATTATTGGAATAGGCTTAAATTGCTTTTTAAAGCTAAATAATATGATATCACACTATAAGGTTGGTTTCAGTATGATTACTGACTTCCTGTCCAATCATAATAGTATTTATTCAACGCCTTATCTCATTGTTCCAAATAAGTAGTTCCCCAAGCTTGCCTGTCAATCTCTGATGTCATTATGTTGATCACAAAATCAAAAATCCAATGATGCATCCATATATTTGATCACTTGCTCCAAAACCTGTTCAATAACTGGCTATGGTACCAGATAACCATTATATATCACACCCTTTTGATATGATCATTCCCAACCAACTATACTGGCTATTTACTATTAATTTATCTCCACCTCATGTTTATATTAATTATGATGTCTAGTCACGTAAGGGGAGGTATGGTGAAATAGCTATGAGCTATGACTGTGTAAGGGATCCATTCCTGAGGAAAGAAGGAACCCACATAGTACAGGAAAGCAGAAGGGTGGAAGCCTACCAGCAACAAACCTATGGGAATGCCTACTGTTAAATTGTTCACCAGATATCCCCAAAGTTTGTATGAACCCAATAATGGAGCAAAATGGGTCAGCCCATAATATATTGCCACATAAGTTAATACATACCAAGGAGCTCCCATATGAATCACTGGGGGAGGCAAAGGAGGATGCAAAGAAGGCAGAGGTGTTAATTTATCACAAGTAGGAGGGAACTGGTGCTTAGTATACAGATAATCACAAGCCAAAGATTTAGTTGTGTCCTTTAATCAAATATTAGAGTCAAATTCATAAGCTTCAGCCACAGGGGTCTATAGATCTAAACAGAACAGAAGCAGAAGAATTTTCTGCTTCTAGATCATTGGGAGGAAAATTTTGAAACTAATACTTTACTGAGTAAAGAATATAGAAGACAAATTTATTAATCCAGGAGTTAAAGTTGTTAGAGCACTGGGTAAGCTCCCAGTGCTTCTGACTAAATATTGTGAAGTTTGGTGTGGGGGAGTGGAATAAGGTGTGGTGAAATTGGAGGGGTATTGGTTACCATGGTTTGTTTGGCTGCTTGGCCGTTTTGGTTTGACTGCTGCCAGCAAACTTGAAGTATGCAGCTAGCAGCATTCAAACCTGCAAGTTGATTAAGAACTATTAAATTGAAAGCTTTGGTTTGATAGTCATTTAGAGCTGTTGGTTTGATATACTTTTCATCTGAATATTGACTGGAGGGACTTGCAGTTTCTTTTAAAATGTGGGTACTTGATTTCAAAGTTGCAATCTTATTAGCTATTTCCTGTTTAAAATGCTTCTGATTGGTTCTCATGTTGCTTATGTCCTTGTGTTTTGAATCAAGTGGACATATATGCTCAAGCAGCTCTACAGAGCCCGCTTTTACATTCAAACTGGCTGGTAAGTTTTTGTTTTTTATTATAACTAATTCATCTATGATTTTAGATAATTTTGATTGATCCTGTCAGGATTCACCCTTTTATAGCTGCTACTCTGCTCACTTATTTATTTGGCTTCCATTGGCTTGTAGTTCTTTGCATTATTGGACATTAGTATTCCATGCACAATCCCCTCCTTTTTCTTTTCATTTTCCACTTTTTGGGTTAAAATTAGGATTTTTTAAATCCTAGTTATGATTTAAAATGCTGGTTAGTAATTTCAAACTCCCCTTACCTTTTTGCATCCGTTTTTAAACCCTGGGCCTACACGCTGAAGTTAGAAAACTGTTTCCAAATCACTTACTTTTCATATATGCTTGATTACATTTTTAAGGCTTTGGACCCGGTTTTTCCATGCTTTCTTGCTTTCTTTAACTTCACAATCATTGCCATAACCGCTTTTCTCCTCCTGGTGACCCTTATCCTGAAGTTTAACTTTTTAAGTTAAAGAAAACTAAGCCATGTTTGTGCCTTTTTCAAACCTCTTACCATTTAACCTTCTCAGGTTAAAATCCTCCATTCCAAAGTTGCACCTCATTCTCCTGAGCTGAATAAAAAGGATTGGTTCTTCATTCTCAACAATAAAATGAGATTTTTTGACTTGCACCCCAAAAAGTTACTTGTTAGGTTTTGTGGTTTGTGTTTCCTTTTAATTTTTGTCTTAGTTTCAATCTTTATTATCATGATTCCTTTTGACTTTATGCTTCACCAGTTAGGTAGTTTTTTATAGTAGCACACACAATTTAATTGTTGATAGCTTTAATCCTCCCACTAGTGCAGACCATTTTCCAGACTTAGAGATTGACTTTTTGACCAAATTGTCCATCATTAAGACTGGACTCTATTTTATCTTCTTAGGGTTAATAAACTTCCTTAGTCCTTATTTCACCTTGTATAAGCTTTTAGGAGCCTTAGTACAGTTGCTTTTGCAGACCTTGCCCACCTTTTTGTATTTGACAAATATAAATATCACTGGGTTAAAAGCTTTAGTTTATAATCATCTTCCCCAGACTATGAGACCTTACAGATCCAAAGTATCAGGGTTTGATCCCCTGCTTGATACTTATACTGGCTTTAGGTTAATAGCCCGTGAGTCCAAAAATGCATTGTTTCCAGATTTATGACCAGAAGAGTTTTGAAAAACCCCAAGTGACCAATATGAAATTTGGAAAGGCCTAGAAAGAGAAATGATCCTAATCTCATGAAGATGATCTAATTGTCATGGCCCATACCAGAATCCGGCTGGACTCCCGCAGGGGAAGCAGGCCGGGCCTGGAAGGTCAAGTACACAATAGGCGCAATCCTGGCCAGATAGTTGACTGCAGTAGCTAGGGATTGCCAATTCCCAGTATGGGGCAAGACCTGGTTGGCCAGCCCCAATACAGTGATATAGATGAAACCCAACTTAATAAAGTCCTGGGAAGGAGGCACAGTTGGTAAGAGAGGAGTAGGAGGGATCTCCAACATGGAGGGCAAAATGATCACTCTTGGTGGTCAGGAGGAGCAAATATGTGAGGTTGTAAAGTGTAGTAGAGTTGCAAATAAATGAAAACAGGATAGTTATATTGGTACAAAAGTAGATAGATCTTGCAAGAAAATAAGGAATCCTGAGCATAAAGATGTTTAATTTTAAAATATCAACAAAGAAAGGGGATGTCAGTGTTCCCAGCTATATCCTGCTGGGAAACTTCAATTGGGCTTACTGGCAACTTCTTATTGGTTGTCAATGAATTATTCTCAAACTAGGTTCCATTGGTGACTCCTGATTTGTCAGTTAGATGAATCCTTTCATTATTTTTGCCCTGGGGAAGCTGGCAGGGGAATTTTGGGCTATTTAGCAACCCATGTCCCCAATTCTTGGTTTCAGAGGGTGTGGGCCAATTAAAATCTTTTCCACTTGGCTTTGGGACAATTTTCAATTGTCCCCAGGCTTGGCATTGACCAGGGTTTGATTCTCTATTTAGAATTAAAGTTTCCTTTGGGTTAATCTGTGTGATTGATAACACAAATGTTTGGTTGCGCAATTACTTCATTGCAGGTGTTGACCCTATGCAACATAGGGTTTTGTCTGGCCCATTCTGGGCCCTGACACTAATAGCCAATAGTTCTGTTTCTCCTTATTGATTTCCAACAATGTGTTCAATTTGGAAGGATTTTCAATCCTTACAGACTGTGACAATCCACATGTGGGCAGTTTTGCAGGTGAGGGTTAATTTGGCTCCAAATAAAGATGCTATTCTGAAGATTTACAGTGTGTTGATTGGTTTGTTACAGATAGAGGCCTAGTAGGGAATAATGGCTACTAGGGGAGATAAGGCCTGGCTATTAGTTAACAAAGGAATACTAGAGGCAAATGTTGTCCCCACCTGGCAGAAATATTGGCTGCTGTGGGCTAGAGGTCCTCACCCAGCAGGGAACTGTGGCTGCTAGGGATGATTAATGAGATAGCTCAACAGGGAACTTTAGCTGCCTGAGGTGAGAAGTGGTCCAGTCTGGTGGGTAGCATATGCTATACAGGCTGGATGTTGTTTAGACCCTGGTGTGTAACATGAGCTTCCAGAGTAGGAAAGTGTTCCAGAATGGTAGGTAACTTTACTACTAGGTCTGTAAGTTTTGGACCCCTGGCAGGTAAAGCAGGCTGCCAGGGAGGGGAGGAGTTTTGAGGGCTCTGTGTACCCTGATACGCTTACAGGAGGTCTGTGAGCAAGCATCCTACCTAACAGACTGGTAGGTTGTCCTTGTTTATGTCCCTATGGGAGCTTTGGGAAGATCCCAAAGTGATTATTAGAGGGCATGGATATGCTCAGGGATGTCACCAAGGCAGTTTCTTGGGGAAGAGGCTGAAAAACTTGGTGTGATCAGGCCTCTGGGAAGTAAAGCTGATTACTTTGCAACTGAAAGCTCATACTTAATCACCTTGGTGAGTAAAGACAACTGCATAGACTTTATTGATCTATGGTTGGATGGCCCAAGTGGTTGCCACTTGCAAGGGCCCAGTCAAATCCCAGTAACAATGTAGACTCATGCCTGGATCTACAGGTTCTAGTAACGGGGACTGATCTATAGGACCAAGGCGGTTCATTGTGTGGGATCAGCAGTGAAGACTAGTAAGAAGGACTATATGATCACAGTGAAAACTGGTTGAGGGACTGTTGGTTCATTTTGAAGTTTGGAAACAAGCTGATTCATGTTGAGGTGTGAAATCATGAAATAATAGCCAAAGGACAAGAGGATCATGATGCAAAATCAGTTGGAGGACTAGAGGATAATGATGCAGGAGTAGCTGATCATGATGCAGGAATGACTAAAGGACCAAAAGATGAGGTTGCAGGAATAGCTGAAGAACTGGTATGAGCTGTTTGATGGCTGGAATAGGTTGTTTTCTGGACTAAGAAGGGATCTTAATAGATAAAGAAGGACCAGAAGATCATAGTGAAGAGCTAGCTGAAGAACCAGAAGGTAATGATTCAGGACTAGCTGAGGAACTTGAAGATGGCTTAGAAGGACTAACTAGAATGAATACAGAAGCTAGAATGTTGGTTTCAATTTCTTAGGAAAGGGAATTAAAAGAAAAAAGCAGTTAAATAATGATTTAATGCTGCCAAAAATATGATATAAAGATTGTATTAAATATCATATAAAAGAAGGAGGAGAAAGAATACTTTACATTGTGTTTAAATTGTAAATTTTTCAGAATTTATTAAGTATAATGGGTATGAGAAGAGGCTGAAAACATGATGGAGAAACTATGAGAACAGGTGCTGGAGTTTAGCCAAAATGATGAGGAGAGACAAAAGGCAAGCAACAGGTAAGTTTGAAGTTGTAAAATGATGAAGAAAATGTGGAGTAACTTGGAGAAACATTGAAGAATTGAGAGTTCAAAATTTGCTTAAGTAAAATATATGTGGAAGCGCTCAAGATTTGCCGGGGAAACGTGATGGGAATCACAGCAAAACCTTTTGAAACACAGAGAAGTTGTTTATCTGGAGCAAGACAGCTTTGTGTTCAAACCATAGTCAATAGCAAGTCATTTGGGTGAACTGTTTGGCAAAACTTTTGAATCAAGGCATCTGATTGGCTGCAAGTCAAAGTTTATTTGATCAGTTTTTTGAGGGCTTTAACTGAAGAGTTAAAACCTAAAAAATGAGGAGCAAAAGCAGAAATTCAGGGCTTTCTTTGACTGAAGTAAGTTATTAAGTTTAATATATTGTAGAGAGAGAGAAACTGGATAGTTTAAGCTTTGAGAAAACAAGAGTTCTGAGAGAGATTTTGGACTGAAACAAGGAGCTATAAAATGAAAAGCTATCTGAGGCTTTTCAGGGACTGGATCAAGTGAATTACAAAAGCCACAAAGACTACAGAAGGAGCTGAAGACCAAGATAAAGGTACAGAAGCCTAAGATAAAGAAGCTAGAGCTGGAAGTAAAGAACTGGAGCTAGAGCAAAGCACAGGAGCCCAATATTAATGTGCAGGGGCTCAAGACTAAGGAGCAGAAGCCCAAGACAAAGGAGCAGGATCCCAAGACCAAGTACAAGGAGTCCAAGATATTGTTGGAGGACTCCAAGTATTGGCAACCCCATATTTTTCCCATACCCAGGCAATATATCAGAAGGTTTCTTTGGGGATCTTCCTTCTGAAAGTGAATAAAAGCCTATTTTGACCCCTGCCTAAATTTTCCAGTGATCAAAATAAAAGCCCTATAAGTGAGCTACCCCAAATATTTTACCCTGGTCAAGGAGAGAAATATACCTATTGTCAAAGTTGTAGAAGATTTGTTACTAGTAAGTCTTCCCAGGAGGAGTGGGAGAGATTAACTAGGCATCTTGAGATGACAGATAGGGGAAGAGAGTTCACAGGAAATGAGTCTACTAGGTTGTTGAAAGACTTTTACAGATCCACAGAGGGGTTGGCATCAGATGAAGTATAGTTGCATGGTGGGGATGCTTGCCTGGTGATTGGAAAAGTACTGGAAGAGTTTACAGTCATGCAGTCTAAGTATAAACTTCTAGCAAGCCATCTTCCACTACTAGGAAATGATGACTCATCCAAGCCGGTCCCTGGCTATGACCCAGGACACACTTTGGGGACTGGTGACCAGGAACCCCAAAATGATGCTATTTACCAGCTTCTGTCAGCCAAACTAAGCTATAGACCTTATCTGTCGTCAATATAAAGCTTTAGGCTTTATCTGTTAGTCATAGAAGGCTATAGGCCTTACCTGTCAGCTATAGAGGCTATAGGTCTCATCTGTTGGCAATACAATACTATAGGCATTTCCTGTTGTTCATATAAAGCTAAAGGCTTTATCTGTTGGCCAGACAAGTCTATAGATCAAAGATGTCAGCTAGATCATTCAATATGTCACATCTGTTGCTCTGATGAAGTATAAGCTATCTGTTAAACTGTCTGTTCCATAATCTTTCCAGATTATGCTCAATTTGCCACAATTGCCTTTGGAACAACCAGTTACTAACTTACACTGCTGATCTAACTTACAGCCACTATTGTCAGTTGTAATCTCCACATGAAAATGTAGCAACTAACTTAATTGATCAACAATATTTCAAATTTTTGATCACAGCATTTCAGTTGGCTATCATCTCACAAATGCCTATATAATCTTCACTTGACTTATGTAATAAATTAGAGACCTTTTATTGTAAACTGATACTGTTTTTTCTCCTTTAACGTGGATAAGTTACTTGTCAACTGCCTTTGCAGAGGTGCTGACCTTGGGTCTGTACAATATATGTTAGATTCTGTAAGATATAAACAGATGTTGAGCTCATGTTTTTAGCACTGTTAATATAGAGACACCTAGGAATCATAAGTCTGTTGTATGCCACTTATCAATTCTGAATCCTCTCTTCCCCTTCCCCAGTATCCATTGTCTGTCCAGATTCTGACTGATTAACATCCACTCATTCCTCCGCCAACCCTGCTCCAACTATGTCTTGTTGCTGACTGACAGCTGAATCCTTCCCAAAGTATATATTATCTATTTTGTTGTGATCTGATGTGCAGTACAGAGTCACAACAGGAAATCCTAACCTTAGGATTGGATTTGTACTAAGTCTTGATTAGAATGGCAGGGAAGGCTATGTGACTACCTTGTGGCCCTGATTGAGTAATATCTGCTAGACGTGGCTAGAGAGGCATCAAAGTATGTGGAAACACAAAGACAAAAATGTGAATAGAGCTTAATTTTATTGGAAAATAGGAAATGGATTATATAGTGATAGACAATACCACAAAACACTACCAGGACAGTAGGATCACTTGCCACAAGCATGAGTGGGGCAAGTGAGTTACGCAGGATCAGGAAACTGGACAATTGTATTTCCCAATTTGAAGCCAGTCTCATTTCAAAGGGCAAAAGCAAAAGAGAGATATTTGTCCTCAAAATAACCCAACAAAGGCGAAATCAAAACATGGTGAATGGCGGCATTCACAACATATATGGTATTTGACTGACTACTATACATCAACTCTGTATCTTGTCCTGTTGCCCTCTTACCAACTAACACATGAACCTCTTCTGCTATTGTTAAAACTATGATCTTCATATATTGAATATTGTTGGCAACTCCTCAGTTTTATGCTGGTAAGGCATATTCTGTTATACTCCACCTTGCCTGGTGCTCACATATCTAAGTACTGCTTAAGCCCAACAATCTTTTAAAGAAGTCACCACAGTAATCAAGAATGATACCAAGGTATTTAAAATAAGGCACTCAATCTGAAACACAGATTTTAAAAATATTGTGTTGGGTACTTAATTTAGTGTAAAATCTGGGGAAAAGGGTGGAAATTATTTCAGGTATTCTAAATGGATGTTGTAAAACCAAAAACAATTAATTAAAAAATAAAAATCTATAATTAGGATATTGTGTGGGAAAACCTCTAATTAAATATCCATATTCAGATAAAAGCAAAAATTAAAATTATGGAGTAGCTTAATTGAAATTTATTTAATATTTTATTAGGTTCTTAAAAAGTAAGGAAAAGAACAGCAGAGTATCAAGGCATCTGTTGTGCGCCGCTGTCACAGTTGCCCCAGCAGGTCAAAGAACAGAGTTAGTGCAACACAAGTGCCTACTTAGGAAGAAGACAGGAGAGGAGTGTTCGATTGTGAGGTTGCACTGACACAACTGGTTCAATTATCACAATGTGCAAGGGTGCAGAGCATCAACCCAATGGCTCCCAAGCTGACCCAATAGCCAATCAAGGGTACCACAACCCAAACAGTCAGAAACAAAGAGATTGAATTTACCCCACATGTGTTCAATCCTGAATACCACCAGGAAGCTGTCCCAACAGCCGTGATGGAAAAGGTGAAGCCTGTTCTTGACACCAGCTATGAGCCCTATGTCAGTGATGGCAACCAGGAAGATGACAACAAGCCCAAGTTTTTCCAAACTACAGATGGGCAGTAGGTGCTCAAGAAGGTTGTGGCCTTCTACAACAAGGTTCTCATGCCTTGCGTTCCAGCCCCTGAGCAGGATCCAAATTCAACTACTTGTGCTAAGCCTGCCCAGAAGCACATTACTGACATCAAGTACATCATCCTGATCAGGCCTATGCAGGAATCTGGTGACTAAAAGGCAGCTGCAGCTCTTGTTGGGGTGGATCCAAAGTACGTCTCAAAGACCTTCAATAAGTTCATCAATACTGGCCATGTCCTTGCCGCGGAGAAATCCCTGTGCATGTCCACCATGCTCATCAAGGAGCACAAATGAACAATCTGCCAGTGGATAACCCAAGATTGCCATTTTGAACTGGCAAATATACAGCCCATGATTAAATCTACTTTTGGGGTTGAGGCCTCAACATCTTTTTACTATCATCTAGTCAGGGAATGCACTTTTCCTGTAAAAAGCTCGGGGTATCTCCCTATAATAGAAACAGCCCAACTGATGTCAAACCCCAGAAAAAATACACTGAGGTGTGCACTGCCCTCAAAGCCAAGGAGATGGTCAAATTCTATTACATTTACAAATCAGCATTTGCTTTGTCTATGCAGAATGCATATGGGTATGTCCTAAAAGGCTCAAATGACAGGATAGTTTGGCGTACTTCAGTCTGTGCCACAGCCTATTTAATGGTGGCTCTCCTTGGTCTAAAGGGAATTGAGCTTTATCAAATGATATTAGGATTCCACAACAGCTGGACCTTTCTGACACTCCTCTGATTGTTCCAGGAGCACCTGAGGTGCACAAGCCCAGGCTTCACTAATGTCATTGTGTTGGACAATGTTGTTCTTCACAAAGTGGAAGATATCCTTGCAGAATTTCCAACAATTAACGCCAGCATTACAGTGGGCCCCTAGCAATTGTCCACAGCAAATTTGCGCCTTCTCTTTCTCCCTGCCTATTCACCCTTCCTAAATCCCATTGAGAAAGTCTTTGGGTGGCTCAAGCAAGTTGTCAAGCAAGGAACCCCAACTGGGACTAAGGACCTCTTTGATTTGCTGCAGGCCGGGATCCACGCCCTCCCAGCTGAGACTGTGGCCAAATTCTATGGCCACGCTGATTTGTTCATCCCTATGTGCCTAGCCAGACAGCCAATCAATTAAAGGCTTAGTGTGTCCAACTTTTTTATATTCTCTAATCTACTATTTAAGATTTATTAATTATCATTTTATATTTAGAAGCTTCTAAGCCCACAATCACATTTGGCAAGACCATTAAAGGGTAAGAAATTTATTTATTTTATATTATACTTTTTATTATGCCATCTGAGGTTATCTCAAACACTTGATACTGGATTACGCAAATATATTTATATCACTTTTGTCAAATAAATATAAAAATTAAATTAAAAAAGTTGAATGTAAATTGTACAAATTAGAAGTATATTTTATTAACATATATTATTATGTGTTTATTAAGACCTTCTCTGGGATATATTTTGCAAATCTTGTTTGCTAAAATAAGACTTAAAAAATTATTTATAATAAAAATAATCTGAATTATAAAGATGTTTATTGATATAGAGAAAAAATTAAGAGCGTCTATAATGGGTTCAGCGGTATGTACCCACCCTGCAATGTAGGTGGTGCACAACCTCCACTGCCACACCGTGGACAATGGATACATCCTGATTAAAATACTCCCTCCTGCTGGTGAAAGGCATTAGGGTCAGGTGGGAGTGAAGCAGCAGCTTTTCAGGCGGGGCCGCAAAACCAAAGATGCCAGCCAGGACCAGGGCGTCTTGTATCACGTGGTCCACCAAACTGTACCCGGGGGACCTTCTTCCCATCCAGGGAGAGCCTGGCCTTATTGATCCCAAGAAAGACCCTGTCTAAGTCCTTGACATTTGCACCCATCCCAAAGTAAAAGAGGAACTCCAAGTAAACAACAAGGTGATGTCTTTGCCCAGAAAAGGCTTCAGTAAGCTCATACAGCTTATTGAACACAGTAATAATCCTCTTCTCATGTCTTGTTTTAGCAAAGTTGAGATCCATTGCCGGAGGGACCCCTGTCTTATTGGCACTCCATGCCAGCCCAAAGTTGGCAAGGAGGATTTTTGTCTTCTTTACAGCTGTTGCATCTGCAACACCCAATTTTGACACCTCACGTCTAAAGTTCTCCAGCATGTAAGAGAGTTTATACTCTAAGGGGAAGCAGAAGCAAGCAGCTGCATGGTCCCAGCCCATCTTCAGTATGTTCTTGAATGGGAGTGTCTCCAGGACGTCCCAAACAAGATTAATGGAGTTTACACAGTAAACTCCACTGAGGGATATGACAACAGCGCCCATGTTGACACTAAAAATATTGACAGTGGCCATGTCAACACATTTAATGATGACACTATAGTAAAGTGACAACCTGGTTTTACTAAATGTTGTTTCCAGGATGTTAACACTTTTTTAATTAACAAAACACTTTACCCTGAACATTTTTAATATAAAAAATATTTTAAAAACATTATTATACTAAAATAACCCCAGAGAGTTTAAAACTGCAATAAAAAAATACCATAAGTAATAAGAATGAGGAGATATAATCAATTATTTTTCAATTTACTATGTAAATTACACTCTTTATTATAAAATTATTTTTTATTCCCATAAAAATTAAAGCTCCAATGAACCAAAATAAAGATACTTTATATATCATAATAACTATAAAAATAAAAAAATCTAATTTTAATTTATTATACTTTATATAAGCATAACTGAAAAATCTCATACCTTAAAGATAAATTAATAAAATATAATATATTTCTTACAAAACCACATTGAAACTGTATCTTAAACTTACCATTTATACCTAAAAAGATTAGTACTATCCAAAAAAATTAAAAAATTAAAAGTTTAAAAGTAAAAAATATATAGGCAAAGCAAAGCAAAGTTTATTTGGCTAATTAAAGCCACCAGCAAGAGCAGTGGCAACATCTTCAAGGTACTTCTTAATCTCTGCCACCTTATACTTTTTCTTGACCACCTTCTGCACGTCCTCCTGGTAGTCTTGCTCCTTGGAGTTCCTCTTCTTGGGGGCCACCTGGTTGGCCAGGTTGCAGAACTTGGAGACAGTCCAGGCCTGCTCCTCTTGTAGCTTAGAGAAGAATTTGTTGTACTTGGGGTTGGTCCCAAAATTTACCTTCAGGTGCTTATGCCAAACCTCAAGGCTAGAGGTTACTTCATCTCCCCCTTGAGGCAGGCCCCTTGACAGTTCCAAGGGGCAGTGGCCCTGCTCTTACCTCTCCGGGCAGTCACCTTCTTGCCCACCCATTGCCGCTCAAAGTAATCCAGGTAGCCTTTGAAGATGGTGGAGTGCTTCTTGATATAAGCATCCTCCAGGCAGGCCTCAAAGCCAAGCCCAGTATGCTCCAGGCGCACAAAAGCCAAGGCAGCAAACTGAGTCAAGGCAAAGCAGCACTTCCCCTTACCATCATTAAGATACTTCTCAAAAAGGTCCTTCTCACTCTTGAGATTCTTGACAAGGGCCTGCCTATAATGGAAGAAGCAGCCCTGGACTTCTCCATCAAAGGTGGCCTGGAAGGCTCTGAACTGAGCCTGCTCAAAGTCCATTATGATAACCTTCAGCCCAAGTGAGCGCGCATGAGCTAGCTGCTCAGCGGCTATGGTTGGCTCATCTTTCTCAGCGGAGGAAGGATTTTCCCTTGTGGAGTGAGTGGGAGGGGGGAGCTGGTTGGTGGGAAGGGAGCTCAAAGCATCCTGGACAATCTTGAAGGCTCTGGTGTAGACTTCAGTCTTGGAACCAGGAAGGAAAAAGAACACAAGGGGGATGACCTGGTCATTAAACTGCCCATGCAGGACCCAAAGCTGCTTGAAGAGAGAGGGGCAAGTAGCAAATGTGCTGTTGCATAGCCAGGTGGTAGCAGTGTTTCAGCTGCTCCAGGTTTTGGGTTGTGGTGTAGGCTACAATCCTATCCTCCACTACAGCCCATTGTCATGGAGCAGGAACATCTCACCATCCTCTGTCTTCTTGAGGGCATCTGTGAGGATAAGGTCCTTGATGCTGGTGGCACTTTTAGCCAGGGGATTGGAGGCTTGGCGCCTATCACTTACAAACTTGACCAACTAATTGTGAGTTGGAACCCTCTTCAAGTTGGTTGGGGAGAGGTACTTGCAAGCAAGCATGGCCAGCTGGGTGGCAGAAAGATCTTTGGAGGTGGGCATCACCTGCACCAGATACCACTTGAGAAGGCGGGCTATGGTGGTGTTGGGCATGATGCAGGTATGCTTGCCCTTGATGGTTTGGACTAGGTCCCAGCGCTCAGTGTTGAGCTGCACTGGGCAGGAGTGGTCCTCACAGGTGTAATGGCGGCTCTTGAAGCCCTGGTTAGCATTGTTGCAGCTGAAGATATACTCATTGGCCACCATGGCCGGCCCACCCTTTACACTCATGATTGGGAAGTATTTGGGCAAGGAAGAGGGAACATTGAATTTGCCGTCAACGTTGCAGATGTTGTGGGCCAACAGAGGGTCCCAAGGGCCAGCAGGAGCATGGCGGAAGCCAGGGAAGTAATTGGGGCAGGGCTTTGAATCATCCCCAGATGAGCTTGAAGGGGGGAGTTTGTCAGGGGTGGGGAAGCAGAAGGGTGCTCATTTTGGTGCTCCTCATGTGCAGGAGACTTATCTTTGGGAGGGGTCTTTTTGCCTTGCCGCTTCTTCTTGGTTGGCTCCTTATCAGAAGCCAAGTTGTAGAAACTGTGCTTTGTAAAAGAGCCATCAGTTTCCTCTCCCCCAGTGAAGTGAGCAGGGCTCTTCTCAGGAGAGGGCTCAGGAGAGGGCTTTGGTGAGGGCTCTGGGGATGGTTTGGGGGTGGCCTTCTTTGATGAGACAGGCTTCTTTTTGGTAGATTTGGTTGGCTTAGAGGGACGCCTGGTTCCTTTGGGCTGTTTGGAAGTGTTCTTGTCCTAAAATAATAAGTTAAATGGTTTAAAATAAAGCAATGTATGTAAAAAAAAAACTTAAAAAGCAGAATATACAAAAAGTAAATCTAAGATGGCTTTTATTGGCATTTAAAAGTTAAAAAATACTTGTATAGTTTTTCTTTTATTATAGTTTTAAATAAAAAATTAAAAGTTAAGATATTTATGTGAAAGTATTATATTTAGATATAGATTTTATTTTAAAAATTGAAAAATATGAAAGAGCAAAGTCAAAAATACAACATATCAAAAAATGTGAAGTTTTTTATGTAAAACATAAAGTTTTATATGTGAGAACTGAAAAGCGTTGACATTATGAGTGACAATTAGTAAAAAAAGCTGAATTCTCACTGTTGATTACAAAAATTGTAGACATTATTTTTGATAACATTGTCACTGTTGACATTTTTTTGAAAATTTACTGTGTTTTTTCATAATACACTTAATTAAATTTAAGCAGGCTAGCAAAAATTAACCATTTTCTGTATGTTTTTGTTCACATATAAAAATTAAAAAAACATATAAAAATAAGTAAAAAAAGTATCAAGGTTCTTTATTAAAAATTATATTTTGGGGGTGGTAATATGATGTTTTATCATTGCGCTTATATGAAGTTTTTAAGAAGTTGTTGGTAGATATTGAAAATGGTAAAGTGTCAACAACGTCACTTACAACATTCTTTATATGAGGTAGCATATTAATCTAGGCTTAATTGTGCCACTCTAATTTGCTTAACTCCACCCCAGGGGATGATCACAGGCAAATAAACAACATTTACGGGTGTTGAGATTATTTTTAATAATAAATTATATAGTAACTTACATAGTGACTCACGCTTAAATTATTGGATCACAGTTAGCCACCAATCCACTTAATATATTAAAGCCTTAATAAGTGCCACATAAATACTTATAACATGAACCTTTCAACAATCAAATGTATGTGCACTGTCTTTTTCAATCTAAAAATTCAATAAAAAATATTTTTAAATGTGCACTTATTTTTTTTACTGTAGATGTTTCAGTTTTTTTATTAAAAATAAGTTATGCTTAAAAAGTGTCAACATTGACACTTTTACGTTGTGAAAACAAATAAAAAATAAACTAATTTTTATTATTAAAAGTAAAGGAAAAATCTGATTAAATTGAGTTTTTTATTAAACTTAATATTAAATTGTGTCAAGATGGCCACAATTTTGCTGTGTTTTCTGGGTTTGCACCCCTGAACGCTTTAAAAAAAAGAATTAAGCTAGCGCAACTAGCAAAAAACATAGGAGATTTAGAGTTTTGAGTTGACAGTGGCCATGTCAACAAAGTGTCAACATGGGCACTGTTGCCAGGGATACCAGGTCCAAGAAGACCAGTTGGGCATCTTTGTAGGCAGTAACTACCCACTCAGATTCCCTGTTGCTATGTGTCAGCCCAGCTAACGCCTCCTGGGACATCTGAAAGATACCATGAATGCAGTACTCTAGCTTGCGCAAAACAGGGGGGGACAGAAACAGCTGCCTTGCCACATGATTGGAGTAGTTTGCGTAGAATGTGGCAGGGACAAAGGAGACCAGGACCCAGCAGATTTCATTGTCTATATTTTCTAAAAAAAGGTAAGTATTTTGAAATCTTTATTAATTCTGATTATTAGGTTACCTTTGTGTGTTTCTTTTTTGCCTGCACCTTGGCCGGCTTGGCCATTCTTGACGCAAGAAGTTAAGCAGACAATTCTGTATGCTTAGTTCTTGCTTGCTTGGCTGGCTTGAGATGAGCATACATATCAGGTTTGTTGACCCAGACAGACAGCACAGAGAGGGCAAATGATTTGAACTGGAGGCCCTCAACTACAGTTTTTTGAACGTTGAGAAGACATACAATTTTTATTTTGGGGGTTTCTGGCACCTTGGCCATAAGTGCCTTGGCAGACACCTTGTTGATTTTGTCTCCATTAAGGACAGTGACCTTGACTTTTGCCTTGAACTTGCGGCCAATGTCTTTTATTTTTGTAATTGCTGAGTCAAGACCTTTAGAAGCTTCTCCAATTATCTCATATGATTTTTTACTAACCTTTCCATATGTTTTTATAGCTTTCACCCCAATAAAATCTGTATTATTCTGATACTATTGCCTCTTTATTTATTCCTGCTTGTTTTCTCATTTTCTACAGTATCTCATTTTTTACCCATTGTGTATATGTTTTACACTTAACTCAATACATGTTGTTTTCTTTGTGTTGGCATTGCTTCCTTAATTTCCATATTATTTTTGCCACTTTATACAGCCCCTTGTAAAAATATTAACAATGATTTGGTGATCAGCTAAATTTGAATTATAAAATTATAAGTTAATTGTGTTTAGATAAAGTTATTACTGATCCAAATTAAAAACCTTAATGATAAATTTTAAGCCAATCAGAAGCCAAGTGATAAAGTGATTGTTGTGATATAAAGGATTATTCAATAATTCTTTATGTCACAACAATCACTTTATCACTTGACTTCTGATTGGCTTAAAGTTTATCATTAAGGTTTTTAATTTGGATCAGTAACAACTTTCCCTAAACAAATTTAACTTATAATTTTCTAATTCAAATTTAGCTGATCACCAAATCATTGTTGATATTTTCACAAGGGACTGTGTTTGGGTACTAAAAAAACTGGGTTCTGGATCTAGATACACAGCATAGTAAATGTATGATTTTAAATAAATAAGCTGGACATAAAGAATAAAACTAACTATAAACAAAGAGAACATGAACAATTGAAATTCAAGATAAAAATAATATAAATAGAAAATGTTTGATAACTGGGGGTTTATTGGGGCACTGCCAGGCGCTCTCAGATGGATACCCCCACCCCCAATAAAGCAATTTCTTGGTTTTTTAAAAAAGGGGTTTATTGGGGCAGGGAAGAGTGATGCCTAGTAGGCAGAATACTGCAGAAAGAAAGATGTAGAGGCGGTGCTAGCCTGGGGGGTCTGGGATTAGATGGGTGGGGCTGGAAGGTGGGGTGCTACAGTAGAAAATCAAATGGAAGGGATAGTATGCCCTTGGAAAACCAGAAACCAGCAAAGAACCACAGCCAAACCCTTGAAAAAAATAGACAACTTAAATGCTGTCATAGACAAAAAAATGGGTCAAAGCTGGGGTTGCTCAAATAGACCTGGAAAATCTGGATCTGCCTTATTTTTCACCAAATAATTATGACAAGAACATTACGCGTTATACACTATTTGGGAACGGCAGCGCTCAACCTGCAGGTTGCCAGAATTTTTTGAATTATTACGGCATTGACTCAAATTCAAATGCAGGACCTCCAACTGCTGAAAATATTCTTGTCAGCCAATCAGATATCATGGATTCCCCTCCTGACCCATCCTAAACTCCCTTAAAGCTTTCCCAATTCCCCTCTAGAAACTTGTTTCTAGATAGCTATATTTCTCTGAAGAATAAAAAAACTAAGTCTCCAAAAACCCTCATGTTAGAGTATCTCAGCCTCTTGGCCCCTGTGGTTGACAGTATATTGGCTGCCCTCTTCTGGTTTGCTGCAGACTCCTTGACCGCGCCTTGGCCTGCTTTGTACCTTTTGGTTCCTCTGTCTTTGTCCTCCAATTTACCTCTTTAGTTAATGTTCTTGATTTTAGTCCTAATGTTGGCCATTTGCTATACTCAAAAAGGCGCAAAATTAGTAACCCCCTCTCATCAATTTGGTTTAGTGTTGTTGAAGCAATTGATGATTTGTTTATTTTATCCACATTGCTTTTCATTTCATGTTCCAGCCCACCATTTAACCCTTACATGGGGGGTGATGATGGCAGGGGTAGAGGCAAGATGATTATGTGTGATGGCTGCCATATAATGCTCATTATATTCTTCATCATTATTGACTTGATTGGCTGGTATGTCAGGATTGTCAATTCTTCCTCTCTGGAAACCCAGGCCCAGGAGCAGGAATTGAACCCTGACCCTAGATCCCCTTGGGCTTCTGGTCCTGTGAACCAAAGGACTGCCCACCCGCGTTTTTCTGGGATTGAGCCCCCGCAAGCTGATGTCAAGAATGTTGGCCCATACAGTGAAACAGGCCAAACCAAGGAAATTATTACACCAAATAGAAGACCAATCACAGTGTCTAATAAAAGTACTAAAGCAGCAACTATTAGCTTCATGAATTTGAAGTCTACACATGTGGCTAATCAAGAGCTGTCCCCAGAAAGAGGCACAGGCCCGCGGTCTGACCCCATGACCATGACTCTAAAGCAAGTTAATCAGGTAGCCAATTTGATATTATTGACCAATGAAAGAACTCCCAGGCCAAGTGCCATTCTGCTGCCTTTGGGCCTAAGCACCCTGTTCCCCCAGGCCTGCCTTTTCCAATACCATGATGAACCCCCATGGAAAATATTAAGTTTAGAGGTGGGGTGCTATATAGACCAAAGGACCCCGCGCTCCAAACTTATTGCTGTTTTTGAATAAGTTTATGTTATTTTGGCTCATACAGCTTCTACCACATTTTGTATTTTCCTTCTACCAAATCTTAACAAGATCTCACAGCCCTCCTGCTCTGCCGCCTGTAGTTTTCTGTCCACTAGGTGTACCCTTCAGGCCTGTTTACTTCACTGATTACCCCTTGAAGCCCAAATGTAAGGACTATACACCAGAAAAGATACTCAAACTTGATCCCTTGGCCTGCGTACAATCAGCTGTTAGATACAATTGTCAAGGCCCGTGGATATTTTCAACCCCCAAGTTGTTCAGAGGGAAATTCAACTATCTCCCTGCTTACAACCTGCCCATGGAACTGCTTGTGACCCCAAAACCTATGCCTGCTTCCTCACCCAACCTCCCAACTGACCATTCTGGCAAGCTGTTTGGGATTGTGTATACCACCCTCACAGGGGTGATTGACACTATAATCCTGGCTGCCAGCCTGTAGTCCTGGGTGGGAAAGTCTGCCTCCTACCTTTTAAAGTTAGCTCCTCTCTTGTGGTGGGCACTACCTGTAAAATACCTGGCCCAAGTTACCCCTGAAAACAACGGGCTGGCTGCCTGAGACTGGATCCCTGACATTATGGCAATCTTTATTAAGCCTGGTACTCTGAGCCCCAAGATGTTGTTATTTCTTGGGGCTTCTTGCATGCTTCTGTTATTGATAATCACTTATTAATCCCTATAGGATGATCATGAACCTGATCTCTTCCATGTGGAATGCAAACCCAAACAACCCAAAAAGAACCAATACTGCCGCCATCAATACCAACAAGGCTCCCTCCTCAAAAGTGCAAAATGTAATTGTAAACCAATCCCTCATAAAGGTTAAGATGTCCCATATGGGGAAGCTTATACTCAAGGAACCCCAACACACCATGCTGGTTCTCTGCCTGCACTTCCAAACTAATTCCCCCTCCTACACCAGCAACACCAAGAAGGTACTTGGGGTCGCTTCCATGCTCTCAGGAGACACTCTAAACTGGTTTGCCAAGGCCACAGTATAAGATATAGAATTTGGCTTGGGCTATGCCAAGTTTAAGGCTGAGTTAATGGCTACTGGGGAGGATTGCAACACTAGATATTATGCCCTGAACTCCTTGCTAGAAATCCAACAAAACACAACCCAACCCATTCAAGAGTATATTGAAGAATTCCTTAAACTGAAGATCTGCACCCAACTTGAGGACAAATTGACAGCCATCATATTCTGGAAAGGAGTGAACCCAGTCATGAAGGACCTACTGAAGCACCACCCTCCCACACTTGGCTTGGAAGACCTTGTCCCCTTGTGTAAGGGCCTCAGCATGAACCAAGAATGCACTGGTACTACCCAACACCGCCAGACCTGAGCCCCCACACCTAAAAGAGGGAGAATGACCCCTGAGGAACTTCAAAAACACTAAAGAGAAAGACTCTGCTTCCACTGCCACAAAGCAGTGCACTTGACCAGAGCCTTCTGTCATGCCCTGCCCCAAAGGGCAGGCTCTTTAAATTTATCATATTTGATGTTTAAGTTTGATTTTAATCTTTCAGTATTTTTGATATTGGAATTTTGAATTAGAAGTTAATATTTAAGTATTTTAAGTTGATTGCCTTGTTTTTCTCTTTGATTTGCGTTTGAATTGACGCAGTTGTCATCCACTGTCTTCCCAGCTATTCAAATAGCTTATATTCTCTACTTTAAGTTAGATTAATTCTACTTTTTTGCTTACCTTTTGAAACTCCTTTTTCACGTTGTTGCTGCTCTCCCCAGCCTATTCTGCCTATCAAACTTGAACTGGTCTTTTGTTTTCTCCTTTTTTGTACCTGATTGTCTCCAACTTCTCCAGTTGCTCCTCCTCTTGGCTGCTTCCTCCTGTTGATCATACTCAAACTGAAAAGACTTTCTCTTCTATAAATAAAGAGCTTTTGAAGAGTAGGCTTTAAGACAAGATTCTAAGTGATTTCTTCCCCTTCAACTTTTACAATTTTAACTTCAAATTTGTAATTTTTAGAATTTTGCTTTTTAAATTCACTCTTTTTAGTTTAGCTTTTTCCTTAAATCCAAATGAAACTTGTAAAACAACAAGCCTTAGGCTTGTTGTATCCATTTTTTTCCCTTAAGGAATCTTTCAATAGTTATATGTATCAATTTTCAGATAGAGAATATCCTAATATTGATATTCCTTTAGTTACAAATTGTTCACTATTTAATACTTTATTCTATCTTCTTTGCTTAGGGTTTTTACACTCTATCACTCCATTTGTGATGCAATATAGGTTTTTAGAGGGTTTTTGTAAGATTATCTTACAGACAGTACCTACATTCTTATATCTTTTAAATTTGAATCCCAATGCTTTGCACGCTTTAGTTTATTACCTTGCACCATTATGGGCAAGACCTTACATTATTTTGGCTTCACATGGGATTGACCCAGGCAACACTTTTTCCATCTCTTCTATTATCTTTTTAGCTTTTTTTCTCTCTATTTTTATTGTAACCCTGTTATCTCTAGTAGTTTTCTTACTTGGTTGGTTATATGATAAGGTTTTAGTAATAAGGAGGATCATACCCCCACTATCTACACCAACCAAACAGTAGTTCTCAATACCTTAGCCCATAGTTCACCACCCTCTATTATTTTTAACACTTTAGCTTATGCACAGGCCCACTTTACTGCTTACGAGTCTGAGTCTCCACCAACTCCCAGAAGGTCCTCTATCTTGCAGAGAAGCTCACAGGTCACTACAGAGATTGGTTTAGCTCTCATTCAATATGCAGCCCAGGCATCCTCCAGAATTATGATCTCTTTGTCAGTTCACTCCTATTGTTCTCAGGAGAAGACAAGGAGTTGTCCACTCCCTCTGCTTCTAGGTTTGCAGGTCTCACACAAGGTTCCTTTCACTTGGCAAATACAACTGGAAGTTTTGCTCCCTCCAGTCAAGTCTACAAGCCTCTGACGCTGAGGCTTGCAGCTTCTATAAGATAGGCTTTAACAGATTGCTCCAGGAATTTTTGATCCACCACAATCTCCCTGACAGACTAGAACCTCTTATCAGAGAAGTGTTTAAGTGGAATTGGAAATACCTTTCTTCAAAAACACACTCTCCTTCTAACTTATCCCCTAAAGCCCAGTTGTTTATTCCAGACAAGGCCTTGCTCTCTTCAACTCCTCCACCTGGCACTGAGCCAAAGTCTGGGGGAGGTTTTTGCCTTACTGCCAAGGAAGTCCTTAGAAGAAGGAACAACAACCTCTGCTCTTATTGTGGATCAAAAGATCATCTTCTACCAGCCTGCCCTCTCTCCAAATGTTCCCCCTTTGTCAACAAGACCTCCACCCTTGCTTTGCTGTCCCTTAACAATACTTCCAATCCATCTACTGTCCTAGTGACCATTCATGGACCTTTGGGAAAGATCAAGGTGCTTGCTCTTCTTGACACTGGCGCTGATGCCAACTTCATTGAGGAGAAACTTGCTAAACTACTTGGACTCCCCGCCTTTGGATCTCTTGACGTTAAGGTGGGAAACAGCACTCTCATTGGCGCCACACCTATCCTCCAACCTGTCACCATTGACTTGGAGGGCTCTCCATTCTGCGTCAAGTGTAACTCTTCCTCCAACTTATCCTTCCCGGTCATCCTTGGATTCCCATGGTTGAGAGAGTCTTTGCTTAACTTTTATCACCCAAACAGCAAGATATCATTTACATGCAATGATGTTGTCAAATTGTTATCCCTTGTACCTGGTATTATTGGCTCAACTCTTCCAAACCAAACCTGACTGCTATCTCTAGTACAATCCTGGACACTCTTTCCGCCAAGGACAAAGATGGATTACCTTATTGTTACTCTGACTTCTAGGATTGTTTTAGTGAGGAAGAATGTAACCTGCTACCTCCTCATAGGCCCTACAATATTCAGATAAACCTTAAGCCAGGCACCACTCCCCCCTGGGGAAGGCTTATTTCTCTCTCTGACTCCAACAACACTCTACTAAAGAACTACATCAATGAGGAACTCTCCAAGGGTTTCATCTCTTGATCTATGTCTCCATGTTCTTCCCCCATCTTCTTTGTCAGTAAATCTGATGGCTCTAAGAGCCCTTGTGTAGACTATAGAGCCCTCAATGAGATCACAATCAAGGTTAGATGACCTATTCCTTCTGCTGAGGCTTTGACAGATTGCCTTGCTGGTAGTTCTGTATTTGCCAAGATTGATCTCTGAAGCGTTTTCAACCAGATCAGAATCTCTCCTGGCCACAAATGGAAGACCGTGTTATGTGCCCCATTTGGGTTATATGAGTACAATGTAATGCCTTTTGGATTATGTAATGCTCTGTCAACCTTCCAAGCATTGATGAATGAGGCACTTCTGCCATTCCTTAACAAGTTTTTTGTTGTCTATCTTGATGATATCCTCATATACTCCTCTTCCATTGACAACCATGTCGCCCATGTCCGCCAAGTACTCCATAAACTTTGAGACTACAACCTGTTTGCAAAATCTTCTAAGTGCTCATTCTTATGCACTGAGGTTGATTTCCTTGGCTACGTTGTCACTCAAAACGGTTTTTCTGTCTCTCCTAGCAAGGTGGATGCTATCCAAAGCTGGCCTGTTCCCAAGACTTTCTCACAACTTTGTGGCTTCCTGGGATTGGCAAACTATTGCCGTAAGTTTGTGGAAAATTTTTCTTCTCTAGTCTTGCCACTCACTACCCTCACTTCTCCTTCTGTTCCCTTTGTCTGGACACCTGAAGCTCAGCTTGCGTTTGAGGCCACAAAGGCTGTCTTTGTCTCCACACCTGTCCTCCTGATGCCTGATCCTTCCAAACCCTTCTTGGTTGAGACTGATGCCAGCAACTATGCCATTGGTGGTGTTCTCCTTCAGCTTGGGGGGATGGGATGCAACACCATGTTGCATACTTCTCTCAAAAACACCTTCCAGCTGAACAAAACTACCCCATACACAACAAGGAACTTCTTGCCATCATCAAAACACTCAAGCATTGGCGCCGCTATCTTGAGGGACTTGATGAGCTTTTTCTCATTTACAAAGACCATAATAACTTGCTTTACTTCACCAAGTCACGCCGCATTTCCCAAAGACACGCTAGATGGGTACTGGAGCTGTCAAATTTTTACTTCAAGCTTGTGTACAAGAAAGGTGTACTTAATACCCTACCTGACGCTCTTAGTTGTCATCCTTCATTATCCAATATTGACAAAGACTACAAACTCCTTAACACCAAGATGGTCCTTCCACCCAAAAGCTTTCTGAAACTTAATGTTATCAGTACTACAACCCCCAATATACTGAAGCAAATCCACAAATCTCATCTTTTCAATAAAGCCTCGTCTCAGATCATTGATGCTCTTAAAAACAATAAGACAGTCACAAATCCTTCCTTCTCCCTGCTAGATGGTGTGTTATACTTCAACAAACTTTTGGTAGTTCCTTCTCTGGACCTTCAACATCTTCTAATCATCACATTCATGACTCCCTTGCTGAAGGCCACTCTGGATACAAGAAAACACTTTCTAAACTCTGTAATCACTTCTGGTGGCCAAATATGTCCACCTTTGTCAAGACATATGTCATTAGTTGCCTAGTTTTCCAGAGAAGCAAACACTCCACCCAGAAACCTGTGGGTCTTCCATGTCCTCTCCCAGTCCCTGAAGGTCCTTGGCAATCTGTCTCTCTGGATTATATTGTCCAGCTTCTTCAGTCCAAATGTTTTGATGCCATACTGGTTATTGTAGACAGATTCTCAAAGCAGGCTATTTTTTCTCCCTGCAATTCTAGCATTACTGTAAAGCAGACTGCTTCCCTCTTTGTTAAGAACGTCTTCATCCACCATGGTACTCCAAGAGATATTGTCTCTGATTGTGGACCACAATTCCTTTCCCTGTTCTGGAAGGAGTTTATGACTCAGCTAGGTGTTCATCTTTCTCTTAGCACCTCTTATCATCCCCAGTCTGATGGTCAAACCAAACGTACAAATCAGACACTAGAATGTTTCCTTTGCTGTTTTTCTAACAAACAACAAGACAATTGGGCTTCTCACCTACCTTTGGCCCAGTATTCTTACAATGCTACCCCCCATTCCTCTACCAAGATGACTCTGTTCATGGCAAATTTAGGCTACACTCCTGCCTTTGTTCCTACTTTCACCTCCTCTGTCCATTCCCCGTTAGCCAAGGAGTTTCTTGTTCAGCTAAAACTCATACAGAATTCCTTAAAAGAGAATCTCTCTAAGGCTATTGAGGTTTACAAGGTACAGGCCAACCGTCATTGTCAGGAGGAAAAAGTCATTCAGGTCAACAACCTTGTATATCTAAATACAAAGAATCTTCCTTTCAGATGGCCTTCCTGTAAACTTGGCCCTTGGTTCATAGGTCCTTTTCTTGTAACAGAAAGAGTTGGAAAGGTTGCATATTGTATCTAACTTCCCCCAGGGTATTGCATTCACAATGTCTTCCACATGTCCCTCCTCAAACTCCAGACTTCTCCTCCTCCTTCTCATCAGAACAATGAAGCGCCCCCCTCCTCACATGGTCCAAGGGACTCCTGGATATGAGGTTGACTCCATTATCAACCATTGTTACCACTATGGTGAACTCTAATACTTGGTTCTTTGGAAGGGATACTCCGTTGAGGAGAGTTCTTGGGAGCCACTATCCAACCTTGGAAACTGTCCTGATGCCATCAACTCTTATATCCAAACACATCCTGAGCTTGGATCTGGAGGGGGTAATGTCATGCCCTGCCCTGAAGGGCAGGCTCTTTAAATTTATCATATTTGATGTTTAAGTTGAATTTTAATCATTTAGTATTTTTAATATTGGAATTTTGAATAAGAAGTTAATATTTAAGTATTTTAAGTTAATTGCCTTTTCTCTCTCTTTGATTTGCGTTTGAATTGACGCGGTTGTCATCCACTATCTTCCAGCTATTCAAATAGCTTATATTCTCTACTTTAAGTTAGATTAATTCTACTTTTTTGCTTACCTTTTGACACTCCTTTTTCACGTTGTTGCCGCTCTCCCCAGCCTATTCTGCCTATCAAACTTGAACTGGTCTTTTGTTTTCTCCTTTTCTGTACCTGATTGTTTCCAACTTCTCCAGTTGCTCCTCCTCTTGGCTGCTTCTTCCTGTTGATCATACTCAAACTGAAAAGACTTTCTCTTATATAAATAAAGAGCTTTTGAAGAGTAGGCTTTAAGCCAAAATTCTAAGTGATTTCTTCCCCTTCAACTTTTACAATTTTAACTTCAAATTTGTAATTTTTAGAATTTTGTTTTTTTAAATTCATTTTTTTAATTTAGCTTCTTCCTTAAATCCAAATGGAACTTGTAAAACAACAAGCCTTAGGCTTGTTGTATACTTTTTTTCCTTAAGGAATCTTTCAATAGTTATATGTATCAATTTTCAGATAGAGAATATCCTAATATTGATATTCCTTTAGTTACTAATTGTTCACTATTGAACACTTTATTCTATCTTCTTTGGTTAGGTTTTTTACACTCTATCACTCCATTTGTGACGCAATATAGGTTTTTAGCGGGTTTCTGTAAGATCATCTTACAGACAGTACCTACATTCTTATATCTTTTAAATTTGAATCCCAATGCTTTGCACGCTTTAGTTTATAACCTTGCACCATTATGGACAAGACCTTACACCTTCCCTAAGAAAACCCCTGCTTCTATTTCTTTGGCCCAAATAAACGTGCCTTCTCAGTCTTACAAGTTCATCCTAGTATCTGTTAACAACAAAGGAACAATCCAAAAACTGAAGGTGTTCATTCACACTGGAGCAGATGAGAGTTTCATTGATGCTGACCTAGCCCAAGAACTGGGCCTGTCTGCATCTGAGAACTTCCTCTGGATCATCATGGAAAATAGCACAAATGATCTAGGGTAAAAATGCAAACAAGAACTACCCCTAGTTATAGGAAGCAATATGTTCACATTGTCTCTCATCCTGTTGAAAGGCCTACCACAACCCCTAATCCTGGGGGATTCCTGGTCTGACAGGCATAGCCTCATCCTTAACTACCAGGATCAGAATGCCACCTTGGGTGATAAGGGAACCCACAACACTGTACCCTTTTGCACCAACCTGGAGGAATTTACCCAAAGGATCATGACCATACAGATTGAACCTAGTGTGGGAGTCCTACCTGCTTCTCTAGGAAAGTGGACCCACATTTTCAGCAAAGAAGTGGCCACCTGTTTTCCCAAACACACAAAGTATGATCATGCTATTGACCTCCTGCCAGCACCAGATTCAAACATGGGCCCATCTATAGCTGCAATCACAAGGAGCAGTTGGCACTCAAGGTGTACATTAAAGATATGTCCAAGTAAGGCTTTATCTATGTGTCCAAGAGCCCTTGTTTGTCACCAATTCTGTTTGTGGGCAAGAAGGACATCAGCATGCGCCCATGCGTTAATTTCCAGAGGTTGAATGAGATAACTTTAAATAATTGCTACCCCATACCTAACGCTGACAACTTGTGTGATGTGCTGACAGGCGCTCAAGTGTACTCCAAGATTGACCTTTGAGACGTGTTTAACCAAATCCAAATCAAAGAAGATGAAAAGTACAAAACGGTGTTCAAGACCAGGTATGGACTCTACAGATACCTGGTGATGTCATTTGGACTATGCAACACCCCAACACCTTCCAAAGGATGATCAACACTGTCCTAGGCAAGTGCCTTGACCAATTTTGTGTGGCCTACCTTGATAACATCCTCATCTATAGCAAGACCCATAAAGAGCACCTGCTCCACCTGGATTTAACCCTGAACAAACTCCCACAAGCAAACCCACATGTGAAATTCAAGAAATGTGAGTTTTTTTTAACCAGAGGTGGAATTCCTGGGCTATGTAGTCAAAACCAGATTATTTGAGATGGCCCAGGATATGGTGGATGCCGTGACCTCTTGGCCTACCCCCACGTGCCAGAAAGATGTCAGAAGTTTCCTGGGGTTAGCAAACTATTGCAGAGACTTCATAAAAAAATCTCCTCTATCACGCTGCCGCTAACCAGGCTTTGCTTGGACAAGGTCCAGTTTGTCTGGACCAATGATTGCACCTCTGCATTTGAGAGACTGAAGCAGGCCTTTACTTCTTCCCCTGTCCTTGCCATGCCTGACCTATCCAAACCTTTTGTGCTTGAAACAGATGCGTCTGGCTTTGCAGTGGGCAGGGTCCTTCTTCAGGAAGGAGGGGATGGTATGCTACATTCTGTAGCATATTACTACAAGAAGATGCTACCTGCTGAAGGAAACTACCTGATTTACAACAAAGAAATCTTAGCCATTATGAAGATCCTGAAACACTGGTGCTGGTACCTCTGTGGCGCTGAATTCCCAGTAAAGATCTTGACAGACCACAAGAACTTGGTCTATTTCTTCAAACCATGCCAGCTTAACCAACAACAAGCAAGATGGGCCTTAGAACTGGTCAAATACACTCTGATCATAGACTAAAAGCCAGGAAAGGTGAATGTAGCGTTGCAACTGAACCAATGAGGATTCATTACTTGGAATTGGGGAAGACAACAGTCCAATAGAAAGGACAGAATAATAAGAACAAGGTATCATTTATTGTAGAATATAGTGGTCAATATACTATATGGGGAAAGCCACAAGGCCACAAGGGGGTGGCATGGTGGGGAGTTCCATGTAAGGTTTGGAGCCAAGGAATAACTCATGTGGGGATCAGCAAGTTGAATTAGTAGCGCTCCTAATTAGGATGAAGTACCCGCCATTTGATATTGCCATCAGATTAATTCATAATGTTAGACACGTCAAGGGGCAACTTGTTGAGCGCCCCCTGTGTATTATAAGATACATTAGCAGGCAAGGCTGGAGACTTGGTTGCAACAGTAGTACCTGACGTCCTAAGTAGAAGGACTGATCTGGCGCCCACCCACATAGAAACTTGCAACCACAACACCCAAGAGTCTCTTGGACCCAGCAAGCCTAGGCATCTACCTGGGATTTATGAAGATCAGAGCCAGCAAACCAGAAGTACTGAAGGCCCAATCACTCAAAAAATTCACTAAAACCATGATCTCTGACCTTTTAAAATCCTTGGATAGCACCCACTACCAAAAAGGCTACTCATTGAAAGGAACAACACTAATGCTCCACAACAGAATCTTTGTACCAGAAGGAAGCATCAGGACCAAAATCTTGAGAGACTATCACAATTCCAAGATGGCCGGACACCCAGGGAGACTCAAGACTCTCTAGAGCATCAGAAGGAACTTTTCTTGGTCAAAAATGGACCAAGAAGTAAGTGCGTACCTGAAGGGATGTGAGATCTGTAGATGGACCAAAACTCGCAGAAACAAATCTGAATGACTCCTAAGACCCTTGGATATACCCCATGGACCCTGAAGATCTGTTTTCATGGACTACATTGTGGAACTGCCCCCATCTCTCTCCTTTAACACAATCCTGGTCATGGTAGACTGCTTCACCAAGATGGTATACTTTGTACCAATCACCCCTCATTGCACAGCAGCAGAGACAGCCCAACACTTTCATGACTGCATCCTCACTCAACACGGAAAACCTGAGGAAATCATCACAGACAGAGGACCCCAATTCATGTCAAACTACTGGATGCAAAATATGAAAGACTTGGGAATCAAGCAGTGTGTATCTACCTCCTACCACCCACAGACAGACGGCCAAACCAAAAGAGTAAACCAGATCCTTGAACAATACCTTTGATGCTATGCCAACGCCAACCAGGACAATTGGGCTAACATAATTCCCATGGCCCAGTTTGCCTATAATAGTAAAGATCACACCTCCACTGGAATGTCCCTGTTCAAAGCCAAAAATGGGTTTGATCCCACCTGGGACCCCAAGATTGGCAAGAAGGAAACTAACACCACTGGATGTTCCTGGGTCAAGCAGATCCACAACACACAAAAAACATGCTTGACCAACCTGAACTGTGCAGTGCAAACCTATAAAGCCTTTGCCGACCGCAAAAAAACACCAGGCCAACCCTTGCAAGTTGGGAATGAAGTATAACTGAACTCTCAGAATGTGCCCCTACATGTGCCCTGTAGGAAGCTAGCTCACAGAATAAGTGGCCCCCACAAGATCATCAAACTAGTTAGAGAGGTTGCTTACAAACTAGACCTACCCCCCTCATGGAAGATTCACAATGTATTCCACAAATCCCTGTTGTTTAAAAAGGATGGGAACTTGCTCCCCCACCAACGGCTCAAGACACACACCCTACCCATCTAAACAGGCTGCGCTGAGGAATATGAAGTTGAATACATACACAGCAACAGAACCCACTACCAAAAACCCCAGTATTGAGCCAAGTAGAAAGGATACCTGCTAGAAGAAAGTACTTGGAAACTGTTGAGCAACCTGGCTAATGCCCAAGAAGCTGTCCAAATCTACCTGAATAAGAAGAATCAGAAGGGAGGGCTCTCAGGAGAAGAATTGGATGGTGTCAGGATTGACAATTCTTCCTCTCTGAAAACCTGGGCCCGGGAGCGGGAATTGAACCCCAACCCTAGATCCACTCAGGCCGCTGGGCCTGTGGACTAAAGGACCGCCCGCATTTTTCTGGGATCAAGCCCCTGCAAGCTGATGCCAAGAATGTTGACCCATGCAGTGAAACAGGCCAAACCAAGGAAATTATTGCACCAAATGGAAGACCAATCACAGTGCCTAATCAAGATACTGAAGCAGCAACTATTAGCTTCATGAATTTGAAGTCTACACCAGTGGCTAATCAAGAGCTGTCCCCAGAAAGAGGCACAGGCCCATGACCTGGCCCCATGACCACAACTCTAAAGCAAGTTAATCAGGTAGTATCAGGAATCCAGTCTTAGGTAGAGGCATTGGGTGGCTCAGGGTGTGGTGCAGCCAAGCCGGCAGGTAAGGCCCACCATAGAATGGGTGCTAACTTATAATTTAAGATATAGATTGCCCAAGCAAGGACCAGGGTCCAGAGTTGGGGACCATGGAATCCACCAATCCTGTCAAAGTAATGTAGAGTACTCCAAATAGTTGGTTAGAGGTGGTCTCAGCTGTGGCAATAGGTTTCAGAGGGCAGTCTGGTCTAGGGGTTACGGGTGGGGTCATAGGAACAAAATACGCTGGCAGGTAATTGTACTTGACTTTGAACAATCTGGGTGGCCTAACGTACCACTTTCCTTCTTGATCAATTGTTTTTGTTTCTCTATTTCTTTCCAGGGGGTTGTCAAGGAGTATGTTTTCCAAGTTGAACTCGGTGTAGGCTGGGTTTAGAGGGTACTTGGTAAAGTGCACAGGTCCAAAGGGGGCTCCTGGGGGACAGTATAATGCCTGGGGCGGTTCAGAAGGTGGGCTCTGGAGGAGTTTGTTGCTTACTTGGCTATAGTTAAGGTGGAAGATCACTAAGACTAGATAAGATAAGATTTGTTCAAACCAAAGGTTCATAAAACTTTATTATCAAAAATGACAATGTGGTCATCCCCACACCACCAGTGTTTTTATACCATGTGAATTTGCTTCTTTGCCTTTTGCAGGCTTTGGGTCCATGGGCAGTTTGCTGGTAGGGAATAGATCTTAGCTTGGGGTATGGAGGGCATCAGGTCCTGGTCAGGCATACTCTGGCAAACAGGAATGCTTAATTTTTCTGCTTTGGTTCACCATGTCACCTGAGCGGCCTAATTGCATTCCCCTTTCTGGACTAGGGACCAGCTGCAGTGGGTGCTTATTGGCAGGGCTAATAGTGGGTCTTGTCCAAGCCACAGCTTCCACGTAGGTCTGGGCCCTCAGTGGCACTGGTTTGTTGGGTCTTGGCTGGACTGGCTCTGGGGAACAGAAGTGGCAATGTTTTTTTTTGCTGCTGTTGTTCACCACGTCACCTGAGCTGGCCAATTGCAATACTTTTTTTGGACTGGCAACTGGCAACAGCTGGTCTTTGTTGGCAGGGCTAATGGTGGGTCTTTCCCCAGCCTCCTTTAGACAGATCACATCATCTGTGTAGGCATGGGTCTTCAGTGGCGCTGGTTTGGTGGTAATCTGGCAACCATTCAGGAAATCTTCAGTATTAGACCAACAGGCCGCAGAGTAATTCAATAATTCAAGTCTGTGACTTATTGGATTGGCGGGTCCTGGATCAACCTGGGGGTTTGATCCGCCTTCAGGGGGCTGGGGTTCAACTCTTGGGTTTTCAATACAAGTATTGAAATGTCATTCATGACAGGTAGCTAATTTGAGATTCTTGACCAATGAAAGAACTCCTGGGTCAAGTGCCATTTTGCTGCCTTTGACTTGAGCACCCAGTTCCCCTGGGTGTCAGGGATCCAGCCTATGGGGGGTTCCTGGGGACTTGCAGGCAGACAGCCTGCAGGCCCAGCAGGGAGGGCCCACCACAAGATTGGGGCCAACTTTGCAATATAAGACAACAATTTTCCCAGGAGAGCCCAAGGTCTGCTGGTGGGTATCATAGAATCTATCAAGCCAGTAAGAGTGGTGTACATCACTCCAAATATCTGAGTGGAAGCAAATTCATTGGCAGCAACAGATTCTTGCGGGTGGTTGGACTGCAGGGTGAGAGGCAGAGTCATTGGGACCAAATACACAGGCAGGTAGTTGTACTTGTTGCGGAATAGCAGGGGAGATATAGTGATTTTGTGGCCTTCTCTGTAAACAGTCTTGGTCTCTCTAGTTCTTGCCTCAGGGTTGTAGATTAGGATTTCCTCAAGGGTGAACTCCAAATACGCTGGTTTTTTTTGGGGGGGGGTACTCAGTGAAATGTACTGGGCCGTAGGGAGCTCCTGGTGGACAATAAAGGCCAGGCGGCTGGTCCATGGTTTCTTGGGGTTGATGGGTGTGAGATGCAGAACTGCAGGAGGTAGACTGTATATGAAATAGAACTAATATCAAATATGGAATAACCTGGTTGAACCAAAGGTCCATGTTGCTTTATTGCAAGAATGGTGATGGGCAACTTCCTGGAGGTCCAGGGTATAAGTATGCCCATCTGTCATGGGTAAACTTTTACAAATTTCTTTGGTCCAGGTGTTACCGTCTACTAGGTTTTCCAGTCCTTGGTGGCATCCATTGCGGGAGTTAATTCATTGGCTGGTTCAAACAGAGAATACTTGAGTTCTCTTGTTGAGTTGTGAGGTTGGTCATCTCTGGGCAGCCCGCGTTCTATAGAAAGTTTCTTTGTTTCCCCTTCTGTGGTGGCCTGAGTTATTTTGGGTTCTATGGCTAGACCTGCCCGCTGATTGGTTGAGATAACAGGAACCTTTAACGTGGGGAGTTTCAATGCAGGTGATTTTGACTCATCAAGCTTTAAAGGATTTTCCGAAGTCAAATCCTGTTCTGGTTTCTGCCCAAAAATCTGCGGGCTGGCGGCCAGCAGGGTGTCAGGGTTCAAATCCTGTAGTTGAGCTTTTCCAGTAAGCATGGTCAATAGGAGTTTGTCACTTGTGACACCAGGCCTGCCTTTCCCAATGCCCTGATGAACCCCTCATGGAAAATATTAAGTTTGGAGGTGGGGTGCTATATAGACCAAAAGACCCCACGCTCCAAACTTATTGCCATTTTTGAATAAAGGTTATGTTATTTTGGCTTATACAGCTTCTGCCCTATTTTGTATTTGCCTTCTACCAAATCAGTACAAGATCTCACAAGCCCCCTTCCCCACCATCCGCAGTCTTCTGTCCACCAGGTGTACCCTTTGGGCCTGTTTGCTTTGCCAATTACCCCTTGAAGCCTGAATATAAGGACTATACCCCAGAAAAAATACTCAAACTTGATCCCTTGGCCAGCATAAAATCTGCTGTTAGATACAATTGTCAAGGCCCGTGGATATTCTCAACACCAAAATTGTTTAGAAGAAAATTCAACTACTTTCCTGCTTACAACATCCATATGGGACCACCTGTGACACCTAAACCTATGCCTGCTTCCTTGCCCAACCTCCCAACTGACTATACTGGCAAGCTCTTTGAAATTGTGTACATCACCCTCACAGGGATGATTGACACTATCATACCAGTTGCTGACCTGTGTTCTTGGGTGGGAAAGCCGGTTTCCTACCTTTTTAAGTTAGCTCCTCTCTTGTGGTAGGCCCTGCCTGCTAAAACACTGGCCCAAGTTACCCCTGAAAACAATGGGCCGGCTTCCTGAGACTGGATCTCTGACATGGTAGGTGACTGTGGCTTGGGATGGGAGGTGCTTGTCCTTCTGTGATTGGTTGCCCATATTCCCATGGAAACCATTTGTGCAAACAGGTCAGTCACCATTTGGCAACCAAAGAGAGAATCATGATCAAGGACCCCGGGATAGAGATTGTTGAAAGCATGTGGGTGGTGCTCTTAGACTGTGTCTCCAATATCAAATAACACAACATTAGCCAGATGGATGTCTGTATAGCTGACTGGGTACATGGAGGCCTGCTGCCTGCGTCCTTAGATGGCCTTGAGGGCTGTGGAGCTACCCTCTATCTGGTGGCTCAAGAAAACCCAGTGAGTTGAATTTGAGCTATCTGTGGAGTCAAGCAATTTGCCAAGTATGTGGCTGTACTTGTAGCCATTGTTAAAATCAGGTTCTTTCCAATAGTAGACAAACCCCTTGGCCAAAACAGCCATAAACACATCAATAAAAGTTCCCCCTCTTGACCTTCTTCATTCCATTCTTGGTGGCAGCTTTTCCTTGCTCACCAAACTTGTCAAAAGCAATGGACAATTTGTAATAGGAGATAAACATGATGTCATCTGATAAACTGTCAGGCATTAAACCAGAGTGGACTCAATGACATGATCATATGGGAAATTATTGCTGCCTCCCATTGGTCCCTGTTGCAGTTGGTCAACACCCTGATTGAAGCCACTTTCCCATGCATCTGGAGTTAAACCATGCGCTCAGAAATCCAAATGCCATGGTGCGCAAGTTGCTTCCAGACCTGGTTCAGGGAAAGCTTGGGGTCCTGCTGCAGAAAATTGAGCATTATTGGGTATGCCTTGTTGATCTGGGACTCTGGGGCCTTTTTTGGCTTCTTGGTTGTCCCAATCAGGTTTCCCTTATTCATTAAATTATTGAATTCCTGCATGATAGTGGCTCAGGTAAATTGCAATTGGCCAGCAATTTAATCCTGGCACACCACACAGGTTGAGTACCACAATTTCTTGAAGAATTTTGATAGTAATGATTCAGTGCTTGGTGTGTTGGGTCACAGGAGCTGAAGCCTGATTGGCTGAGGGGGAGTGTAGGTTGGCTTGTGATGGGAAGTTGTTCAAAATCAAGGTTGACATCCTGATTGATTGGTTGACAGGAAGCTTGTGTGGGGGTGGGTATGGGAGCAGGGGCAGAGCTAGACACTAGGTGAATATTGAACAAGTCAAAGTCATATGGGTTGGGGATCAAGTACAGGTCAGCTTCCTTGTTACCTGCATCAAAGGTTTAGGTGTAAACAGGTGCCTTCACGTCCTGAGTCTTGCCTTTATTGAAGCTGGCTTGGCTGCTGCTGGCTTGTTTGCTGGAGCTGTAAAAAATGTTGTTGTTAAAAACTATTGTAAAAAATCTAGGATAAAACCACTAAAAGTAGAAGTTTAAAATTTTATGACTTATTTTTATTATACTCTTGAGTTCATATTTGAAAAGTTCTCAAAACTATTTTACACAAATCAGGAGCCATGAAATGAATAAAAATGCCTCTGTTCCTAAATTAGATGGCTGTTGATTGGCTGTTAAAATTTTATTTTTATATTTTAGGCTTCTCATACTACACATCTTGTGTTACTTTATTTTATTTTGTGTTTGTGAAATCTCTTTTCTAGGTTGCTCTAATTTTGTTTCATTTTAGCTCTTCTGTTGATAGCTCATATGAATCCTTATTAGATTATAATATGTTCCAGAACAGCATTCATCCATTTCACTAATGTGCCAGTGTCAGGAATGACAATCTGGATGCTCCTGAATCCCAAAATATGGAACCAGAGTTGAACCCTGGACAAAACCCTTTTCAGACTGCCAGATCTGAAGTCTGATAGCCCAATATCCCACTAACAATTGATAAAGTTATTTCCAACCTGCCAACCCCACAGGACCCAAACCCTTAACCATCAAGCCAGGCTCTGCAATCAAATTACCAGTGCAAGATGCCGGGAATTTCCCTAAGATGCCAATGCCTGACATTGGCAGTTTGCCCAGTGAAATGCACAAGTTTCTCAATGAGAGTTATTCCAAACTCCCCTAAGCCCAGGAAGAGGTACAGAACCTGAAGAGGCACCCAATACCCAAATCAACAAACAGAAGGATTTGAAGTCTTCTCATCCCAAAGCAACCAGTGGCAAACCACCAGTACTGAGTATCACACTGACCTCTAAGACCCCTGATGCCAAACCACCCAAGATCAGAAAAACCAACCAGGAAATGAAGCCTGGCAGCGTGGTATAAGTACCTGCCAGGCCAAGATTAATCCCCATTGTCATTTTTAAATAAATGTTATGAGATATTGGTTTCCCCAATTATTGCTGTATTTTATTCTTGTCATCTACCAGCTAACTTAAAGATCATCAGACTCTGCTTCTAATCTTCAAGCTACATACTGTCTGCTAGGTGCTCCATTTGGTCCTGTTCATTTCACAGAATACCCCTTGAAGCCCAAGTACAAGGACTACATCACAGACAACATATTAGCCCAGGATTCCTTGGCCAGATCTACAAAGCTCACCAGATACAACCAGAAAGGCCTTTGGTACGTCACCAAGCCCTGCCTGTTCAGAGATAAATACAGCTTCTTTTATGTCTACCAATTAGACATGAAACCACCTTTCACCCCCAAGTCAATGCCTGCATCTGCCGCTGATCTCCCCTGAACCACACCAATAAGATATTTAGGATTGTATATATTACTCTCACGGGAGTAATAGATGCTATTGTCCCACCGCTGGCTCATGGTCATGGGTGGACAAGTCAATGTCCTACCTCATTAAGTTAGCGCCAATCCTATGGTGGATCCTGCCCACCCAGTCTGCAACCCACCAGTTCTCAAACACTAGAGAGCCAGCAGACCAGGGTTGGTTCCCTTACAGCCAGTCCAGTTTGTTTGTGGTTTAAACTAAGCCACTTGATGTTTGATATGATTTTGTATAATGTGTTAGTGAATTTTTTTATTGTTTGACATTTTTTCTGTTCACCAAAAATATTTAAATTATTTGATTCCTGAATCCTACCCAACTTGGGGTTCACTTAAATCTGAAATCATTTTGTTTAAATCTGAAGTATTTCTGGTTGTTGCCATAGCTTTAAAACTACTGTAGACTTTAAAGTCACAGGTTCTCCTGTAATTTGCTAATTTCAAAATGCTTAGTATTTTTTCATGGCTGATGATAAAACATCTTGGACCTTGGTTTCTGAAAAATTATTGATGTAATGATATTTAAACTTTTGAATTTTTAAGATAAAAAGATGCAATAAATTTGTAAAGCTTTGATCTATCTCCTTGGCATAATCAAAAATAAAACTGTAATGTATTTTGTTGAGCCTGGGCCTCTACTTATGTTTTAAGCTCTATTCCAAGAATTTCTCTGTATCTGGCATCTAGAGCAGATAAGACCCAAAAAAATAGTACTATTGCATGCAGAATTGTCTGAAAACTTACTTATATACACTAAATTTTATAAAAATTACTTTCTTAGGGGTTAATATTGATATTGATAGATTAATCTACTGATAACCTAATTCAGATGATTTAATAGCAATAAAGTCAAGCTTATAAATATCTGAATCTCTTTAAAGTTAAGATATAATCCTTTAAAGTTTCCTAACATTACAATGCCAACCCAATATATTAACTTTTGTCTTTCATCATAAATTAAAATAAGTCAAATGTATCTAACTTTAATTGGTTCTAATTTATTAACCAGGTTCACTTTCTAGTCAAGTCAGACCTCATAATTTAGTTGAAATATCCAAGCATAATTATGTGTATAAATTATTGTTGCAAACAAGTTTCCAGACTTGTCTGCCAATGTATCTTACAATACACAGGGGGCGCTTAATGAGTCACCCCTTGATGTATCTAACAACATGAACCAATTTGATGGAAATATCAAATTGCAGGCACTTTCTCCTAATTAGGAGAGCTACCAATTTGACTTGCTGATCCCACACAAGTTATTCTTTGGCTACAATCCTTACATGGAACATGCCACCCCCTTGTGGCCTGGTGGCTTTCCCCATATCATATATTAATTGTAGTATTCTGCAATAAACAACACCTTATTCTTATTATTCCTGTCCTTTCTGCTGGACTGTTGTCTTCCCCAACTCAAATACTGAATCCTCATTAGTTCAGTTGCAACATTATTTGTATTTTAAATCTATTATATAACCTTGTGCTTTCTTTCAAATTCTAATCTGTAAAACTTGAATCAAAGAATCAATAATAGATAAGTCTTCTTGTGTTGCAAGATTTGTGCCTCCATTTAAAAAGTATGTAGTTTAATAGCAATTTATAAAAAAACTCAAATAGTCTATATTCTTATCTAAACATATTTTCATACCAAACTCCTCTGAATCCAACCTACATACTTTTCAAGCGCTTACAAAGCAATTTATGTAAGAATAAGAAAATCAAAGCTGTCAGCTTAGCTACGGCTTTAACTGTAAAATATTATGAAAATCAAATGAATTTAAATTATTACATTCAACTTCTTCAAAGCTGTGATTGGATAAATCCAATCTCATTAATTTAATGCTGTGGTGTGATTGTTGATAACTGCTAGATCTGTTGGGTCTAACCCCACAATCTCTGGTTATTACTGCTACAGATCAGCCATGCAACTCACATGCAACTAGCATGTAAATCCCCATATTTCCCCTAACTCCCAATATTCCACAGGCTATATAAAGCCCCTATTTCCACAATAAATATATCCTATTTTCATAATCTTTTGGTTTTACACTGGGTTTGCCTAAATTGTTATTATGCCAGTTATCCCAGAAAACTCTTGACAACCTTGCCAAAGGAGAATTTGATTAAACTAACAAATTTGGACCTGCCTTATCTATATTGCACACTTTATTGAAGCAACGTAATATTGGTGATCCTGCCAGGGATTTGATAACAATGTCAAATTCCTCTAATTCAGAGCCAGTTGGCTCACTCTATCCCACAGACTTTCTACGTCAAATGGCATCTCAGAATATCCCATTCTTTCCAGGCCCTGACCCCCAACCCTGGATCAACCGCTTCAAACTTTTCTGCAAACAGTTTCACATCCCAGATAGTGAGCAGGTCAAAGAGGTCCAGTACTATCTTGACAGGCACGCGGTCACTTGGCACAATGCCCTCAAACAACCAGTCACTTGGACTGAATGAAAAAGCCTGGCCTATGACTGTTTTGGAGGAGGATTAGAAGCTGTGATTGCCAACTTAAAAGCTCTCTGTCAGAGCAAGTTCTGAAGCACTGACAAATTTGTTAAAGAACTGGCCACCTTGATAAACCAGTATGAAGACATGGTATATGGACTGGTGGAATCCTATGAAGGGAAGCAAGCGCGCCAGACCTTTAAAGAGACCCACAGCCTTGACTTTGTCTTTGAAACCCTCACCACTGACTACTACAAGATTGTAGAGTCACACGCCCCTAGAAACTTGGATGAAGCCTATGAACTTGTTTGCCAATATGGAAAGTTCAAAAACAGAGGACAACTCTATCAAGCTGCACCAATTGTCAAGCCAAAGCCTGAGAAAAAGGCTATTATGCCTCCACCTGCGGATGAACTGTCAGAATCCATGAAGCAATTGGCCCAAGGTATGGCCAACATGACCACATACTTGGCTGGGGGTAAACTGCCACGGTCAAATTTGACTTGTGATAACTGTACCAGAGATGGGCATGTTGCATCTACCTGTTGTCAGAAATGCAACCATTGTGGAGACAAGAATCATCCATACCTGGTATGTCCCAAGTGGATAAAGGAAACAACAGAAAAACCAAATGCAAGCAAGGCTAAGCTAGCTAAGAAGAGTTCTGAATCCATGGGAAAGAAAGATAAATCCTTTCTAGTAGAAACAATGGCTGCTGTCTGCTCAAATGTTTTGCAGAAACATTGGCTTAGCCACATTGTTCACTCATACAATGTAGATGAAAAGACTAAGCCAAACTACAATGGGGTTAATCAAACCAAAGCTAGCAATGATCAGTTGAATGTCAACAACAGAAACTTTACCTTGGGATCAATAGAACGTCAACTGTCTTCAGAAATTAGATCAAGTGATGAATCTAAACCCAGAAAGAATAACCAAGCGTCAAATCATTTGAATTTGAATGTAAATTCATCAAATGTAGAAGATCAGCAAACAAATACAAATCCAACAACGGCAATTAATCCTGAGCCATATGGGATACCCATGGATGAGGAAGACAGATTGTTTCCAGAAATCAACGTGTTTAAAGAAACCCTTAAAACTGATGTAAAGAAGACCAAATCTAAGCGGCAAATCATACCATCAACAGAGCAAAACAGAAAGGTGGACGCTTGGAAGTTGTTAAAAGAAACAATCATTCCCACTCCATTAATCAACCTATTAGGATCATCCCCTTCATTTTGCGCCAATATGATCAAAGCCATAGGGCTAAGCAAATTTAAAACATCAGATGATGTTATGGTTTCTATTTCAAACTTAAAAACAAACAACCCAAGTTCAAAGAACAAAATGGGCAGACCACAAAATTCTGTCTTGAATGAAGGTGCCCCCAGAGTGGAAGGTGAAGTTGAAGGAATACCAGCATCAATAATTCTTGACGGAGGATCCACTTCAAATATCATCACAGAGAGGTTTCTACGGTCCACTGGTGTACAAGAGTTCAGAAATATTCACTTTTGCAAATGAAAAGACTGAGAAATGCTTAGGTGTTGTAAGAGACCTGAATGTGGACATACAAGGAGTTTGCGTGACTATCTCCGCAGCAATATTTGCACATGACCAATACCAACTGTTGCTAGGAAAAAATGCTTTGTGTTACCTTGGAATATACATTATATTTAAATACCACCTATGGTATATTGAGAAGAAAAGTGCTCTGGAATCACTGGAAGTCAGTTATCTTAAGGAGGAAAGAGCTAAATCTTTTCTTACCATCCAAGAATCCCTCCAACAGAATTTCCACTTGACTGAAGGTCAACAAAAAGACCTCACTAAGCTCATGGATACAGCTAAAGACCTGATACGCAATGAAAAGACCACCTGCCTGCCGCAAATCTGGAGAAGCATGTCATAGATACTGGAGACCACCGCCTGATCAGAAGAGCTCCATACTGCCTAGCCAAACAGTATGAGGACTTTGTGGAGAAAGAAATTGCCCACTTGCTAAAAACTGATATAATTGAACACTCTAAGTTGCCTTGGACATCTCCTGTTGTCATAGTACCAAAAAAGAATGGAAAACTTTGCATGTGTGTGAACTATATCCCTTTAAACTTGGTTACTACCAATGACAATTACCCCCTTCCTTTAATCAATGAGATTTTGGCGTCCTACTCTGGAGCCAAGTACTTTACAAATATTGATCTCTTTTCAGGATATCATCAATTGGAGATGGACAGACGCAGCATTCCTAAAACTACCTTTGTTACCAAGCATGGCCAATACCAGTTTAAGCGAATGCCTTTTGGATTAAGTGGAGCACCTAGGACTTTTCAGCAAGCAATGAATAGTGTCTTTCATGATCTCTTATACAAAAAATTTACTGTGTACTTAGATGACATTACAGTATTCAGTCCTACCTTTGACCAGCACATTCAGGACTCAATAAAAGTCTTTGAGTGTATCCGACAGGCCCAGCTATCCATCAATGAGTCCAAGTTGCTTCTTTGTCACAAGGATCTGAAGATTTTAGGTCATGTAGTCAACAATAATGGAGTACTGCCAGACCCTGACAAGGTTAGAGCTATTCAATACTGGCCACAACCTGATTGCCTTGCCCGCCTTCATTTGTTCATTGGTACTGTAGGATGTTACTCACGTTTTATCATGAACTACAGTGATATTGCTTGCCCTTTGTTCAAGCTGCTGGCAAACAACGTTAAGTTTGAATGGACTCCTGCTCAAGAGGGAGCGTTTAATGCGCTCAAGGAGTACCTGGTCAAGGAACCAATCCTTGTTCATCCTGACTTTTGATGTCCCTTTGCCATATTCACCGACGCCTCTGAAAAAGCTACCGGTGAAGTGCTTGCACAAGAGCACCATGAACTATACTGTCCTGTAGAGTATACCAGTAAGTCCTTCTCTGGTCCGGAAAGTTGTTACAGCATCTATGATAAAGAGGTGCTAGCTGTCATACGCACTTTACAAAAATTCAGATATTATATACTGGGATCTCATACTACTCTTTTCACAGACAATCTTGCCCTCACTTTCATACTTAGCAAGCAACAGGAGAATGGCCGTCAAGTGTGTTGGGTTATGGAGATGTCTGAATACCTCTTGGACATTAAGTACATACCAGAAAAACAGAATGTGGTTGCTGATAGTTTGTCAAGACAAGGAAGACACAACATTCTCAGTGCTGAGTCTGAAGACATCCAGTATGAACCCAAGTTACATGCTATCTATACCTTACTCAGCAGAGGAGAGATGTCTGCCAATTTTCCTGTCCTCAAGGAATGTATTCACTACATCACAGTTGGGTCCAAACTCTGCCGTAGTATGGACCACAAACTAGTGAGAGTGCCCCAAATTGCCAACTGCCCCCTGATCTTACGAGAAGTTCACAATAGCTTTGGACACTTTGGAGTCATTTCCACAGCTGAGCGCCTCCGTGAACAACACTGGTGGCCCAACTACTTTGACAGCGTAAAGAAACATGTGAAATCCTGTGCCCCTTGCCAAATGTTCAGCAAAACACACAATGTCAGTAAACCTATCAACCCTATCCTTGTGAACAGTCTGTTTGAGATGTGAGGCATTGATTTTTTGGGTCCAATGACAACCACTGCTGGTGGCAAGAAGTACATCATTGTTGCTACAGAGTATTTTACTAAGTGACCTGTTGCAAGAGCCTGCACCCTCCACAATGCTGAGACCACTGCAAAGTTCTTGTATGAAGAAATCTTTACTGTCTATGGTCCCCCTGCAGTTCTCCTCAGCAACCAAGGAAACTACTTCCGGAAAAAACTTGTAAACTCTTTCTGCAAGAAAGTGTTCACTCACTATAAGCTTACCACAGCTTATAACCCCCAATGTAATGGTCTCACTGAACGGTTCAATCAGACACTCTTTAGCAGCCTGGAACGCCTGTCAATGGATGATGCCATCCACTGGGACAAACACCTGCCTGCTGCTTTATGGTCCTACCAGTCCAAGATTCATTCAACACTTAAGTTCAAACCTTATGAGATGTTATTTGGTGTTACTATTCAGAATTTTGACCGCAACAACATAAATGGCGACGAGCTAACTATGAGCAAAATCCGTCTGGAAGGACAAGCCAATGTAAAGCGTGCCACTGAGGCTATGTGAGCCAAAGCAAAGCCAAACCCAAGTCCAGAGCAAATTCCCATTGGTTCTGAAGTCTTGGTTTTTAAGAACTCAGTTGTGCAGTCACTTTCTAAGAAGTTCCTTCCCAAATGGTCTGGCCCCTACAAGGTTGTAAAATATGCTAGTAATGAAAACTATCGCTTAGTTGATGTTGACAACCAACCACTCAATAATGTTATCAATTAAAATTGGATGAAACTTTTTCACCGTAACAATTGATAGAGAGAGAAGTGTGGTGTGATCATTGATAACTGCTAGATCTGTTGGGCCTAACCCCACAATCTCCGGTTATTACTGTTACAGATCAGCCATGCAACTCACATGCAACTAGCATGTAAATCCCCATATTTCCCCTAACTCCCAATATTCCACAGGCTATATAAAGCCACTATTTCCACAATAAATATATATCCTATTTTCATAATCTTTTGGTTTTACATTGGCTTTGCCTAAATTGGTATTACGCCAGTTATCCCAGAAAACTCTTGACAACCTTGCCAAAGGAGAATTTGATTAAACTAACAAATTTGGACCTACCTTATCTATATTGCACACTTTATTGAAGCAACGCAATAATGCAGTGTCAAATACCTTTAGCAGGATTAATATATATAAAAGTGAGTCTGTCTGTAATGTCACCTCAAGTGGGCTCAAGCCGTAAGGGATTTGACTGAATTGATTTTTAGTTGAATTTGATTTTAAAAGTTGATTGTTAAGCCAAAAGCTCAATTTGGCTCATCCTTACATTCAATCCCTTACATGCATCTTTGAAAGTACACAGATTGCATCGAGTAGAGTGTGGGCTAAATCATGTTGAACTGAAATATAAGCCACTTGAACTTAAATAAATTTGTATTTGATTACTTGCATTTTAAATTAGTTGCTAACCCTATTCAACCATATCAAAGTGGCTTATCTTTCTAGATTACCCGACTCTAGAATGGGTGGATTTAAACTGGAAGAGAAGCAGCAATTGTTTTAGATTGTTTTATATGATTGGATGATTATGCTGTGTGAGGATTGAATCGACGACGAAAAGAGAGCTTGGTCAATTTAAAGTGATACACTTTAAATCAAAAATATAAATATTAGTTTAAAGAAGGAGATGGTTGGCTTGGACATTTCGAAGTTCTTATTATTCAAGTGAAATAATAGAATATTCCAACTGGATGCATCACCTGATCCAAGTGGCTGCATATTGTTCAGAGTAGACCTTGCTTGACACAGTTTCATCCCAAAAGAACATCAGTGGAGTAAACTAACTATGATAAAATCATGTTTTCATATGATGATTTTCATGAAATTAGAGGACGTAGATCAATTTTTCAGATGATTCCGATCAAAATGGTACCAAACATGATAGTTCTAGATGCTGAGATATATAGTTAAGTGCTGGAATCGGGTTCGCGTCATAATCAAAGGCTCAGACTCGATTTGATATTATCTAAATTTACTTTTAATACACACTACAAAAACTAAAATCAATGTATCTCAGTGAATACTAAGCCAATTTTGATGTCCAATAGCTTATTCAAAAGCTGCAGATCAGCTCTACATTTTAAAGACATTAAAAATCAATTACTAAATTATAAAATAATTAGTTTAGCCTTACTAAACTTATAGGTGATACTATACTTATTTAGGTTTAGTTTTTATTTATACTTGGAGTATACAATTTTAAATTTAAATAAATATAATTGAAATTACTTTTTAATAAAGCAATCAAATAAGATTTTAATTAAACATGCGATAAGTAACACAAGCCTAAAAAGATAATAAAATAAATTTAATTGATTTATTAAATTCAACTTTAATTCTGTCCTTGGACGGGGCAACCACCTAGTACAGAAATAAGCGCCACCGAGCTATTGCTTGAATTTCGCTAGGATTCATTCACCCACTTAGACGAAACACCTGGTGGAAATAAAAGATTCAGTCTCCAGTAAAATGTTCAATGTATATCCGTTAAATGGGATTAGCGCTCCAGCTTTGTTCTTATCAAGCAGTGAAATGATATCCACTCTAAAGACTGAATAAGAGAAACCCCTATCCTAAAGCTGACGTTCTGGATGGAAAACACAGTAGGTATTTTATTGAATTAAAAGTTAATTAAAGTATCTATAGTATTTAGCAGGGCTGGCCTATTTTATAAAGAAGCTTTAAAGGATAGTTTTATTTCTTACTAAATTAGCTCCCTTGACGAATCGTAATTAGTATTCTGTGAAGCAGATTCTAAAAACTTGTATTAGCAAACTATTTTTGAGAGTTTTTGATCAAAATACAGCTTTATCATATATACTATAGCTTTAAATCAAAACTACACAAGTTAGCTTTTGTGGAGCTATTAGGACATCGAAAATTCAACTGGGATCTAATAAATCCTAAAATAAAACCCTTTTTGAATGGAAAATAGTTAATGCAAGCATAATCGGACACAACTTAATTTCAAGCCTCAGTTATTTAATCTCGCTTAAAATAGAAAATTTGTACATTTTACTACTGAATTTATTATTTAGACTCCAAAAAAAAGGGTCATTTATTTGAAGCTTGATAAAATGTTTAAATTATGGGCAGATATTAAAAAGAAAATGGTTAAATTATTTAGCTATTAGTTGATAACGTTAAATAAACTACTTCTTATTTCTATCTGTTAAATTTGCACTATGATCCACATTTAAAGGTTAAGTGGAGCCAATCCAAAGCAGAAATGGATCAAGGATCAATAATGGATGTGAGAGCTGATTATGTTTGGTATATTGTTTAAGGTACCACATATCATAGGTATTTAGATGAAATTCTATCAGTCCATTTATCATGGATTTCTTCAAGAGTATAACTTTTAGCCTAAATGTGGCCTCAACTGTGTCTGCTATTTTGGTGATAGCTCTCTTTTTCTTGATAAGTAAGAGCTTGAGATTTTAATTACTGATTTTAGAAAAACATGATAGAGATGCTGTCAATAGAGTTTCATTGCGTCTACAACTTGGAATTGCCTTTACTGATTTCTTTAAGCATACTATAAGCCTGCTATCAATTGATTTAGGGGATTCAGCATGCTCCTTTATGGCATTTTTTTCAGTTTTAATTTATCACATATACATGTGTTTAAACATTTCAATTGCTCTCAACTTGAATCTTATTGTTCTCTGCAGCAAAAGACCAAACCAAAAACTGGAAAAAATTTGCTGGGCAGTCTCAATTTTACTCCCATTGATACTTGATGTTCCTCTCTTAGGTATGATATATTGTAACTAATTAACAAAAAGTATTTGGAATTTTTGGTAGAAGCTCAGAAAACCAGTGCTCATTCAAGAATGGGCCTAAATTGAATGACTTTTTTGAGTTGACATATTATGCTGTTTTCTCATCAATGACTATACTATACTGCTTTTTAATAGCAGTAGCTGTTGTATACAAAGCAAGATATAAGAATTATGATTCAATGATGGAGTCTCTAACTAGTCCCCAGGAGCTATTTGCCAGAAGACAGTCTCTCCTGAACCTACAGAGCTTGATTTATAGAACCTGTTTATACCCTGCATCCTGTTTTCTGGCTTATTTTGTTGCCAATGTGGGGGTGACTTATTATTATATCTTCAAGAGCATCCCAGATATTCTTCTTTACTGGGGGCGCTTTGGATACTGCTCAAGAGGCATTTTGCATCTAATATCTTTTCTTGCAGACTCATCAGTTTTAGTGTCACTCAAATCTATCTTCAAGCCCAACAATGACAACTCTAATAAGACAGATATCAAGTTCATCCAGTTGGATTCATCTCCAGAATGCCCTTATTCCTACAATCATCTTGTTGGGCCTTCTATGAGCAACAATATGTCACCCTGCTTGAAAATAATGCTGCAAGACTTTCAAAGATATATCTAAATCTTTAACAAAGAAATTTATTAAAAGACTTCTTGACTTTTTATCTTTGAATCTAATTGAGTTTTAGTAAATTTTATAAATGATTGTTGATATTTAAGCCAACAAAGTCCAGCTTTAAAGCTAAAATAAAAGCTATCTATTATATATGTATAGAGGGCTAGTCAATATTTTGGAGAACTAATATCTCACAAACTTTATTTAAAAATGGCAGTAAATTCTAGCACAGGGTCCACAGGTTTATATAGTACCCCACTGCTAGACTTTACATCTACTACAGGGGATGCATCATAAGATTGGGAAATATGGATTTGGGTGGGCAGGATGCCCAGGTTTATGGATGAAAAGATAGCACAGTTGCAAGGTGGTGTTCAAGGGCTGTATCCTTAAGTGTAAAGTTACTCCTCCACCTTGGGCCTCTACTTCAATTGTCATCAAATGCTTGGGGATCTCTGCCAACTTACGCCTGGATATTTCCCAAAGATTTACTGAAAAAACCCCAAGAAAGGTCCTCACACTATTAATTTCAGAATTATTTTGAAAAGGCCCCACTTAACCCACCCAAGGGACATCTCTGGTTAAATATCATGTGCAAGAGTGGCCAGGAGCAGTGGTAATTGATTCAAGACAGGTTCCTCAATTTTTAGTTGAGTTAGTTTTCCCTTTGATTTTGTCCATTTGGATTTTTCCAGATTTTCCTGCCTCAAGAGATTCATCCATATTCCCTCATATCATTGATCAATCAGTTTTGGACATTTAACCTCTCATTCAAATTCCATCCCCTTCCTTTAAATGAATGCAAGAGCTGTAAAAGACCTTGCTTCATCATTCTCTACTCTAATAAAGTTCAAAATTTGTTAGTTTAATTTGGCCTTCTAGTTTTGTCTGTTGCTTTTGGTGTTCAGTTGATTCCTTCTCCCCTTTGTCCTCCCATAAATTGTTGGCAGCAATCTTTTGGTTGTTGCTAAAACTGTAATTTTATTGTGGTTGAGAGCTTGGTTTTATTTCCTCTTAACCTGCTCCCCAATTCTCACATTAAGAAGGGTATTGCAACCCTTATGTCCCTGAGTAATAATCTTGGGAGGGGCTTTTAAGTCTGCATTTTATTTGTGTGGTGTCAGGGACCCACGTGAAAGGGAATAAATCCCCAATCCTGTGGGCCAAGGTCCCTAAATTTAGCCCTGCAATAACCAAACTAATGGGAACCATGACTATTGCAAGGTGCCTGAACTGACCTAGAAAGGCAAATATTCCTATAAGGGAACTGAACTTCCTAGTATATAATATCCTACTAAGTATACCAACATATAGAAGGAAATGTTGGGTCTAATCAAGTAAAAATATGCTTTGGAGGGTTTGAAAGTAGTTCAGCCATAGTGAAACTTTCTTTCTCAATGTCCATAGGGATACTTAAACCATCTATGAGCCAAGGACTTCTTTTGGTGGGAATCATCTGGTAAAAAGTTTTGCCAATCAGTGGTACAGGTTGGTCCTTCCAAGGAAAGGACAAAAGACAGTAGTGAGATTAGACACCAGAACAGGAAATAATTCCCTTTCATGGTTCTAAGAACAAGTCAAAAAAGAAGTGTGTGCAAGATTGGAATAGAGAGAATAAGCTTTATTGTTGGAACAAGAGTAAAAAATGATCAAGGCTTGCTTAAATATTGCTTGTGAAGATGAAATAAAGTAAAGAATAAATTGTAAAGCAGAGGGTGAAAAGCCCAAGTCTTTTGCAAGAAGAAACCTTTAAGAGGTTTTTCATGACTGATTTCTTAACCTGATTGGTTATTGTAACCAAAAAACAGAAGAAACAGAAACAACAGAGGAAACAAGACCACTTTTTTAGCTGCCAGTACAGGAAAAAGTGGAGTTGCAAATGGTTTATTATCATAGTACCCTGGTAAAACCTGGGCTTAGTTAACCAGTTTGAAAGCAAAAACCGCTAACCAAGCAGCCAAGCATTGTCCAAGAAGTAGGTGGTGTTTTCTTTGATTTTACTAGCATTTGCTAAACTAGGGACAGAAGCAAAAGTGAGAGTTAAATGAATGAATCCAATATAAATAGGTTAAGTATGTTGCTGATTGAATGTGCACCTAATGCTATGCTCTTTCTTAAGGTTCCAGGTTTGATCCCTGTCTGGTTCAAGATTTGAATTCCAGATTATGTCTGAAATCTTGTTATTGGTTATTTTTGCCTGGGTGTCTGTAAGTATGGTTTTCAAATAATTCAAGTTGTCAAGGGAAAATTTTCTGACAGGAGGGGGTTCTTGTTTATTTATCAAGAAAGACCTTAAGCTCATTAAGCTAATGATGAGAATTTATTTGCCTTAATTAGACAATTTGTTTTATTCTTCACTGGATGTCATGACTGCCAAGTAATTACTAGCATCTTCATCCTTAAGGTTATTTGCACTCTGGGCTTGAGAGGATTTGATCCCCAAAAATGTGGGGGCTGGTCCCCTGGTTGTCAGGGCTGGCAGTCTACAGACAGTTGTGACTTGGGTTTTAATCTGCTCTATATCTTTGAGTTTGGAAAGGAAAACATTGCCATTCCTGAAAATACAGAAGGAGTTTGATAAGATAGATTAATAACTAAAAAATATAACCTGAAATCATTTTTCTAGTTTATAATAATCCTTGCGCATGAAGTATTAATTATTTATAAAGGCATGTAAGTCAACAAATTAATAAAAATAAAGCCCAAGTAGAGAGTAAAAATAGGCTAACCAGATACACCGGTAAATGAAGTTGAACTGTTTAAAAACAAATGATAGTTGATGGGAAACAAAAATCATGATTTAAATTATTAAAATAAAGAGCAGCACTGAGAGGGAAATGTTTGAGTCCCTATGTAATGATTAAAAATAGAGAAGGCCAAGGCAAATGATTTATTTTAGGAGAAATTTCAGCAAACAAAGATTTCAAGTGTGGGCAAGTTAAGTAATGTGTTTTGATCCAAAGACTGAAAATCTACTACCAGTGAAGGTTATTTCTTTGATCTTCTGATTAATAACTGGTCAAGTTATTATATCATATGTTGTAATTTCAGGCTTCAGCTAACCTGGCACTATTTATTGAGTATCTTGACTTAAGAAATGTGATGTCTCTGACTATCAAAAGTGACAGATTCCTTTTAACTATGTATGTGATAGAATTCCAGATACAGGATTTGAACCCCAATACCCTGCAGGCTGGCAGCCTGCAGGCCCCGCTGCCCCACTGTCTGCTTTTTCCTGGGCTCAAACCAGAGCCAAATTCAAATTCAGAGAAACTCATGAAATCAATCAACCCAAAGCTGCATGCACCAATGCCTCACCTGCAAAAGGATTCTTTTAGTCCCACCAATGAGAGCGCAGGCCTGGTCAACAATCCCAAGATAACTGGGGCCACCTCTGGTAAAGAGTCAAAGAAGCTTTCTGTAGAATGTGGGCTGCTTGAGGATGGCAAATCCTACAGCTCAATGAAAAATTAGAGTTTCTCCATTTCAACCCAACCAATAAGAGACCTGTTGTGCAGGACACCACCAATAATTTCTAAATCATAGAAGACAGTATCACCCAGCCCAGGAGGGTTTGTAAAGGTTTCTCTATGGCAGATGGGTATTCTTATACCCTGGGCTGCCAGTAAGTTGCCCACTGCCATTCTTGCAATAAAGTGACATGAACCTTTGGTTCAACCAGGTTATTCTATATTTGATTTTAGTTCTATTTCATTTGCAGTCTACCTCCTGCGGGTTTGTACCTCACATCCACCAACCCCAAGAAACTGCAGGCTGACTGCCCAAACTATATTGTCCACCAGGAGCTTCCTTTAGCCCAGTACATTTCACTGAATACCCACCCAACCCAGTGTATTTGGAATTCACCCTAGAGGAAATCCTGATCTACAACCCAGAATCCAGAACTAGGGAGACAGAAACCATTTTCAGAGAAGGAGCCTGGATCACTGTGCCCCTGCTGTTCTGAGACAAATACAACTACCTGTCCACCTACCTTGTACCAACAGCCCCACCCCTTACCCTGCTGCCCAACTACCTGCAGGAATCAGTTGCCACCAATGAATACACCTCCACACAGATATTTGGAGTTATGTACATCACTCACTGGCTTAATTAACTCTATGGTACCTTTCAGGGGACCCTGGGCCATCCTAGGAAAATTGCTATCCTACATTGTAAAGTTAGCTCCCATCCTGTGGTGAGCCCTTCCTTCTGGGCCTGCAGGCCGCCTGCCCGCAAGTTCTCAGGAACCTACTTCAGGATGGGTCCCTTATAAAACCCCTTTTTTTGACCTCAAATGGCCAGGGATTTTCAAGGCCCACATACCGCAAATCCCTGTCATCAAGGATAAAAAACAAAACAGGGTTTCTTACTATCAGGAAATGATAGATCATACCAGCACTTGTCTGACTGCTCAATCAGACAACCAAATGCTTGTGGGTTCTAATAATAACTGTGTCACCTTGACATGCTGAAGTCAAACCCATGATTATAAAAAAACAGCCAATGCACTTCCTTCCCCAGGTCCCAGTGCACAATTTATAAACCATTTTGCAAAGTATCTCTGGAAATGATGCCACCAGGCCTCTGGTGGCACAAAAACCAAGTATTCCTAAGCAAGTATAAATAGTGAAGAGGAGAAGCCTTTCTCACTGTTGACATCTTAAAATAACAACTTTATGCCCAGGACCCATTATTTTCTTGCAGGAATTATCTATTTTTGCTCCAATTTAATTATTCTTTTTGCATCTATTTGTGAATCTACTACACAATACAGTATTATCTATCTGCTTCTCCTGGTTCTGCTCCTGTCTACCTGGTTACACCACCTCATGCCATTGACTTAGAGTTCTTCCACCCTCATCACCTGGATCTTCCTCCTGGTCACTCTAGAGGCCCAATTCTGACTATCATTAAGGAGATCCACTCCACTCCCCCCTGCCTAATATGCCTCCTGCCCAAGACTTTAATAAGTTGGGGTTTGTTTACATTAAAGTATGGAGGCAGGCCAATCAGGTTGTGCCCCATACTGAAAGTTGGTATCCCCTGGCTACTGCTGTGAATTATATTGTCAGGATCACATCAATTTTGTACATGGCCTTTCAGGCCCAGCCCACCTCCCCTGTGGGAGTCCAGCCAGATTCTGGTATGAGCCATGACACATACCAGGCTCTGGAGATGGTATTTACCTCATCCACAGGAGTGATTTAAACCTGACTGGATCCTGCACTGAGATCAACCTTACTAAAGACCATATACCTGCAAGTATGTCAATCATGTCATTAATCAGTTACAGGGGTTTATTTTTTAAAATCAACATCATTATAAGCATAGTAGGCTGTATCAAACAAAAGAAACTTATTTTTTTGGCTATAAAAGATACTCCAGGCCCATATAAAGATAGAGAGTGATATATACATCCTTTTTAAAGAGCCTTTACAAGATTTATTTTTAGTTTTATGTCCTTTTTGAATGTTAAACAGTATAATGGGTGGGCTTCTGGTAGTGATCCAGGAACATGAACAGCAGGTATAATATTGTAAGATGGTTGAAGTTGGTTGAGATTTTGCTAGATATATTCTTGAGCTTTTCAAAAAGTGCCTGTGGTGCTTATATATATGTGATTAAATAGGTGGCCCCTCTGCTCTTTTGGGGCTGCCATGGTTCAGAAGGTTTGATTTTAAATTTTCTTTTCTCCTTTTGATTCCATCTAAAAAAGGGAGGAAAATTAAGTATTAAAGTAGTATTTTTAAGAGTAGTTTTTACCAAATTTTTGCCTCTATTTTTTTCTTTAAAAAACTAGTAGTAAATTTCACTTTTGATTTATTTTAACTACTAAGTTTTTTTTTGTTCTGTGACATTAAAACAATGTTCAAACACTGTAACAGATTGATTCTCAACAAGATTTTCAAACACCCTATTTCCCTTCCCTTTACTCTATCACTTTTTGCTGTAGTAACCTATTTTATATCCCCAAAATTTTATTATCTAAATAAAGCCTTCTTAGAAGAGTAGGCTTAAGCCAAAACTCTAAGTTTCCTTGTACAAATTTTGATTTTTACTTAAGTTTTATTTAGAAATTTACTCAACTTTTTATTACTTATACATATTCAATTGTTTAAATTTAGGTAGAATTTAAATTTATATTGGCTTATAAGTTACTGGTAAAAATGTGTTAAATGCAAATAAAGGTTGATAATCAGGACTCAGCTGCTTTATTGTCACACATTTTAAATCTCAAGATGAACATTTATAGACTTTTAACTTCTTATTACCACAGGAAAATTCTCAACATTGATATACCCCCTTTTACCACTAGAAATCTAAACTTTCAAAACAACAGGGTTACCCCCAGCAAGGTTCTGCACAAGAGATTCTGTGACCCCCAAACCAACTTCCTCACAATCTGTAGCCAAATGTGGAAGTCAACTTGAATTACTAAATCCAGAAACAATAACCAGTGAAAATCTTTCTTTAGTAGACTGCTTGATTTGGTGCTTCTTAATTACAAGGATCACACCACCCCCTGTCCAATCCAACTGATTGATTGTCTCAATCTTGTTCCTCTTATAATGATTCATCCCAACTATATAGTTTTAATATCTCAATAAAGATGATTATCTAGCTTCCAATAATTTTCCTGTGTAAATCTGCTAATGCAGTACAGTTATAACATAACCAACCTTTTATCATACCTTGTCACTTTGGGGCCTTTTCAGAATTTATCTCCTTATTTTGAGGGCTATAAAATATTGTCAATTTCCCTTAAAGCATTTTTCCAAACTGCTCTTACCTTTATGTCCTTTTAAATTTAAACCCAGTTGCTCTGTATGCCTTTATTTATAACCCTGTCCTGTATTGGGCAAGGCCTTACATAGACTAACTTGAATAAATATTGCTTAAATCCAAGCCCCTTATACTTGTATGAGCCCTTCCCTGTGATTTGAACAAATACAGTAGTTTTAAAACCTGTTGAGATAAACATATATTAGTCAGCTTAGAAAAAAATGAAATCAGTCTAAAAATGAAATCAAAGTGGATCCAAATCTATTATAATTTAATATAAATTCCTTAATTTTTGATTTTTTTTAGACTGAGTTCATGCGCTCTAAACTGACTAATATACATTTATTTCAACAGGGTTGAAAACTACTGTACTGTATTATTGAGAAGGTTGCTCATCTTTATGAAATAAACTTGGAGTCTTATACCATCACACTTGAAGGTGATTTTCACAAGTGACAGTTACCTACTATTAATACACATGATGCAATTGCATTTCCAGTATTCAAACCCTGACCCCCTGTGGGCTGCCAGGCCGCCCACGTTTTTTTGGGCTTAATTCAAGCAAAGATTTGACTTTGGAGAAGCCTTCAACGCCAACCTATGAGGTACAGCCCATTATCAATCTTTCCCTCTCACAAACTCCCTAGCCTAGCTAATGAACAGGCCATCTTGAATAGTATTTCTGTAGCCAATCAGCCCTCTGTCAATGGAGTTTTGCACAAACTATCCCAAAACAAGGCCCATCAGATGATGAAAAATCCAATGCCTCAAAGAGGGAAATTGAGATTCTCCATCTGAACCCAGCCAATGACATATCAAAAAATTCTTGTCAGGGACCTACTTAAAAGGGAGCAAGTCCCCAATCTTGTGAGCCAAGGCCCCTAAGTTAAGCCCTGCAATCACCAAACCAATAGGAACTGTAACCATAGCAAGGTGACCAAAATGACCAAATGATGCAAACCTTCCAATCATAGAACTGAACCTTCCCAGTACTTAATATCCTGCAAAGTATGTCAACAGGTAGAATGATGCATTTGGTCTAACCAAGGAAGGTTCAGATGTTGGATGTGAAAGAGGGGAGCTAGACTAACTAAATTTGGCTTCCATCCCAGCAAGATGAACCACCAGGATGCCACCCAGTAGAGTACTGGAATAGCTGCTTGAAGGGGTGACCAAAGAGAGGACGCAGGGGACAGCTGAAGAAAGTATGCATTCAATCCCATCAACACTAGCCCAGTGAGAAATCATGGCATGCTGGTGGGAGAAAGAGGCAACTTCACAGGTGCTTGGAGGGATGCTGAGTCATTTCTGTTCAAGCTATGAGCAATGGGCATTAGCACCTCCTCCAAGGTGGGAGCAGGCACAGTGTAGTCCATGGCAGCAAACTCCAAGTTGTTGCAAGTTAGACTATTGAAAATTGTCTCACCTGAAAAGAGAAGTTTTCCAGGGAGGTGCAAGAGACTAGAGGGATCATCTCCCATCAGGTGTGCAGAAGTGGAAAATTGAGACCATAGGTTGGGGGCAGTGGTCCAGAGGAGGATCCCAAATAGAGCAAAAGTAAACACCATAAATTTCAGAACTGGGAGGATCATAGTTTCAAACTCCAGGAAATTTGGAATTTAAAAATGCAATTTTTGGGCCTTAAGATAATAAAATCAGGGGTAAATTGGCAGCCACAGGGAAAAAACCAAGTACAAAACCAGGATGCACTTGAGGAGGACTTTATGTTGGTCTTGAAGAGCTTGGAATAAATTTAAAGCAAAAACAAGTTCAAAACCAACAGATTAAATAAAATTTCAATATAGGAATAGAATTTATAATGAATTTTTAAATAAAATCTGGGTTTGAATAGTGATATTGAAAGAAAAAGCGGCAGATGTAACAATTAAGTAAAAGATAAAAGCTCAGGGACTTCAGAAAGGAGGCCAGGTTCAAGAAGAACCACTTAAAGATAAGGTTTAGGAGAAAACCAACTAACACTTTGCTTAAGACTAATGAAGACTCCAAATGAGAGTCTACAGATTTTAAGATAGCAAAGTATTGGGCAAAAGTTTCCAAAATTTAATGAATTGAAAAATAGACAAGCAGGGGACTGGAGGTCCCCTTGCTGTGTTAAAAAGAGTGTGTTGCAGGGGGGATAAATCACATGACTGCAGGGCTTGGATCTAATTGGCTGGTGGAAGAAATTTGCTGATCAGAGCTAGGGGGACTGGAAAGTTTCTCATAAATTTCCACCGCCCCATCTGATTGACTAGAGAGAACTACAGGCATCTGCAATTCACTTGGGTTTCTGAGCGTTGATGTGGAATCACCTGATTGGTTGGATCTGATGTTTTTCAAAAGTGGACAACATCATGCCAACAAGTAGCCCAAATTAACCAGTGTTTCTTCCCAGGGGGGAGCAACCAAAGGCAATGGATCCACGGGGTAGGCCAGCACAAATCTCTCATCAACTGTGTGTGCCAAATCCCCTAAAGAATTAAGGGGTTTGGCTGATACTTTTGGGCCTTTCTTAGTACGCCTGGGGAAAATAGTGCAATCCAATGCCAAGGGTGGCAGTGAATTTACATTATCCTTTCCTTTTTCCTGGGACCAGATACCTCCCTGGGGAAGCGTAGCCACCAAGAAGTTCTTGTGCACTTTGGGGATCTTTAGCGCCAGGAGAGACTTAGGAGGACCAAGTGCTGGGGGTTGTTTCTGTGAAATTCCTGTACCAGGTCCCAACAGTTTCTGCAGTCTGGGGAGCTTACCCAACTGTTGTTGTAAGAGGGATATCCTTTCCAGGATACACAACATTGAAGGGACTTCTGAATCCTACGCAAGGCTACTATGGCTTCTACCTCATACTCTGGAGAGCCATCCACCAAGGTGGGATCAGGAGTGCTGAGGAGATCCCCCTTGAAAGGGGACAGGAGGCAGGCATTGAAAGTGCTGTGAATCTGGTAGGAGGGGAGAGAGGTCCAGCTCAAACACGCCATTGCCCTTATCCTCTAGGACCCTGAAGGGACCCAGTCTCTTTGGGGCAAACTTCCTTGAGGGAACCTTCATTTGGATATTGGTAGCATCCAGCATCACAAGCAAGCCCACTGGATATTGGGGGAGTAGACTGTCTGTTCTTGTCTGCTGCTTTCTTGTATGCCTCAATGGACTTGGTTAGGATTATTTGGACTTTTAGATGGATGGCCTTGAGATGAGCCGCTATATCTGCAGCAGCAGGTACTGTCAGGATTGACAATCCTTTTGCTCTGGAAACCCTGGCCCTGGAGCAGGAATTGAAACCCAACCCTAGACCCCCTCAGGCCGCCAGGCCTGTGGACCAAAGGACCGCCTGCCCGCGTTTTGCTGGAATTGCACCCACAAGCTGATACCAAGAATGTTGGCCTGTGCAGTGAAACAGGCTAAACCAAGGAAACTATTGCACCAAATGGAAGATCAATCACAGAACCTAATGAAGGTACTGAAGCAACAACTATTAGCTTCATGAATTTTAAGTCTATACCAGTGGCCAATCAAGAGCTGTCCCCAGAAAGAGGCACAGGCCCGCGGCCTGACCCCATGACCACAACTCTAAAGCAAGTTAATCAGGTAGCCAATTTGAGACTCTTGACCAATGAAAGAACTTCCGGGCCAAGTGCCATTTTGCTGCCTTTAGACCCAAGCACTCAGTTCTCCCAGGCCTGCCTTTTCTAATGCCCTGATAAACCCCCCATGGAAAATATTAAATTTAGAGGTGGGGTACTATATAGACCAAAGGACTCTGCGCTCCAAACTTATTGTCATTTTTGAATAAAGGTTTTGTTAATTTGGCTCACACAGCTATTGCCTTATTTTGTATTTACTGTCTACCAATTCAGTTCAAGATCTCCTGTCCCGCCACCTGCTGTTTTCTGTCCTCCTGGTGTACCCTTTGGACCCATTCATTTTACCTACTACCCTCTGAAATCTGAATACAAGGAATACACCCCAGAAAAGAAACTCAAACTCAATCCTTTGGCCCACATAAAATCTGCAATTAGATACAACTGACAAGGCCTGTGGATATTCTCAACACCAAAATTGTTTAGAGGGGAATTCAACTATCTCCCTGCTTATGAACTGTCCATGGAACCACCCGTGACCCCAAAACCTATGCCTGCTTCCTCACCCAACCTTCCAACCAACCACACTGGTAAGCTGTTTGGGATTGTGTACATCACTCTCACAGGGGTGATTGACACTATCATACCAGTTGCTGACCCATGGTCTTGAGTGAGGAAGTCTGTTTCCTACCTTTTTAAGTTAGCTACTCTCTTGTGGTGGGCCCTGTCTGCTAAAACAGCAGCCTAAGTTACTCCTGAAAACAACGGGCCAGCTGCCCAAGACTGGATCCCTGACATTATGGCAATCTTTATAAAACCTGGTACCCCAAGCCTCAAGATGTTGTTTTTTCTTGGGGCATCTTGTATGCTTTTGTTACAATAGTTTTAAAAGCTATGGCAACAACTGAAAATACCTCAGATTTAAACAAAATAATTTCAGATTTAAGCAAAACCCAACTATCAGGTTAAAATATACACTCTGTTGGCAGGGTTTTTTTATTGTTAATGGGCAAAATGGGTCAACACAGCAAAGAAGTGCTCACACGCAAAGCAAAATTATTCAAAATATAATCTGAAATACATGGGTTCACAAACAAAATGGCGTGAGTTGACTTTTGGTGTACAAATGTTTACTATGTGAATTGGTGACAAAATACACCCAAGCACAGTGAGTCAAAACTCAATAAAAAACAAAACACAATACCAACTCACTATGTAAATAAAACCACTCAATCAGTTTGTGCAATGGATTGCAATCAAGAATGATGTCAAGGTATCTAAAATAAGACACAATATATGAAACACAAATTTTAAAAATATTGTGTTGTTTTTTTAAATTTGGCAGTAAAATCTGGGAAAATGGGTGGATTTTTTTTGAGTATTCTAAAATGGGCGTTGTAAAACCAGAAACAACTAATTAAGAAACAAAAATCTATAATTGGGATATTGGGGGGGGGGGGATATTAATCAAATATCCATCTTCAGATATAATCAAAAATTAAAAGTAAGGAGTGACTTAATTGAAATTTATTTAGTATTTTATTAAATTATCAAAATGAAAGGAATACAACAACAGAGTACCAATGCACCTGTTGTGCGCCGCAGTTGCGGTTGCCCCCGCGGGTCAAAGAACAGAGTTAGTGCAACCCAAGTGCCTACTCAGGAAGGAGATGAGAGAGGAGAGTTTTATAGTGACGCTGCACTGACACAGCCAGTTCAAGGAGCACAAGCTTCTAGGGTGCAGAGCATCAACCCTTGGATCCCCAAGCTAATCTGGAAGCCCACCAAGGTTACCACCACAAAAACAGTTAGAAACAAGGAGGTAGAACTTTGTATGTGTTTGATGTTGTGTACCAGCAAGAGTCAGTCCTGTCAGCCATTCTGGAGAAGGTGAAGCCTGTACTTGACACTAGCTATGAGCCCTATGTCAGTGATGGCAATCAGGAAGAGGAAAAAGAGCCTGAGCTCTTCAGAACTGATGAGTGACAGTTAATGCTCAAAAAGGTTGCAGCCTTCTACACCAAGGTACCCATGCCCTGTGTTGTGCCCAATGCCAACAAGTCTATCCCCACCACCAAAACACCCACCCAGAAGTGTATTCCTGACATCAAGCGCATCATCCTGCTCAGGTTTATGCAGGAATTAAGCAACTACAAGGCGGCTGCGGCTATTGTTGGGTTGGATCCCAAGTACACCTCCAAGACATTCAACATCTTCATCAATACTGGCCGAGTCCTTGCTGCGGAGAAATCCTTGCGCGTTTCTATCATGCTCACCAAGGATCACAAATGGGCAATCTGGCAGTGGATAACCTGGGACTATTATCTTGAACTGGCAAATATACAGGCCATGGTCAAATATACTTTTGGGGTTGAGGCCTTGGTTTCCTTTTACTACCATCTACTCAAGGGAATGTGCTTTTCCTGGAAAAAGCTTGGGGTATCTCCCTGTTGTGCTTTTTGCTTCACAGCGCCACAATCATTTGAGATTATAGGGCACAAGACATTTGCCAGAATACAGTCATATGTGAGGATATGAGTAGTATTGTATCAGAAGAGCCAGGATTAAACAGAACCATGATTATTGCCCAGCAATGGCTTCTGATTGTGCAGAAGCACTTAAGGATTAGGATAAAGGTCAACCAGATTAAGGATAAAATAAAGATGGTTCAAAGATGATTTTATTGTAAATGATTAATTCTTAGTAACCTTCTGCAAGAGTAATCTCTGGGCTGATAGCAATGTATTCTAGGATATTCTAACATGCCCCAAATTTGGGTAATTATTAATCTAGGTTTGGCGCTTATTGCACATCAACCAATAGAATATTTTCATCTTCACCCAGCACATGTGATTATTGCTGGCATGGAATGATTTAGTACTTCAGGATTACTTCCTACTTATCTGGTATACTGTAAGCTTAATGCTTATTAATGTGATAAATATGGGAATTTGAGATTATGGGGAATTGAACCCAGTGCCTTGGCGCTTGACGTAAGAGTAGTTTGGCGCTTTGGCGCCTAATCCAATTGCTAGGCGGCGCCACAGCGCTTGTGTATTTTTAAAGTGCTGTGGCAGTAAATCATTTATCATTTATTTGCTACAGCAGTGCTTATCATTGGCTAGTTTAAGGCTCAGGTCAGCATACTACTGCTGATCTAATATGCATATAGTTTATACTACCAATTTATATAGTTTGGTAGCTGCAACTCATATTTGTAAGCTCCGTCATAATTAGCATCATTGTATTTTGTACTACTAATTTATGGATTTGGTTGTAACAGTCTCAATTTGTGGGCTCTATCATAATTGGCATCATTGCTTGGTCAAAATTACCAACACTCCATACAATCAGAATAGCCCAACCAACATTGAGACCTGGAAAAACTACTCAGAGGCGTACACTGCCCTCAAAGCCAAGGGGATGGTCAAAATTTACTATATTGACAAATTGGCATTTGCCTTGTCTATGTGCAATGCATATGGCTATGTCCCCAAAGGCTCAAATGACAGGATGGCTTGGCGTGCTGCAGTCTGCTCCACAACCTATTCAATGATGGCTCTCCTTGGTCCAAAGGGGGTTGAGCTATACCAAATGATTTTGGGATCTCACAATAGCCAGACCTTCCTATCATTTCTCCAACTGGTCCAGGAGCACCTGAGGCGCACGAGCCCTGGATTCACCAATGTCATTGTGTTGGACAATGTTAGTATCCATAAGATGGCTGATATTCTCAAGGAATTCCCAATAATTGACACCAGCATTGCAGTGAGCCCCCAGCAATTGGCCGCGGCAAATTCACGCCTTCTCTTTGCCCCTGCCTATTTGCCCTTCCTAAATCCCATCAAGGACGTCTTTGGGTGGCTCAAGTGAGTTGTCAAGTGAGGAATCCCAACTGTGACCAAGGACCTGTTTAATTTGCTGCAGGCCAGGATTCATATCCTCCCAGCTGAGCCTGTGGCCCAATTCTATGGCCACACTGATTTGTTCATCCCTGTGTGCCTTGCCAAACAGCCAATCAATTAAAGGCTTAGCTTGTCTGACTTTTTTTCTCTAATTTACTATTCAAGATTTATTAATTAACATTTTATATTTAGATGTTTTCAAGCCCACAATAACTGTGAGAATAGGGGAGCAAGTTAAGAGGAAATATAACCAAGCTCTTAACCACAATAAAATTTTGGTTTCAGCAACAGCCAAAAGTTTGCTGCCAAAAATTCCTGGGAGGCCAAATTAAACTAACAAATTTTGAACTTTATTAGAGTAGAGAATGATGAAGCAAGGTCTTTTACAACACTTGCATTCATTTAAGGGATGTGATAGAATTGGGGTGGTAGATTGGATGTCACAAACCAATTGACCAATGATATGAGCGGATACAAATGCATTTCTTGAGGCAGGAAGATCTTGACATATTTTGAATGGACATAGTCAAAAGAAAAACTAAACCAACTAACATCAGGAATATGCTTTGGATGCAATTACCACTGCTCCTGGCCGCTCTTGCACATGATATTTAACCAGAGGTGTCTCTTGGGTGAGTCAGGGGGGGGGGAATTTTTCAGAATAATTCCAAAATATTAAACTGATGGCCTTTCTTGGGCTTTTTCAGTAACCTTTTAGATAAATATTCAAACATAATTTGGTAGAAATTCCCAAGTATTTCACAAGAATTGAAGTGGAGGCCTAAGGGGGAGGCATAACTTTACAATCACATTCAGCAGGACCATTAATGAAGGTTAGTAATTTATTTATTTATAATTATTTTTTATCATGGCATCTAGGGGTATCCCAAATGCTTGATACTGGATTACGCAAATGTATTTATATCACTTTTGTCAAATAAATATAAAAATCAAATTAAAAAAGTTAAATGTAAAGTGTACAAATTAGAAGTAGATTTTATTGACATATATTATTATGCTTTTATTAAGACCTTCCCTGGAAGATATTTGGAAAACTTGTTTGAAGAAATAATAATTATAAAAATTAATTATTTTAAAAAGTAAAATTTAAAAGTGTAGAATTATATCAAGGAAAGAGATTTTTATTATGTGCGCCTATAGTGAGTCCTTTGGTATGTACCTACCCCACAATGGAGGTGGTGCACAACCTCTACTGCCACACTGTGGACAGTAGATACACTCTGGTTAAAATACTCCCGCCTGCTGGTGAAAGGGAGTACAGTCAGGTGGGAGTAAAGCAGCAGCTTCTCTGGTGGGGCTGCAAACCCGTAAATTCCAGCCAGGACCAGGGCGTCCTGGATGACGTGGTTCACTGAGTCATATCCAGGGGGACCTTCTTCCCTTTCAAGGTGAGCCAGGCCTTGTCAATCCCAAGGAGGACCCTGTCCAGGTCCTCTACAGACGCAGCCATCCCAAAGTAAAAGAGAAACCCCAGGTAAATCATGAGGTGAAGCCTTTTCTGGGAAAAGGCTTCTGTAAACTCACAGAGCTTATTATAAACAGTACTAATTGTGGGGTTCTTGGTCACCAGTCCCCAATGTGTGTCCTGGGTTGTAGCCAGGGATCAGCTTGGAGGAGTTGTATTTCTCCAACAATGGTGAATGATTGATTAGGAGCTTATACTTGGCCTGCATAAGAGCAAACTCCTCCAGTACCTTCCCAATCACTATGCAAGCGTCTCCACTGTACACTTGTACTTTGGCTGGTGCCAGCCCTTTGGTAGGCTGATACCAATCCTGTAATAGTTTTACAAACTCTCCCCCAATGAACTCTCTTCCTCTATTTGTCATTTCCAAATGCCTTATCACCTTCTCCCACTCCTCCTGGGAAGACTTACTAGAGGCAAACTTCCTGCACCATAGGCAATAGGACTCCTTGTCTCCTGGGCTAGGATAAAAATGTGGGGTAATTGACTCATAGGACTTATATCCTTTCTTTATACAGGAAATTTGAATAGGGGTTGTAATAGGCGCTTTATTCACAGTCAGAAGGAAGATCCCATTAGAAACCTTCTGATATATGGCCTTGGAATAGGGAATAATGTGGGGTTTGTGCCAATACCTGGAGTCCTTTATCAATCTCTTTGACTCCTTGTACTTGGTCTTGGGCTCCTGCTTCTTGGTCTTGAGCTCCTGCACTTTGGTCTTGGGCTCCTTCAGTCTGTTCCAGCTCTGGCTTCCTATTCTTGGTCTTGGGCTCCTTCTGTAGCTTCTGTGGCCTTTATAATCCACTTGATCCAGTCCCTGAAGAGTCTCAGATAGCTCTCCCTTTTATAGCCCCTTGTTTCAGACCAAAAACCTCTCTTAGAACTCTGGTTCTTCAAAGCTTAAACTATCCTGTTTTTCTTCTTCTATAATATATTAAACCTTTAAACTTACTTCAGCCAATGAAAGCCCTGAATTTTCTGCCTCTGCTCCTCATTTTTTAGGCTTTAACTCTTAAGTTAAAGCCCTCAAAACACTGATCAAATAGACATTGGCTTGCAGCCAATAATACGCCTCAATTCAACAGTTTCGCCAAAAAGGTTTCCCTGGATGACCCGTCCTTGACCCTGGTTTGAACCTGAGGCTGTCTCGCTCTGGGTAAGTAACTGCTCTGCGTTTTGAACAGTTTTGCTGTGATTCCCGTCACGTTTCCCTGGCAAATCTTGAGCGCTTCCACATATGTTTTACTTAGGCAAATTTTGAACCTTCAATTTTTCAACGTTTCTCTGTGTTTCTCTGTGGTTCTCTCAATGTTTTGCAACTTCAAACCCGCTTGCTGTTTGTTCTTTCACCTCTCCTAGTTGTTCTTGGCGAAATTTTCTCTTTTGCCTTCATAGTTTCTCCGTTCTTCTTCCAGCTTCTTTCTGGCTCATTTCCTCTTGAATCCTTCTTTTTAAGATAACCTATAGTTCTAACAAACTATATGTTATTTTTCCTCCTCTATCTTTTATATTAAATGCTTTTTAATCCTTTTTCAATAATAATCAGGCAGTATTTAATTATTATTTAACTGCTTCTTTATATCTATTTTCCTTTCAAAAACCACTAAAATCAGCTCTTCCCGCCTTTTCATCTAGTCTGGCTAGTTCATCCTCTCAGCTCTTCAGTTCTTGAGCGCCAACTTCTGGTCCTTTGGCCATCCTGCTCTATGATCATCTAGTCCTGCATCATAATCTCCTTGTCCTTCAACTTATCCTCAACCAGTTCCCCAACAAATCCTCACTAGGAACCTTCTTTGTTCCTTCTACACACTGAACCATATTGGTTCCTTTAATTCAATATGAATTAACAGTCCATCAAATAGCCTTCACTGTGACCAAACAGTCCCTCCTGATAGTTTTCTCTGTTAATTCTGTGAACCACCTTGGTTCTTTATCTCAGTCCCCATTACTAGAACTTGTAGACCCAGGCATGAGTCTACATTAAACTGGCATTTGACTGGTCCCTTGCAAGCGGCAATCCACTTAGGCCATTCAACCATAGATCAATGTCTATGCGTTGTCTTTACTCACCCAGATGATTAAGTCTGGGCTTTCAGTCTCAGAGTAATCAGCTCCACTTCCCAGAGGCCTGATCACACCAAGTTCTGCAGCCTGCTTCCCCAAGAAAGCCACCTTGGTGACATCTCTGAGCAAGTCTATACCCTCCAGTGCTCACCTTGGGTCTCCCCAAAGCTCCCATAGGGGCATAAACAAGGACACCCTACCAGTCTGTTAGGTAGGGTGCTTGCTCACAGACCTCCTGCAAGTGTATTAGGGTACATAGAGCTCTCAAAGCTCTTCCCCTCCCTGGCAGCCCACGTTACCCGCCAGGGGTCTAAAACCTACTCCCCCCAGACAGGCAAAGTTCCCTGCTTGCTATTTCAGTTATCACCCTTCTGCAGCCACAGTTTCCTGCGGGGTGAAGTACTATAGCCCCAAGCAGCCAATTTCCTCTGCTGGGTGGAGGCAATCTCTGCCCCTGGTAGTCCTATGTTACCTACCAGGCAGGCCTCATTTACCCTAGTAGACCATGTTACCCACTAGGCTCACCCTACTTACTCCTAGCAGCCCTATGTTACCTACTAGTTTACAGCGTCACCAGCTAACCACACATTGTCACTCTTCAGCATATTGTCTTTATTTGAAGCCAAATCAACCCTTGCCTGCAAACAGTACACATGTGGATCACCACACTAATCTTCTTCTTGTGCTTTGTCTTGGCAAATGTGAGCTCCATTGCTAGAGAGACCCCCATCTTGTTGGCACTCCAGGCCAGCCCAAAGTCAGCAAGGATAATTTTGGTCTTCTTCACGGCTGTTGCATCTGCAACAGACAGTTTTCCTACCACACGCCCAAAGTTTTCTAGCAGGTAAGAGAGTGTATGCTCTACCGGAAAGCAGAAGCAAGCAGCTGCATGGGCCTGGCCCATCTCTGGTAAATTCTTGAATGGGAGCATCTCCAGGACGTCCCAAACAATCTCAATGAAGTTTACTGTGTAAACTCACTGAGGACCACCAGGTCAAGGCGGACTAGTTGGGCATCCTTGTATGCAGTAACTGCCCACTCAGATGCCCCCTCAGAATGTGTCAGCCCGGCTAGCGCGTCCCTTGTCATTAGAAAGGACCCATGAATTCTGTCTTCAAGATCCTGCAAGACAGGGGGGACATATAGAGCTGCCTTGCTACATGATTGTTGTAGTTGGTGTAGAACATGGCGGGGACAAAGGAGACCAGGACCTGGCGGAGTTACTGTCAATGTTTTCTAAAAAAGGTAAGTATTTTGAAAATTTTATTAATTTTATTTTTTAGGTTACCTTCTTGTGTTTCCTCTTTGCCAGCAGCTTCAGCAGGCTTAGCCATTCTTGGCGCAAGCAGTAGGGTAGGCAATTCTGTATCCTTGGTTCTTGCTTGCTTGGCTGGCTTGAGATGTGCATACATCTCATGATTGTTGACTCAGAAAGACAGCACAGAGAGGGCAAACAACTTGAACTGGAGGCGCTTGACTACAGTTTTTTGAACATTAAAAAGACACTTAATTTTTATTTTAGGGGTGTCTGGCATCTTGGCCATGAGTGACTTGGCAGACACCTTTTCAATTTTGTCTCCTGTAAGAACAGCAGCCTTGACCTTGGGGTCAATGTCTTTGATTTTGGAAATTGCCGAGTTGAGGTCATTGAGTAGCTTTTCAAATTCTCTCATTTGATTTTTTTGCTAACCTTTATATATGTTTTTATAGCTTTACCCCCAATAAACTCTGTGTTATTCTGATACTATTGTCTCTTTGTTTATTCCTGTTTGTTTTCCCATTACTACATTATCCCATTTTTTTACCCATCGTGTATATGTTTTATGCTCAACTCAATATGTGTTGTTTGCTTTGTATTGGCATTGTTTCCTTAATTGCCATATTATTTTTGGCGCTTTTCACAGCTCCTTGTGAAAATATTAACAACAATTTGATGATCAGCTAAATTTGAATTAGAAAATTATAGGTTAACTGTTTTTAGATAAAGTTGTTACTGATCTGAATTCAAAACCTTAATGATAAAATTTAAGCCAATCAGGAGCCAAGTGATAAAGTGATTGTTGTGACATAAAGGGTCATTCAATAATTCTTTGATGCATGTGAGCTAATTAATATGAGTGGCTGGTTGTTTGTTTTTCCATTATACGCCATTTTTGCTGTGGCAAGTTGTTGGTGGACTAGTGCCTAATCAGCTGCTGAGTTAGCACTAGTCCACCAACAACTTGCCACAGCAACAATGACGCACAATAGCAAAAGATACAGCCAACCATATTAATTAGCGCACATGCATCAAAGAATTATTGAATGTCCCTTTATGTCACAACAATCACTTTATCACTTGGCTCCTGATTGGCTTAAAGTTTATCTTTAAGGTTTTGAATTCAGATCAGTAACAACTTTATCTAAAAACAGTTAACCTATAATTTTCTAATTCAAATTTAGCTGATCACCAAATTGTTGTTAATATTTTCACAAGGGGCTGTTTTTTGGTACTAAAAATGACTGTGTTCTGGATCTAGATACACAGCATAGTAAATTTATGATTTTATAGAAATAAGCTGAACATAAAGAATAAAACTAAATATAAACAAAGAGAACATGAACAATCAAAATTCAAAAAAGATAATATAAATAGAAAATGTTTGGCAACAGGGAGTTTATTGGGGCAGGGAAGAGTGATGCCTAGTAGGCAGAATAGCACGGGAAGGAAGACGTAGAGGAAGTGCTGGCCTGGGGGGTCTGGGATTGGGTGAGTGGTGCTGGAAGGTGGGGGGGTGGCAGGGGTAGAGGCAGAATGATTGACTGTGATGGCTGCCATATGCCGCTTGTTGTATTCCTCATCTGGCATTGCTTGATTGGCTGATAGGTGGCTGTGGCACGGGGTTGGAGGTGCTTATCCTTACATGATTGGTTGCCCATGTTCATGTGGAAGACAATTTGGGCAAACAAGTCAGCCACTATTTGGCAGCCAAAGAGAGAATTGTGCTCAAGGACCCCAAGATAAAGATCATTAAAAGCCTGAGGGTGGTGCTCCTGTAGTGTGGATCCAATGTTAAAGAAGACAACATCAGCCAGATGGATGTCTGCGTGGCTGGCAGGGTATACTGAGGCCTGGAGTCTGCTTTGCTGGATGGCCTCAAGGGCAGTGGAGCTACCCTCCATCTGGTGGCTCAAGAAAACCTGGTACTTGAAATTCAAGCCATCCCAGGAGTCAAGTAATCCACCAAGGATGTGGCTGTACTTGTAGCCATCAGTGAAATCTGGGTTTGTCCAATATTAGACAAAAAATTTGGCTGAAACAGCCAGAAATGCACCAATAAAAGTCCCCTTCTTGACCTTCTTCCTTCTATTCTTGGCAGCAGCTTTTCCTTGCTCACCAAAATTGTCAAAAGCTATTAATAGCTTATAGTAGGAGATAAACATAACATCATCTGATAGACTTGTCAAGCATCAGACCAGAGTTGATTCAATGTCAAGATCATACAGGGAATCCTAGCACCATACCATTGGTTGCTAGCAAAATTGGTAAGAGCCTGCATGGAAGCCACCTTTCTGTGCATCCAGAGCTGCACCATGCGCTTGGAGACCCATATGTTATGGTGCGCAAGCTGTTTGCGGACCTAGGTCAAGGGAAGCTTGGGGTCCTGCTGCAATAGATCAAGCATGATTGTATATGCCTCATTGATTTGGGACTCAGGGGCCTTCTTTGGCTTCTTGGCTGTCCCAATCAGATTTCCCCTGTTCATCAGGTTGTTGAATTCCTGCATGACAGTAGCTTGGGTAAATTGCAACTGGGTGGCAATCTGGTCCCAGGACAGACCCTATAGGTTTAGTGCCACAATTTCCTGGAGAATTTGGGTGGTGATGATTTGTTGTTTAGGGCACTGAGCCGCGGGAGCTGAAGCCTGATTGGCTATAGGGGGGCAGGTTGGGTGGTGGCAGGAAAATGTTCCAAATCAAGGTTGCCATCCTGATTGGTTGGCTAGCGGGCAGCTTGTGCGGGGGTGGGTACTGGAGCAGGGGCAGAGCTAGACAATGCGTGACTACTGAACAAGTCAAAGCCATAGGGGTTGGTGGTCAGGTACAGGTCAGCTTCTTTTTTACCTGCCTCAAAGGCTTGAGTATAAACAGGTGCCTCTACGCCCTGATCCTTGCCTCCATTGAAGCTGGCTTGGCTGCTGGCGCCGTTGAAGATGTTGCTGTTGAAAACCACATTGAAAAAAACCTAGGATAAAATCACTAAAAGTAGAAATTTTAAAATTTAATGACTTATTTTTATTGTAATCACCATTCCATATTTGGAAGGTTCTCAAAACCATTTTACACAAATCAGGAGCCATGGAAATAAATAAAATGCCTCTGTTTCTAAATTAGATAGCTGTTAATTGGCTGTTAAATTGATAGTTTTCTGTTTTAGGCTGCTCATACTACACATCTTGTGTGAGTTCATTTTGTTTTATGCCTGTGGAATCTTGCTTCTAGATTACTCCAATTTTGTTTCATTTTAGTCCTTCTGTTGGTGCCTCATATGAATCCTGATTGGATTATAATATACTCTGGGATGGCATCCATTCATCTCACTTGTTGTGTCAGTTCATTTTGTTTGTGGTTTGAACTACACCTCTTGATGTTTGATATAATTTTGTATAATGGGCTAGTGAAATTTCATTTTTTGTTTGACAGTTCATTTATTAAATGAATTTTTTTAAATTAATTGAACTCTGAATCTTGCGCAACTTGGATTTTGTTTAAATCTGAAGTATTTTTGGTTGTTGCCATAGCTTCTAAAACTAATGTATTAATAATCATTTATTACACCTATAAGATGATCATGAACCTGATCTCTTCCATGTGGAAGAATGAAAACCCAAACAACCCAAAAAAAACCAATACCACCGCCACCAATTCTAACAAGACTCCCTCCTCCCAAGCGCAAAATTTAATTGTAAACCAATCCCTCACAAAGGTGGCAATGTCCCAGATGGGAAGCTTACACTTTAGGAAGCCCAACGTGCTATGCCGGCCCTCCGCCTGCAATTCCAAACTAACACCCCCTCCTATGCCAGAAACACTAAGAATGTACTTGGGGTTGCTTCCATGCTCTCAGGAGATACTATAGACTGGTTTGGCATGGCCATAGCAGAAGATGTAGAATTCTGCTTGGAATATGCCAATTTTGAGGCTGAGTTAATGGCTACTGGGAAGGATTGCAACACTAGATACTACGCCCTGAACTCCTTGCTAGAAATCTAACAAGGCTCTCAACCCATTCAAGTGTATATTGAAGAATTCCTCAATCTGAAGACCTGCACCCATATTGAGGACAAATTTGCAGCCATCATATTCTGGAAAGGAGTGAATCCAGTCATGAAGGACCTACTGAAACACCACCCTCCCACTCTTGGCTTGGAAGACCTGGTCCCCTTTTGTAAGGGCCTCAGCATGAATCAAGAAAGCACCAGTACTACCCAACACTGCCAGACCCAAGACCCCACACCCAACAGAGGAGGAATGAACCCTGAGAAACTTCAAAGAAACTACAGAGAAGGACTCTGTTTCCACTTCCATGAATCAGGGCACTTGACCAGAGCCTTCCCTAAGAAAAACTCTGCTCCTATCTTGTTGGCCCAAACAAACGCTTCTTCCCAGTCTTACGAGTTCATCCTAGTATCTGTTAACGTCAAAGGAACAATCCAAAAACTGAAGGCGTTCATTGACAATGGAGCAGATGAGAGTTTCATTGATGCTGACCTAGCCCAAGAACTGGGCCTGTCTGAATCTGCAAACTGCCTCCAGATCATCATGGGAAATAGCACAAAGGATATAGGGTATGAATGATAACAAGCATTACCCCTGGTTATAGGAAAAAACACATACCCATTGTCTCTCATCCTGTTGAAAGGCCTACCACACCCCCTCATCCTGGGGGATTCCTGGTCTGACAGGCATGGTCTCATCCTTAACTACCGGGATCAGAATATCACCTTGGGCAATAAGGGAACCCAAAAAACTGTACCCTTTTGCACCAACCAGGAGGAATTTACCCAAAGGATCACAACCATGCAGATTGAACCTAGTGTGGGAGTCCTACCTGCTTCTCTAGGAAAGTGGACCCACATTTTCAGCAAAGAAGTGGCCACCTGTCTCCCTAAACACACAAAGTATGATCATGCTATTGACCTCCTGCCGGCACCAAACTCAAATATGGGCTCATCTATAGCTGCAACCACAAGGAGCAGTTAGCACTCAAGGCGTATATTGAAGACATGTCCAAGAAAAGCTTTATCTGTGTGTTCAAGAGCCCTTGTTTGTCACCAATGGTGTTTGTGGGCAAGAAGGATGTTGGCATGTGCCCGTGCGTTAACTTCCAGAGGTTGAATGAGATAACTTTAAATAATTGCTACCTCATACCTAACACTGAAAACTTGTGTGATGTGCTGACAGGCGCTAAGTGTACTCCAAGATTGACCTCTGAGACGTGTTCAATCAAATCCAAATCATAGAAAGTGACAAGTACAAAACAGTGTTCAAGACCAGGTATGGACTCTACAGATACCTGGTGATGCCATTTAGACTATGCAACACCCCAACACCTTCCAAAGAATTATCAATACTGTCCTAGGCAAGTACCTTGACCAATTTTGTGTTGCATATTTAGACAACATCCTCATATACAGCAAGTCACACACTGAACACCTTCAACACCTTGACCTTATACTGGAGAAACTCTCCCAGGCCAAATTACACACCAAGCTGAAAAATGTGAATTCTTTCAGTCAAGGTCAAATTCATAGGATATGTAGTAAAAACTAGACAGGTTGCCATGGCGCAGGACAAAGTTGAAGCAGTAACTTCCTGGCTGGTGCCTAAATGCAGAAAGAATGTGAGATATTTTTTGGGCCTAGCAAATTATTGCAGGGATTTCATCCAAAAAAATTCTCAAATTACGCTACCCCTGACCTGTCTTTACTCTGACAAGGTCCTGTTTGTCTGGACCCTGGAATGTACTGCCACTTTTGAAGCCTTGAAGCTTTCTTTACCTCTGCCCCTGTCCTGGCCATGCCAGATCCATCTAAATCATTTGTACTGGAAACCAACACATCTGAATTTGTGGTGGGTAGGGTCCTTCTTCAGGAAGGAATAGTATGCTACATCCTGTATCATATTACTCCAAGAAGATGCTGCCTGCTGAAGGAAACCACCCAATTTATAACAAAGAAATGCTAGCCATTATGAAGACCTTGAAACACTGGCGCTGGTACCTCTGTGGCGCTGAATTCCCAGTAAGGATCCTGACAGACCACAAGAACTTGGTCTATTTATTCAAACCATGCCAGCTTAACCAACAACAAGCAAGATGGGCCTTAGAACCGGCCAACTACACCCTGACCATAGACTACAAGCCAGGAAAGGTGAATGTAGTACCTGACGCCCTAAGTAGAAGGACTGATCTAGCACCCACCCACATAGAGACTTGCAACCACAACACCCAAGTCCTCTTAGACCCAGCAAGCCTAGGCATTCACCTGGGATTGATGAAGATTTGAGCCAGCAATCCATAAGTACTAAAGGCACAATCACTCAACAAATTCACCAAAATCATGATCTCTGACCTTTCAAAATCCTTGGATAGTGCCCACTACCAAAGAGGCTACTCATTGAAAAGAACAACACTAATGCTCCACAACAGGATCTTTGTACCAGAAGGAAGCATCAGGACCAAAATCTTGAGAGACTATCACAATTACAAGATGGCTGGACACCCAGGGAGACTCAAGACCCTCCAGAGCACCAAAAGAAACTTTGCTTGGCCAAAAATGGACCAAGAAGTAAGCGTGTACCTGAAGGAATATGAGACCTGTGGATGGACCAAACCTCGCAGAAATAAACCTGAATGACTCCTAAGACCCTAGGATATACCTCATGAACCCTGGAGATCTGTTTCCATGGACTACACTGTGGAGCTACCCCCATTCCTTCCTTTAACGCAATCCTGGTCATGGTAGATTGCTTCATCAAGATGGCATACTTCATACCAACCACCCTCATTGCACGGCAGCAGAGACAGCCCAACACTTCCATGACTGCATCCTCACTCAATACAGAGCACCTGAGGAAATCATCACAGACTGAGGGCCCCAATTCACGTCAAACTACTGGACACAGTTGATGAAAGACTTGGGAATCAAGTGGTGTATATCTACCACCCACAGACAGACGGCCAAACCAAAAGAGTAAACCAGATCCTTGAACAATACCTTTGATTCTATGCCAACACTAACAAGGACAATTGGGCCAACATGCTTCCCATGGCCCAGTTTGCCTATAATATTAAAGACCACGCCTCCACTGGAATGTCCCTGTTTAAAGCCAACTATGGGTTTGATCCCACCTGGGACCCCAAGATTGGCGAGAAGGAAGCTAACACCACTAGACGTTACTGGGTCAAGAAGATTCACAACACACAAAAAACATGCTTGACCAACCTGAACTGTGCAGTGCAAACCTATAAAGCCTTTGCCAACTGCAAACAAACACCAGGCCAACCCTTGAAAGTTGGGAATGAAGTATAACTGGACTCTTGGAATGTGCCCCTACATGTGCCCTGTAGGAAGCTAGCTCACAGAAGAAGTGGCCCCCACAAGATCATCAAACTAGTTGAAAAGGTTGCTTACAAACTAGACCTACCCCCTCCTGGAAAATTCATGATGTATTCCACTGATCCCTGTTGTTACAAAAGGATGGGAATTTGTTCCCCCACCAATGGCTCAAGACAACCCCCCACCCATCTAAACAGGCTACAATGAGGAATATGAAGTTGAATACATATACGGCAACAGAACCCACTACCAAAAACCCCAGTATTGCGCCAAGTAGAAAGGATACCTGCTAGAAGAAAGTACTTGGAAACTGTTGAGCAAGCTGGCTAATACCCAAGAAGCTGTCCAACTCCACCTGAATAAGAAGAATCAGAAGGGAGGGCTCTCAGGAGAAGAAGGGGATGGTGTCAGGATTGACAATTCTTCCTCTCTGGAAACCTGGGCCTGGAAGCAGGAATTGAACCCCAACCCTAGATTCACTCGGGCTGCCGGACCTGTGGACCAAAGGACTGCCCGCCCACATTTTTATGGGATCAAGCCCCTGCAAGCTGATACCAAGAATGTTGGCCTGTGAAGTGAAAAAGGCCAAACCAAGGAAATTATTGCACCAAATGGAAGGCTAATCACAGCACCTAATGGAGGTAATGAATTGGCAACTATTAGCTTCATGAATTTGAAGTCTACACCAGTGGCCAATCAAGAGCTGTCCCCAGGAAGAGGCACGGGCCCACGGCCTAACCCCATGACCACAACTCTAAAGAAAGTTAATCAGGTAGCCAATTTGAGATTCTTGACCAATGAAAGAACTCCTGGGCCAAGTGCAATTTTGCTGCCTTTGAACCCAAGCACCCGGTCCCCCCAGGCCTGCCTTTCCCAATGCCCTGATGAACCCCCCATGGAAAATATTAAGTTTGGAGGTGGGATGCTATATAGATCAAAGGACCCCATGCTCCAAACTATTGCAAATTTTTGAATAAAGGTTATGTTAATTTGGCTCATACAGCTATTGCCTTATTTTGTATTTGCTGTCTACCAATTCAGTTTGAGATCTCCTGACCCACCTGCCACATCCTTGCAGTTTTCTGTCCTTGTGGTGTACCCTTTGGACCTGTACATTTCACTGACTACCCTCTGAAACTTGAATACAAGGACTACACCCCAGAAAATATACTTGAACTTGATCCTTTGGCCCACATAAAATCTGCAATTAGATACAACTGACAAGGCCTGTGGATATTCTCAACACCCAAGTTGTTCAGAGGGAAATTCAACTATCTCCCTGATTACAACCTGCCCATGGAACCGCCTGTGACCCCAAAAACTATGCCTGCTTCCTCACCTGACCTTCTAACCAACCACACTGGTAAGCTGTTTGGAATTGTGTACATCACCCTCACAGGGGTAATTGACACTATCATACCAGCTGCCAGCCTGTGGTCTTGAGTGGGGAAGTCTGTTTCCCACCTTTTAAGTTAGCTCCTCTCTTGTGGTGGGCCCTGCCTGCTAAATAACTGGCCTAAGTTACCCCTGAAAACAACAGGCCAGCTGCCCAAGACTGGATCCCTGATAGGTACACTTGCCTAGAGAGAGGGACCTATCATAAACACTGGGGAGAAACATAGAGTGACCTGGAATAGGGATACCCCTGTGGAGGCATGCACAGTGTTGTTGTAAGCAAACTGAGCTAATGGGAGATTGTCAGACCAGGAGTCTATGGTGGCATTTGCTTAGCAGCAAATGTTCTGCTCCATAGTTTGGTTGACTCTTTCTGTTTGCCCATCAGACTGGGGATGGAAAGAGGTGGACCTGCATGGCTTAATGTTTAGAATTCCCAGCAAAGACTCTCAGAACATGGATGTGAACTAGGGTCCTTGGTTAATGATGATCTCCTGGGGTAAGCCAAAGTTGGTGAAGATGTGTTTCACAAACAGATTTGCCATCTGAGGTGAAATAGCTATGAGCTATGACGCTATTTACCAGCTTCTATTGGCCAGACTAGGCTATAGGCCTTATCTGTAATTCATATAAAGCTTTAGGCTTTATCTGTCAGCCATACAAGTCCATGGGCCATACCTGTCAGCCATAGAAGTCAATGGGCCATACCTGTTGGCCATAGGAGTCTATAGGCCTTATCTTTTGGCCATAAGATGCTATAGGCATTTCCTTTTGGCCATAGAAATCCATATGCCTTATCCGTTGGCCATAAGATGCTATAGGCATTTCCTGTTGTCAATACAAAGCTAAAGGCTTTGTCTGTTGGCCAGACAAGTCTAAGGATCAAAGATGTCAGCCAGACCATTCAACATGTCACACCTGTTAGTTAGATGAATTACAAGCAATCTGTAATGTAAAGCCCCAGAAAATGAGGGAGTATTTTAGCAAGGTAGGGTACCAAGTTGGCAACTTGGAACCCTGTGAGCGCTGTCACAATGGGGTAGACTGTCATCATCCATCTAAAGACCTTGGCGTGTATGTTAAATATTCCAAAATTACCGGCAAAGTACGTAAGCATGTAGAATACAAAGGTGTATACTGCTACGTGCTGGGTGGAGCAGGGCAACACCAGTGTGGGCCAGGGGTACGTCTCAGAGGAGTTTAGCTGCGCAGGCTCCTTGTAGAAGTACTTGTCGGGCAGTTTATTGTAGGGCCCATGCTGGTGGGTGTATTGGTGGCCCCCAATACCAAGGCAAGCTGTGAGTACAGCTGAGAAGATCAAGTGGTTTATCTTCTGGTCCTGGGAAAGGGCAGACAAAGCTTAGTGTCTTAGCTTTCTGTAGAGTAAAAGTTCTGGTTTTGATTTATGTGATACTATTGAGGGGTAATTTCACTCAATGATAGCACAAACTATCATCACGTGATTGAGATTTATTATATACTATCATCCTTAGTGGGGCATGAATAGTACAAATCAATGGATAGGGAACCCCAAACACTTGGTGTTGTCTGGGATTCCCATTTGGGATTGGGATGGGAGTGGTTTGGCAGGCAATGAATTGTTGTCCTTGGCATTGCATGGAGTTGGAGCATCTTAAGGCACATTTATGCAGTTAAATTCAACTTCTGCAGTTGATGCATTAATTGTAGTGCTGGGTTACTTGTCAACCCCCTCCAAATTTGGTAAATTCCAAATTTGGGCAGCAGTTCCCCCTTCATTTGGGTTTGGGGAAATTGTCTTTTTGGGTTTCCCCTTTTGACAATTTCCCCATTTGGCAGCCTGGGTGGGGGACTGGCTGGCGGTAGTGGGTGGGCAGGCAAGTCGCCAGGCCCAGTGTGCAGCCGGCAGGCACCTGGCAGCCAGCTGTGCGGCCCCCGGACGAGGTATAAAACCCGTCCAAATTAAAAACTTTATTTTTAATTTGTGTTTTCTGGCCTTGGCTTCCCGTGACAGTTTCCACAATTAGGGGGAACTGCTGCCATTTTTTATTTTGTTTTTTATAATTAATTGTACACAAAATAATATTCTGAGCCACAGTGTTGTCAGGAATATTCCTGACAGTTAAACTGTCTGTTCCATAATCTGTCCAGATTATGCCCAATTTACCACAATGGCCTTTATAACAACCAGTTGCAAACTGACGCTGATGATCTAACTTACAACCACTCTTGTCAGTTGTAATCTCCACATGAAAATGTAGCAACTAACTTGATTAATCAACATTTCAGTTGGTTATCATCTCACAAATTCCTATATAATCTTCACTTGACTTATGTAATAAATTAGAGACCTTTTATTATAAACTGATACTGTTGTTTCTCCTTTAACTTAGATAAGATACTTGTCAACTGCCTTTGTAGAGGTACAGACCTTGGGTCAGTACAACCTATGATAGCTTCTGTAAGCTATAAACAGATGTTGAGCTTGTGTTTTCAGCACTGTTAATATAGAGACACCTAGGAATCATAAGTCTGATGTATGCCACTTATTAATTCTGAATTCTCTCTTTCCCCTTCCCCAGTATCCATTGTCTGTCTGGATTCCAACTGATTAACATAAACCCATTCCTCTGCAAGCCCTGTTCCAACTCTGTTGTCTTTTTGCCAAATGACAACTGAATCCTTCCCAAAGTATATATTGTCTATCTGGTATCCAACTGACTATTATACACTGACTCTGTATCCTGTTCTGCTGCTCTGTTGCCAACCAACACCTGAATCTCTTCTGCTGTTGTTAATAATATGATCTTCATATATTGACCATAGTCAGCAACTCCTCAGTTTTATGCTGGCAAGGCATATTCTGTTGTACTCCACCTTTCCTGGTGCTCACATATCCAAGTACTGCTTAAGCCCAACAACTTGTTAGAGCAGTCACCACACCATCCCTACTGAATCCAGGGTGGTTAAGCAAGGGATGAAACCCAAGTATTTGGTAAATCAGTCAACCACCACCATGATGGATTCAAAACCTCCTGACAAGGGGAGAGCCACTACAAAGTCAACTGAGATAGACAACCACAGACCTTGAGACTTCTGTAGGGGGTGGAAGAGACCATTGTTCCCTGAATTATCCGGTTTGAAGCAAGCACAGGTAACACACTTCTTAATCCAGGGATCCACTGCTTTGGTTATTGTGGGGTTCCTGGTCACCAGTCCCCAAAGTGTGTCCTGGGTTGTATCCAGGGACCGGCTTAGAGGAGCCATCATTCTCCAATAGTAATGAATGGTTGGTTAGGAGCTTATACTTGGCCTGCATAAGATCAATTTCCTCCAGTACCTTCCCAATTACTAGGCAAGTGTCTCCACCATACACTTGTACTTCAGCCGGCGCCAGCCCTTTGGTAGGCTAATACCAATTCTGTAATAGTCTTGCAAACTCTCCCCCAATAAACTCTATTCCTCTATTTGTCATTTCCAGATGCCTAGTCACCTTCTCCCACTCCTCCTGGGAAGACTTACTAGAGGCAAAATTTCTTCAACCTAGGCAATAGGACTCCTTGTCCCCTGGGCTAGGATAAAAATGTGGGGTAATTGACTCATAGGACTTATATCCTTTCTTTACACGGGAAATTTGAATAGGGGTTGTAATAGGCGCTTTATTCACAGTCAGAAGGAAGATCCCCTTAGAAATATTCTGGTATATGGCCTTGGGATAGGGAATAACAAGGGGTTGTGTCAATACTTGGTTTTCTTCAACAATCTCTTGGACTCCTTGTACTTGGTCTTTGACTCCTGCTCCTTGGTCTTGGCTCCTGCACCTTAGTTGTGGGCTCCTGTGTTCTAATCTTGGGCTCCTGTGATCTGTTCCAGCTCTGGCTTCCTATTATTGATCTTTGGCTTCTTCTGTAGCTTCTGTGGCCTTTTTAATACACTTGATCTAGTCCCTTAAGAGTCTCAGATAGCTCCCCCTTTTATAGCCCCTTGTTTCAGACCAAAAACCTCTCTTAGAACTCTGGTTCTTCAAAGCTTAAACTATCCTGTTTTTCTTCTTCTATAATATATTAAACCTTTAAACTTACTTCAGCCAATGAAAGCCCTGGATTTTCTGCCTCTGCTCCTCATTTTTAGGCTTTAACTCTTAAGTTAAAGCCCTCAAAACACTGATCAAATAGACTTTGGCTTGTAGCTAATCATACGCCTCAATTCAACAGTTTTGCCAAAAAGGTTTCCCCAGATGACCTGTCCTTGACCCTGGTTTAAACTTGATGCTGTCTTGCTCTGGGTAAACAACTGCTCTGCGTTTTGAACAGTTTCACCAGAATTCCCGTCACCTTTCCCTGGCAAATCTTGAGCGCTTTCACATATGTTTTACTTAGGCAAATTTTGACCCTTTGATTTTTCAACGTTTCTCTGTATTTCTCTGTGTTTCTTTCAACATTTTGCAACTTTGAACCTGCTTGCTGCTCATCCTTTTGCCTCTCCTAGTTGTTTTTGGCAAAATTTGCTCTTTTGCCCTCATAGTTTCTCTGTTCCATTTCCAGCTTCTTTCCAGCTCCCTTCTTCTTCAATCCTTCTTTTTAAATAAATTTATAGTTCTAATAAACTATATATTATTTCCCCCCCTCTTTCTTTTTCATTGAATGATTTTTAATCCTTTTTCAATAATAATCAGGCAGGATTTAATTATTTTTTAACTGCTTCTTTATATCTATATTTCCTCTCAAAAGTCACTAAAACCAGCTCTTCCACCCTCTGCATCTAGCCTGGCTAGTTCATCCTCTCAGCTCTTCAGTTCTTGAGCACCAACTTCTGGTCCTTTGGTCATCCTGCTTTATAATCAGCTAGTCCTGCATCATAATCTTCTTGTCCTTCAACTTATCCTCAACCAGTTCCTCCACCAATCCTCACTAGGAACCTCCTTTGTTCCTTCTACATACTGAACCATATTGGTTCCCATAATTTAATATGAATTAACAGTCCATCAACTAGCCTTCACTGTGACCAAACAGTCCCTCCTGCTAGTTTTCTCTGTTAATTCCATGAGCCACCTTGGTTCTTTATCTCAGTCCCCATTACCAGAACTTGTAGACCCAGACATGAGTCTACATTGAACTGGCATTTGACTGGGCCCTTGCAAGCGGCAATCCACTTAGGCCATCCAACCATAGATCAATGTCTATGCTTTGTCTTTACTCACCCAGATGATTAAGTCTGGGCTTTCAGTCTCAGAGTAATCAGCTCCACTTCCCAGAGACCTGATCACACCAAGTTCTGCAGCTTGCTTCCCCAAGCAAGCCGCCTTGGTGACATCTCTGAGCAAGTCTATACCCTCCAATGCTCACCTTGGGTCTCCCCAAAGCTCCCATAGGGGCATAAACAAGGACACCCTACCAGTCTGTTAGGTAGGGTGCTTGCTCACAGACCTCCTGCAAGTGTATTAGGGTACATAGAGCTCTCAAAGCTTTTCCCTCCCTGGCAGCCCACGTTACCTGCCAGGGGTCTAAAACCTACTCCCCCAGACAGATAAAGTTCCCTGCTTGCTATTTCAGTTATCATTCTTCCACAGACACAGTTTCCTGCAGGGTGAAGCACTATAGCCCCAAGCAGCCAATTTCTTCTGCTGGGTGGAGGCAATCTCTGCCCCTGGTAGTCCTATGTTACCTACCAGGCAGGCCTCATTTACCCTAGTAGACCATGTTACCTACTAGGCTCACCCTACTTACCCCTAGCAGCCCTATGTTACCTACTATTTTACAGCGTTACCAACTAACCACACATTGTCACTCTTCAGAATATTGTCTTTATTTGAAGCCAAATCAACCCTTGCCTGAAAAACAGCACTTATGTGGATCACCACCTTTATCCAACCCAGCTATAAGTGCAACTGATGAGTTCAAGCAGCTTATTTGTGCCAGGGTGACCAAACAGGGGTGGATCATGATGTTCTGTCATGACACGCAGCCGCATTTCCTTTGGAACCCACACTTTATTGATTTGGTAAATTATTCTATCCTTAAGGATATAGGGACCATTGGATGTGGAGTCATGAGAAAGCTTAGCGCAGATGACTTGGCCATCCAGGGAGAAGTGCTGGGCTGCCAGGACGTTGTGCAGAAGCGTTCCAGGGAAAGCAAGTGGCAGGACTGCCTCAGATGAGAGAGCAGGGTCAATGTTCAGGATCTGGAGAGGGGCAACTGGAGGGGCAGCCAGGGATTGTGGGAGAGAGGGGGCCGGCTCCGTAAGGATCAAGGACTTTGGGATGATAATGACCTGGGGGTCTTTGTTGCCCCTCACTGGGTACATTGCAGGATTACAGCTCAGAAGGCCAGGAAGAATGTTGAGTTCACTCTTCACAAACTCATACTTGAACTTGTAGCCCAAGAAGGTCTGCATGACACGTACCTGGCAAGGGAGCAACTTCTGAGGCTTGCAAAAGTAGCAGAGAGCTTTTGGTCTGTACAAACCATAAACTCATGCTGCGCACCCTGTAGGTGGAAACCAATGAGTGATGGCAACCACCACAGCCTGCAGCTCCTTGTCAAACACTGCCCAGGAACACTCCTTAGGGGCAAACTTCCTGGAGAAGTAAGCAACAGGGAGCTCCTGGCCATTGTGCTCCTGGAGGAGAACTGCCCCAGCAGCCACGTTGGAGACATTGCAAGCTACAATAATTTGTTTGCTTTGTTGGCATGACGCGGAACTGGAGTGGAGACAAAAACCTGCTTGATGGCCTCAAATGCCTCCTAGCATGCTGGAGTCCACACAAATGAGGCGTTCTTGCCAGCCAGGGGGTGCAGGGGGAAGCAAGCTTGAGGATGGTAGGGGAGAACTTCTTGAGGAAGATCACTGTACCCAGAAAACAGCGCAACTCCTTCTGATTTCATGGGGTAGCCCACTCCCAAAGAGCCTTAGTCTTGTCAGGAGAGACCACATGACCATCTTTCAGGACCAAGTTACCCAGAAAGGTGACCTCTGACTTGAAGAACTTGCACTTTCTGGGCTTGATGAATAGCCTGGCTTTATGGATAGCTGCCACCACATTCACCAGGTCCTTAGCGTGCTGCTCAGGAGTGTGGGAGTGGATCAGGATGTCATTGATGTACGCCACAGCACAGGAGAAGCAGAGGTCTCCCAAGGCATTCTCAATGACCTGCTGGAAGATTGCTGGAGTGTTCTTCAAGCCAAAAGGCATGGCCTTAAATTTGAAGCAGTCACACCAAGTTTTGGTGGCTGTGAGCCACTCATACCCCTCCTCCACACAAACCTGATTAAAAGCATTAAAAAGGTCCAGTTTTGAAAAGACACAAGACTTGGCAATGGACTGGGCAATAGAGGCTTCCAAGGGGAGTGGGTAGCAGTCCGGGACAGTGACATTGTTAAGGAGGGTATAATCAATGCAAGGCCAAAGGGACCCATCTTATTTCTTAGCAAAAACTACCAGGGAGCTAACCAAGGAGGGCTTCTTGACAATCCACCCTTTAGCCAACATGTTGTCCAATCATGTGCCCAAAGCCTTGTCCTCCAATTCACTGAGGGGGTACATTGGTGTGTCAATTTTTCCGAGGTCAACTGTTGTCTTAAAAGTCAAATTGTGGCAAGAGTGTGGAGGGAGAGCACAGGACAGGGTAGCATCAAAGGCGTCCTTGAAGGGAGCAAGGATGGCCAGAAGAGCAAAAGGCTCAGGAGGAGAGACTGGGGTTGCTGCAAGAGATAAGCATGACTCAGGAAGTTCCCACCCTAAGGGGAGATGAGAAAAGGAGCCCAGAGATCCGTCCAGCAAGAAGTGAAGCTTGTTGGTGAGGCAGTCAATCTGCGCCAAGTGGCGCCGCCACCACCCCATACCCACAATTACAGGATACAGAAGATCCTCAACGGCAGAGAATTTACTCGCAAACACGCATGAGCCTGTACAGTAACTAAGTAGGCTAGTGAGGGGATAGCTGAGGACCGGTACCTTGCTAGTTGCAATAGGCTCTGAGGAGAGAGCAAGGACAAACCCAAGGATTGGGCCAGTGCCAGGTCCATAAAGTTGCCTGCAGCACCTGTATTCACCAAGACTGTAGCCTTAGCCTGACAGGATCTGGTATAAAAGGTTGCAGTAAAAAGGAAATAGGAAAGATCTTCTTTATTTTGCAGGGTCAGAATGGATGCATCAGGGTTGCAGGAAGAAACCTCAAGGATGGCAGCAGAAGCCGCAAAGACAGGGAGGGATCCTGTAGAGGTGGGCTAGTTGGGAGCCTGACAAACTCAGCACATCACATTGGTGGCAGGCATCTTGGGAGGCTTAGTCACAGGAGGCTTAGCCTGGGTGGGCTTAGTGACCAGAAGATGGGCCAGCACACCAGACTTGGGCTGGTAGGCTGGCTTGGCTCCAAGCTTGTGGGCCAACAAAAATACTTTCTTGAGGGAGATAGGAGCCAGGTCCCACACACTCTTGTCAGCTGAAGCAGCCTCCAAGGAGTTGCAGAACATGGTCACTGCCATCTCAGTAGGGAGGTCCAGGGAGGCAGCTTTCACTGCAAAGACTCAGAATGGGAGGCAAGATCAGGGGCAAGACCTTTGGAACAGAGGGTCTCAAATATAACTGAGGCCTTGGAACCCAGAGCAGCCACCACTGAAGAAACCAGTGTAAGGAGGGAGGAAGTATCCCCAAGCTCCTGGCTTTAGTGGAGG